>VYXD01007326.1:790899-852298 GCA_013397195.1 Hylia prasina
CAAATCTGCTTTTGGTTTGAAAAAAAGTCTTCTGTTTGCAGTATTTCTTCTGTATTTACAAAGGGGTAATTGTTGGGAAGGGTGTTTCCCAGTACAGTAGAAAATGGATGCCAGTTAGATTTTCTCACTGTGCATCCTTTTCTTAGCCATTGTCTTCCTTTTAAAATTGTAAAGAAAAAGGATTTTCGAAGAGGAAAAAAAAAGTGAAGGGAAAACAAAGAGGAGCATCTGTCTTAACAGCCTTCAGACAACATTTCAGGAGAACAACTTGTTCTGATGCTTTTCAGCATATGGAAAACTGGCAGGTGTAGTACAACTCTCATCTGAAGGAAGATTTATAGAACGTTACCTCAGCATTACAGCTCTGCTCTCTGTCTTTATTAGCTGCATTCAGCTCAGTAAAGGATGAGCTCCACCTTTGTCCAAGGGAGAGACAAGAGCAAATAACCTTCTGCCCCGTGGGATGAGTGTTTCCCGCTGTGTGGAGGGAAGCTGTTCTTGTCCCAAAGAATGTAGGTCCCCACCCTCATGCTCTATAACATCATCTCCCCATTTAACTTGTCTGGTCCAGGAAGTGGGGATACTTCAAAAGGGAGGAAATAGAAAAAAAGATGCATTTTTCTCAAGAAAGAATAGGGCTGTTATAGAAATGCCGATAAAAGATGTGTCTTGTGTAAGTGGGGGAGAGGAATGGAATATGAAAAAATTGATCAAGTGAAAGAAAAAAATACCTGTGGAGTCCACAAAGCTTTGATTTGCTGTTTTATTAGTGTTTTGTCTTTGTAAAATTTTCCTTTTGCTTCCAGTAAAAGGTAAGAGTCAAAGATGAAGCTGATAAGCCAAAGTCTATTAATTTTTGTGTCAAACAGTTTTACTGGGAAGAAAAACATAAGAGAAATGGCAAATCAAAATTCTTTGATTATGTATTAAAGATGGTAAGATTGAAAGAGGCAAAACAAGGCAGCAAAAGACTAAGTACCCAGATTAGGGGAGAATATACAAAATTAGATTGTCTGTAATCCTTTCTTTCATGTTGGAGAGATTCATAGCTAGACTAGGGATAGGATAAAAAGTGAAATGATAAATCTCTGTCATTTCAGAAGTGAAAAGAGCAGCTGTGAGGTCTTTAAGTCTGACTCTTGCAAGCTCAGAGCAGCATTGAAGACTGGAGTTAGAAACTTTTCAGATTTTGTCTTTTTAACAAGTTTGTTCCAAGGGTGGGTACTTGCTAGAGCTGTTCCAACTTCTTCTTTCTGAGGTATTTATTCAGTAATTCCAATTAATTGTATTCAGCTTTTTATACTAATTCTTCTGTATTTTTATCCTGTATTCCTTTTCTTCCTGTCTTCTCCTATGGAATCGTTCTGCTCATGTCTCCCACACAAAGGCAGGCATGTCATCCCCTTTTGTACTCAGCTGATGTGAATCAGTGTAATTTATTTCTTGTATTTACCTCCAGGCAACAAAGCAGCACCATTAAACCCAGTATATTGTTCAAGTCTAATATATGATTTTAAAACTGCCTTTTCCATTGCATCTTTCAATCCTCTTTCTTAGCTTATTGAAAGTCCAAAATTGCTGTATTACCATTTCCTTCTTCTATATTAGAGTTGTACTGAAACCCTTGAATTTGTTTCATAGAGAATGAAATCAGCAATAATTTCCATTTTTTTTTCCAAATTTTATATCTAAATTCTGTGGAATTGCTCTAAAAGAGAAATAGAACACGTTTTTAGTGCACTATCAGAAAGGTTCATAAAAATGAGCAGTTTTCTATACTTCACTGTTATTTATTCTGTTTTTGCCAAGTTCTGCTCCATAAACTCATGACTAATGATAAGTAAAACAGATAAGATAAGCAAAACAAAAATAGACCTTCTCTCCAATAAGATATGCTACATTATCCATTCAAACAACTTCCATAATGAGTAACCAAAGAACGGTTCATGGAACATCAAAGGATTTAATGAACCACCCAAATTAATAAAACACTAAAGCGTCCTCAAACTCCCAAATACAAAGTAACTTTCTTACAGCAATTGTATATATCCAGGGTGTATACCAAAAACGCAAACAGGATTTCATGTTTGTATTGTAAAACACATGAAATAATGGGGTGTCAGTCAGTGCATCACAGGAATTTTACAGGCAGAGCAGAAAAAAGGAAATTATGAGAAAATACAACATAGGAGCAACAAGTTTGTATGCAACTACCAATTTTTGAAGAGGACTTAAAGGCAAAATAATTTTCTTTTAAATATTTTGGACAGGGCTTAGTAAAGAAGGCTGTTAGTTAGCAGACAGTGTGGAAGAGAGATCCAAAAAAGGCTAACAAAAATGGGCTGAGGTCACCAGAAAATGACTGGGAAGTTTTCCAAGGTCTCCCAGATGAAACCAACATTCCATTTTCCAATTCTCAAACTAGGAATTATCGTTTCAAACAAGAATTCATACTACCATCCCTAACTTAGATTCTAGGGAGGCCAACTTCCCTGTGCCGTGCAGGAGCTCCCATCAACTCTACAGCTCCTGGCAGCCTTTCCAGGGCTTATGATCTTAGAAGTCTGTGGGGTTTTTCTGTCACTGTGGGAACAGAAAGGACAGTTTATTTTATTTTCTCCATTCTGAAAAGTGGTGTTTTGCCCCTCGCTGGTAGAGATCCGTGGCACTAGTTGAGGCAAGGTTCTGCTTTGCCATTACATGAAGCTGGGGTTGCTGAAGCTCTGTGTGTGTGTGTGTGCTCTTGCTGCAGATGACAGCTGTAAATTAACCTGTGAGAATGGAGGGAAGTGCATCATAAATGAGAAGGGGGATCCCCGATGCCACTGCTGGCCAAGCTACTCTGGTGAAAGGTGTGAAACCAATCACTGCTACAACTACTGCCAGAATGGAGGAACCTGTGGGGCCTCTCTGCTTGGTAAGTATTTCTGAACAACTCATTTACATGCATTAAATGGTTGAATTTGTTCCTTTTTATTGTATTTTTTTCTCTTTATTTGCATTATCTCTACTTAAATAATATGCAAAAATAGCAGCATATTCCACGCATATTCTTTGTAATCAATAGGGCTTTGCATTCACTTATCTGGGTGTTTCAGCACAATTACACTGCATACCAGAAAAGGGAGAATATAAGTAAATATTCAGGTAAAGACTCGCATGTTGAGGTGTAGCAGTGGAATTGTAAAGCAAAATGACCAAACTACATTTACAACAAGTCCATGCATCTTAGTCTCTAAATTTTTATCAATTCACCCCCTAAATTTATATGTGCATACCCAGAGATATTTGCTTAAATACCTGACCTCAGTCCTTTACCTTTGGAGTTCATCAAATAGGAATTTTACTCCTCAAATTCTCGGGAAGACTTTGTTGGTGAGAACTCAGATCCTTCATTTTCCTGGAGGAATTTGAAATTACATCTCCTGGGTTCAGGGAGTTTATCCTGTTAAAAAGCAGGCATTTGACAATTGGTCTTTGTCCCTAACACATAAGCTTTTGTAACTTGTATAATGTTTGGGCTGGAGAGGAAAAGTGTAAAAAGAGGTACTCTAAAATATAGCAATCTGTGAGAAAGGAGAAGTAGAACTCTATTTTCTGCTTCAAGGAGTATTTAAATATTTGATTCAAAATACAAGAGCTGGAGGAGAGTTTGCTGTCCCCTTCTCAGAAGCTTTCATCTGCTTAAGATGCTGTGAATCACTTTCTCCTGTGTGATGAAGTGGCCACCAACCTCTGAAAAAAATCCAAGCACCTGACCTTGAGAAGTTGATGGCTGTTCATCACAGAGATTCCTCCCTGTGATGAAGAATTCTGTATGTGAATTTCCATGGTGGAGGGGGCTTAGATTGTAAAGATTTCCTCAGCACTCCTTACTAATTAGCATTAGCCTGTGTAGTTTGGTAATTTAGCCCCACTTGCTGGCTTCTCTGGAACCTCCTCCCATTGACTGAGACATGGTGGCAAAATTCCAAGTGAGTGCAAGTAATTTATTCTTTCAGCTCTGAGTAGTTGAGGGTTAATAATGTTGTTCATAATAATGACTTAATATCAGAAAAATGAGAATTACTTGTACTGGAAGCTGATGAATTAGACTTTAAACTGCTCCTAACAGCTGATGGAACTACTGACACAAATGATAAGCAGCGATTTTTATCAATGTGGTGAGATCAATAAATGCTAAGTGAGGACGTGCAAGTGAATGGAAGTGATGGTTTAAATAATGTGCAGAACTTCCTCATCATCTGAAGAGAGGATGTTTATTCCCACATTTTTACATGTCTGGCATCTAATTGATTCTTTTGTGGGGTTAAAAGGCTTAATAAAATTAATAACTTGGTTCCTGGAACTCAGCTCTGTTGTGAGTCCTGCAGAGACCCCAGGGTTTTATTTAATCCCTTTCTTTTGGCAGTAGCCACAGGGCTTGCTCACCTCCAGCAGTTTGTTTTCCCTCTCCCAGGCAGCTCACAAGTGCTGTGCTCACACAGCTATGCTATTGCATGGATATTTTTAATTTTCATTTTCCTGCTAAATCCAGCCTCTGAAATCTCTCAGCCTTGCTAAAACAATTAATGCAGTGGGTTTTGCCACCAGTGTGTAGAGGCAAGATATGAGCAGGGTCTACAATACACGTTGTTGAATTCTTAACATGGACCTGGGAGGGAGGAATCAGCCTGATGCTTGGTCCCAAATGGAATGAGGTGTCTGCACTAGCCAACATTGTGGGTGTCACCACAGTCCCCATTTCATTGTTCAACTGCCTGATTTGGGGGAATCTGAACCTTTAACAGCAGCTAAAGTTGATTGTAGCACACATGACCAAAGTGTGCCTTCAGGAGCTGAGACCAGCACGGAGCTGGTTCTGATGGCTGTACCTGTGCATACCCACTGACAGGAATATTCTGCTGTGCTGGGTCCCTTTAGTTTCAGCAAATTTTTAGGAGTCATATTTCAAGTCAATCACATGTCGTATCTGCTGTTTCCAGTTCATGAGGGTAGCCATGCCTTGAAGCCCACACCATAACTTTCACGTGCTGGAAATGTGGAAAAAAGATCTTGTATCTTTCTAAATCACAGTGACTCTATCCAGTATTCCAGATAAAGTGTTCAAGGTGACGTACATCTCGTCTTCCTTGCATGCCTAGCCCCTGGACCCTGTAAATATTCTATTAAGAGGAAATCTCTATTTCTTATCAGGCTGTATTTCTTATCTCTATCAGTCCAGAAATCGTGTGTTACTGAAACAAACTAGCATGCCAGTGAGATGCCCCTTATCACAGTTTAATCTAACCCATGATGTACTAAGACTGTTATGTGTTTTTCAGAGAGAAGTTTCCCTGGACTCCCCAAAAGCATTGAAAAATGTAATTAAACCAAGAAAGCTTAATTCCTCAAGTGGTTTTGCAGCAAACATTTTGTCTTTCCAGTCGAATACACAGTCCTTGAATTGGGCAGGGCACTTGTAGCTGCAGGGGAGGCACAAGCCCTTCGCAGTTGGGCTGAGGGTGTGAAATCCAGACCAGCCTTGTCTCAGCCTTCCAGGCAGAGCTGATCTGCTGTGCCAGGCTCATGTGAGAGCTGTTAGTCTGCTGTTACTTTATTCTTGCATATTTCTACATGCAGAAATGAAAATGTTCTTTATTACCAGGAACTGCTTAGTTTCTCATTAATGGTTTTCTAACTTCAGCATTATATTTTGTCTAGATTTGTAGTTTGTCCTAGCAGGGTGATTTGTTTGACAGCAGACAGTAGAATCATTAAGACTGGAAAAGACCTCTGAGATTGAGTCCAGCCCTTAACCCAACATTGCCAGGTCCTCCACTAAACCAGGCCTACAAGTGACACATCCCTTAAATCCCCGTGTTCCAATAGGTACATTGCAAACTGATTTTGGTAAAGAACTCTCTCAATTTCTGTAAAGTGTAAGATTACTATTTTAAAATGAAGTCAGCTAAGTATCATTTGACTTTGCTCTGCTGTGCTATTGCTGTCTGTGCGTGCTTTCCCCTGTGCTACAGTGCTCACAAAGACCTCCTAAACAAGCAGCAGTCATACTTCTGATCCATTATACACCTGACTCATCAAACTGACCTGCTAAACTCATGCAATCAAGTTCTACATGTTTTCCCAATTTTGCCTTTCTTTAAAGTGTATTTTTGTTCAAAACGATGACAATTTTTCCTCTGGAAGTTGCAGAAGCCATATGTGTACCAATCTAAATCCATCTGCAAAATATAAATGACCTGTGATCATTTTAGCTTGCCTGACTATCTCTTTCTTGGAGGCTTGAATTGCCCTGGTCAATTCTCAGATAATGTTCTAACAGCTTTGATGCAGTCTGTCTCAAAAGTGTAATTTTGTACATGTGGCCTCTGGAGAGCTTAGGGACTGCCAGCAATTTTAGCCTCAGGAGATGATGCTTCCAAAGGGTCCCCACAGCTGGAAGCTTCCCCAGGAGTCAGGGATTTTCCTTACTGATCATTTCTGGCTCAAGAAATGAGGAGATTTCCTGGGAATGAACCTTGCTTCATGTTCTGATCCAAATAAAATGATGCAGCATACAAAATACCCTTCTGGTTAATGTGTGTGTTCCAGTGAATGTGTAAATCCTCCTCTCTTTCCCCACCTAATATAAAACAGCAGTGTGATAACTAATTAAGTAAATTGCAGAGTATTACTAATTTTTTAAAACGTGATTGTGCTAAATCTTTGCTGGATGTGTTAAGTTGTAGAACCTCATTATCTGCACACAAATGTTAATTTGTTAAACAAATCCCACTGGCAATTCAGGGATTATTCACTGTTGGCTTACTTACTGCTAAGCCTTTTGGCAAATTCCTATGTGAATGTTATATAGCCAGAGATTGGAGAAGCTTTAATTAAAATTTATAAGTTTACGACAGTTGTATTGAACTACAATAATTGAACAAAGAAAATGTCATCAGTTAATTAAAAGTACACATCTGAGACATGTAATTAAAAGTTTGGGTGTGATAATGAACACTTTCCAGTAAGCCAAATTAATGGGAATTTGGGCAAAAAAAGTCAATGTTACCATAAAAACACACTTTGTTTCTCCATGTAGTTTAAAGTAAAAATATTGCATCAATAGTTTGCTGATTGTCTCAAGCACATTGACTGAGTTAACTAGTTCACAAAATCAGAAAAATCCCTTCATACTATACAAAAGTTATGTCTTACACAGAATTGTGATGTTTGTATTAAAATGAGTGAAAAAATAATTATGGTTTTCCTCTAAAATGAAAATGTATGAAATATTCTGAAAGAATCATTGTGTATGAGGCAGGTATTATTTTGTATTCTATTTTGTGACCAAAACCAGGTGATTTGGTGTCAGTGAAGAACCTGTTTGCTGATGCCACATCAGTTTTCCATGGTGTTGTCAGCAGGACAAGGACTGTGGGAGGGATGAGGGTGGTGTTTCACTGGAGCTGATTGATCTCAGGTCCCAGCAGAGTTACCACCAGCAGCATTGGAACAGTCCCTGAGAGTACCCAGAGATATTTAGAAATTGTTCTTTTCTCCTTTTCTTTTCAATGACACAGAGAGACTCTGTATCTGTTGGGATAGATCCCAATCAGCTCACCTTCTAATTATCTTCAATAATGCAGCTTCTCTCCACTCCCATTGTTTCAGTAAAGCTAATTATGGTTCATCAGCCACACAGAAATGAATTACTGTGATTCCCACAGACTGCTGATAACAACTCCAAAGGACAAGATATTGCTTACAGAAAGCTCATGTAGAGCCACCTCCTTTTCTTTAGCAGTGACAGCAAGTTAAATATTGGAATTAATTGTGAATATTCACATGTAACAAGTTGCAAACACATGTTGCTGGTAGTGAATTTACCAGTGACTGGAAGAGATAAATAATGTAGGTTTTGGTGAAGATACTCATCTGCATGATCTAATTTTTCAAAACTTGCAGAAAGCTTACTTTCAGTAAGCTTTCTGTAAGTTTTAAAATATATATTTTAATATATATATATATTAAAATAATACTATTGACCTAGATTTTAATTTTTTTTAAACTTTATTTGGTTATTAAAAATGCACAGTATTTGTCTGTTGCTTAGGCAATATCATGAATGATAATTGATCTCTGTAGAATTCTGATCCTTGTAAATATATATGAATGAAATCCCAAAAGAAGTCACCCACATATTACCAAGAAAACAAACCAAGATATTTATGAGCAATATTTGAAGTTTATTTGAAAAGTTATTATATACACAATAGTTATTATGTAGCAAATTAAATTGACAAACCAGGATCCAAACCTAACTGAACATTGAAAGATTTTGATCCCTGGTTTTTTGGGTTGTTGTTTTTTTTGTTTTCTGTGGTGGTGGGGGTCAGGAATTAAGAGGGAGTTTAATTCTATGTCTGTAGGGATTTAATCCTGAAATTTCATGAACAGGGAAGGTTCTGGAGCTCTCTGTGTGTGAGCTCATTCTGTAGTTTCTGTTAGTTGGGTTATGTGACATCTTGGTTACATGACTGTTTCCTTTGCAAACATAAATCTATGTTCTGATTCCATGATACAAAACCTTATGGCATTGTTTGGCATTATTTAATGTTGCAGTTTTGTTAAACAGTTCCTGGAACCATTTTTTTTTTTTTGTATCAGAAATAATTTATGAGAATAAGGCAAATGAAAATGTCATTATTATTCCTGGTGTCAACAGTCTGTGTATAAATAGGCAATGGACTCTTAACATTACTGAAAGTCATGTTAAATTGAGTGACAAAAATGGGGTTTAGGCTATACTGTATTAAATTTTCATTTAGCTGTCAGCAGTTTGGCATATTTATAAGTCTACTTTAGTAAAGAATAGGATAATCTTTTATACAAACTAGAAAAATATCATTGTCTCATCATTTTAACAAATAGAGGAATATTAATAATGAAAACTGATTTCAGACCTCCAGATCTATGTTCTATCACTATTTTATCTCTTTTTTTTACTGAAACACTTGTTCAGATGAAGAATTATGTGAAACCCCCTGTCTTGGGGGCAGAAATTTAAAAACAACTGTATACATGAGGAAAAACAAGTGGAATCTGTGCTAACATCTGAGTTCAACATCTTTGATTTAATGTTTAGATCACAGGGGACAGATATGAATAACCAGGCTGATGCATATTAAAGGAGTTGGAGCTATTTTTAGGTCAGTGGTTTTGTTCCTGCTGTACTCATTAGAGAAAGAGACTAACTGATCTCATGGCCCTTAGGATGATTTGCAAAACACTTTAAATTAGCATGGCTTAAAATAGAAAATACAGAAAAGAATTACGTGAAGTGTGTCGTGTTAGAAGGGTAAGAAATGAGTGAAGGAAAAAAATTGAATAAATCATTCTGCATGAGTCCGAGAGAGGAGACAAAATGAGGGTGCTTCGCTTGCATTGAAAAATTCATCAATGAATCTGATATTAAATGATTGCACAGGATTAAAAGAAAGGCAGACCAGAAGAAAAATTCAGCTGTGGGGTTTGTAGAATTCTCAGTTTAGTCTGAATTACTCAATTACACAGCCAGCTAAGTGGAGAAGAAAGACCAGCAAGGTGAGCAGGGTTGCACATCTCAGAGTTTGAGATGCAGCTGTAGTGAACATCAGGAGCCAAGTGGGAAAGCAGGTGTGGATACAATGAGTTGTCAGTGATAAAGTCTGAGAGGTTACTTTTCCTGTTCATGCCTGTAATTCCAGTCCAAAGGGATTCTGCATCACACATACAGTGCATTCTGTAGTTAACTGGATAAACACAAAATTATTAAATGTGTTGGGTTGGAAGGAACCGTAATGCTCATCTTGTTCCAACCCATCCTGTCTGCCCTTTTATTTCAGAAGAGTCCTCAGGTCCTGCTTAATCTTCATCTCTTTCATTCCTGGGAAGCCAGGAAAAATAAAAGTGTTAAACTTGGTTCTCCATAAATTTAAGAAAATCCTTAAAGCTTAATGAAAGTGAAGAGGAGGGTGGGGGGAAATAATGTCTTTCAAGAAATAATCAAGAATGAGAATAGTTTATTAGGAAGTGAGAAGGGAGATGGCTGGTTGGACACATCAGGTCATTTACTTGAAGATTATAAATGAGATAAAGAACCAAAGACAGCAGATGGAAAAACATTAACAGGATCTAGAAGTTTGTTTTAAAGAAGATAAGCCTTAAGAAAATAAGACAGGAAAGTGGAAGGGTTTAATAAAACTGTGGAATTGTAACAAAGCTATAAATCCTTTAGACATGAGATTTAGATAAGGGAAAGAAAATGGTAAAATTACAATAGGGAAGAATCATAGGAGGAAAATGCATTGGGTTTTAAAGACTATTTTAAAACCCTTCGAAAAGAAGCTGTAGACTAGGAATTCATTGTGTGCAAATGTTCATCCCAAAGTGTTAACTGCTTTTCAGACATTGAATATTGATGTTACAGGCATCTTTGGTCTGATGCCAGACAGCAATTTTTATGTAACAGTCTTCATTAACTGAGAGGGGTGGCATACCAAAACAGGCCCAGGTACTTGTGGTTTATTAAAAATTGTTCTGTAAAGTCTAGCTATTAGTGCATTAATAAATATTTGTATTTCATCTGATTATATATCAAGGTTAGTAGATTTGAAAATAATGTAGCACACTCTGAAGAGACAGCAATGGAGATCATACAAACAGTTATCCTCCACAAAAGGAGGATCCCAGAACGGCAGGATGGTTTGGAGAGTTCAGTCACATCTTAAATTCCAGCTTAGAACTGCCTTTGAAATTATTGTATATTTTAAATGATGGCTTTTTTTCTCATAAAAGAGTCAAGGGCTGTACATGCACAGGTGTAAAAAAGCACAGATGTAGTTTTTGAGTGCTCGTATCCCCCAGAGCCAGTTTTGTTTTTTAAAAGTTCTGCATTCAAGCAATGTTTGCAAAGGCGTGTTCTCTCAGCATCTAGACAAACACAGTTGGGCCTGAACACTGAAACTTCCTACTCTTACAATAAATCTAGGTTGAGAAAGTGCTGATCATTGTTGTAATTTGTATTTATTTTTATCATAAAATAGCTTTCTCTGTTTTGGACAGGCCGGCCCACCTGCAGCTGCGCTCTGGGTTTTACGGGGCCGCGCTGCAACCAGACGGTGTGTGAGCACTTCTGCCAGAACGGGGGCACCTGCAGTGTCACTGCTGGCAACCAGCCCTTCTGTGCCTGCCTGCCCGAGTACACAGGAGACAGGTGCCAGTACTGTAAGTAATCTCCACAAATTAAAATCTCCATCTGGGTTTGCAGGAAAAGTTCTGTGCAAGGGAAGTTAAAGCCCGTGTGGGTGAATTATTTTTTTTTTACGGCATTGTTACATTTAGCCTCCGATCATTCGTGCTGCTGAGGCAATGTCATCTGATGTCTTCAGGTGATCTCTGGGCATATTTCTCCCCTTCTGTATGGCTAGCTGAAGAAAGAGGTGTTTTAGGAATGATTTATTGTTATTTTCATGAATGAGCTGTAGAGCGGAGTGGTACAAGATGGATGACTTTGTCAGTAGCCATGAGATAATTGTGTTAAAATTTTCTACTACAACTTGTCATATGTTTTGTTATGCTGGTAATGAATTGACGTAGTTGGTTAAAGAACCTTCTGGTGTCCCTAATCTTTACAGACCAAAAAGTCTTTTAAATTGCTCCTTTACCATGGTTTTCAATTTTTAACTCCAGCAAGCAGCACTTTGAGGATAGCTTTGAGTCTCACATTGCTATATTCCTTCAGCTTGCTCAAAGATCACCCTGAGTATGGTTTCTGCCCCATCCCAATTTTGAAATTGTAAAGGATTTCTCAATGATACTCTTGTTCACTTCTTAGGTTCTGTCTTTTGCATCTGATTTTCTCCCTGTTTTTTTCATTCCACTGACGTGTCAGTATCTTCTCCTTGAGTTAGTTTTCAGAAGGTTTCCATGCTTCTCACTATCTACAATTTCCTCTAATTTTTCACTTCTTTAACAGAGGAGTAAGAAAAATAGATTACTAACCAATAGGCATTTTGCTCTTCATTTATATTCCTTTTCTTGCCATGCTTCACCATTAATGCTTCACCATTATCTCTTTTCAGTTACTGAAGACATTTGACCATAATCTTGAATTTCTTCTTTTGGTCACTCATTTACAAATGGCAGTTTGTCTTCCCCATGTCTTTTCAAAAATGATGACTCACAAGCCACATTCCTTAAGTTAGAACCAATTATTTTACTGAGATCTGAATGCTGCTTTTTAGTCATCTCATTTTTTTCTACTCCTGCTTTGCTTTGACTGTAACATTCTAAAGGCAAGGACTGTCATAGCCTTGTAAGACTGTCATAGTGCTTGTCATAGAACATTAAATGTGAAAGCCATCATCCCTCTTTTACCTTCAGTGAATTTGCTGAAGAAGGCTTGATTTAAGAAAAAAAATTTAAAAAAGGGGGTGGGTGGGAAATTAGCTGTTATAAAAGTCTGGTTTAGAATTATCTACAAGATACAAAAAGTATTTAGCTTTAGATAAAGGTCTGTCAAACAAGGAAAGAGATAGCATGTGTCTTAAATAGGATTTGTATTGAAGTAAACTGAATATATTTCTGGTTGGGAGACTATGAAATAAATTGAAACCTTTGAATGGAAAACCAGCAGTAATTGTGATTCTCTCCCCCTTGGTATTAAGCAAACTGCATGAATCCACAAATAAGTATCTGCAAACACAATTGGGTGTTTGAAAATAGCATAGTACATAAATCATGCACAGACAGACGCACAGATTAAGGAAAAATATTTACTTGTGGCTTACCCAAAACCAAACAAATTGTTTCTAGTTGAATGCTTCTGCAAGCATCTTTTTTCTTTTTTTTTTTTTTCCTCTTTTTTTAAGAGAATTAATTTAAATGTAAATTTAGGGGTACTTTTTAAACAGCGCTTATTATCAGATTTGGATTGTCTGGGAAACGGCCACAATACAGAGACTTGAAGACAATATAAAATACAAAATAAAATTAAGCTTTTGCTGATTTAAAACTTAAGTTTTTTGAGGGGATGGAAACATTTACAATCTTTTAGAGTATTTTTGGGTGGCAAATAAGTTTTGTGAAATTATGCCAGTCTACAGCTAATAATGTGCATATAAAGTCACATCTGTTATTTTTTTGCTGTATTCACACATGTGCACGATCTTTTACTTTATTAATCACCTTCACTTTGTGTGCAAGCTGGAATACATTAATATGGCATTATTGCAAAGACTGGTTGCCTCCCAGATATCTTTTTCAGTCTGTCTTTGCTGTGATTGAAGGTAGTTCATATGCAAAGGATGACACATGAATGTGTGTAGGTATTTTACTCCTGCTCCCAAGCTTAAAATATTATTAGTAGAGTTTTATGGCAGGGAGAACACATTTGCTTGCACTATTACCAGCTTGAAAAGACCTTATTTTCCCCACACTTATCGTCTCCAATTACCCAATGTAGAGTTTCTCCTGTGATTAGTTCACATAAGGGCTAATAACCTAAATGTGTGCTCCGTGTCAAGGCATTGGCATAGCTGAAAGAAATTTAAGTGACTGAATTTACATAGAATTCTACTAACATTGTGCATGTTATTAAATACACATAAATCTGATGTATTTAAATGGAGTTCCCTGCTTTAAATTCCAGAAAAAAGACACACAGAGTAGCTAAAGTTCATTTCTTGTATCATTTAAGGCCCAAACTACCTAAAAAATAGGGAACATCTACATGCAGTTACAATCATTCAAAGTGGATGCAGCGATTCCACAAGCTGTGACTTTCTCTGAAACTGAAATCCCTTTTTTAGGAGAAAAAATAATTTTATGTAATTTTAGCCCAAATGTAGCATAAACATTTTAGATACTGCACATGACTAAAGGTGTTTGTGGCTGCAATCAATCCTAAAAACTAATAATTGTTTTGATGTATAACCTATGGAAAACACATTTGTGGTTTTTCATTCTGTTTATTTTTTTGTCCAAATGTACATGCAAACATATGCCCCTTTCACTGCTCTTACATAAAATCACTCTCAGTATTAGCTTTCAAACTGCAGTAGTTTTTGTTCCTGAAACAGCCCCCCTGCTGCAAATTGCCATTCCAATACCTGGAACTGGGGAACAATGAACAATTTCATTTAGCGTCTTTTAAGCCACTCTGGTTGCTGATTCCTTAAGCAGCTGAACCTACAGCCTGCACAGCCAGGTGGAGACATATAATAAATATTCAAACAGAAGTAGCTCCTCCAACAGCCATGCTCTCCCCCTCAGTGAAACCCTTCCAGCAGTACTCACTCCTTGGAGAGGAGGAAAAACTGCACAGAATACCATAAGCAAAATGTGTGTCTGACTTTGAGATACAAATGATGCACAGAGAAGCTGTGGCTGCCCCATCCCTGGAAGTGTTCAGGGCCACGTTGGCTGAGGCTTGGAGCAACCTGGGATAGTGGAAGGTGTCCCTGCCCATTAATGAGCTTAAATGATGAATTTAAAAGAGAGAAAAAAATAAAATAATAAAAAACAAAAAAACAAAACAAAAACAAACAAACAAACAAAAAAATAAAGTTGTCACTACCAGATAAATAAAAATTAACCAAAATGTTAAGATACCAGTATTTTGTAGCTCTTGGAAGCTTCTTCAGTTGGGCAATTTGATTTTCTAAAAGGGATGAAAATTGAAACAGTTACTGGTGGTTCTGAAGAGTTAAAGAATTCACTACTTGAAATCTCAGTCCTACTGGCATTTAAACAGTTAAATACCATAATGGGGTTTTGCAGTCTGTAAAGCTTATGCATGCATGTAGTATTTTGTAGAACTTATGGATTATGTCTTTATATATTATTATTAGAACTTCATGAAATTTTAATATGTGGATAAATGAAAATAAAACTTAATTATTTCAAAATATCGTTCCAATTTCAGTTTAGCATAATGCTGTTAATGGTAATGTGAATGTATCAGAAGATTTTTATTCAGCCAACGTCTCATTAAATACATTAACATTGCTCTGCTTTTCTCATCAGGAGTCTTTATATTATGTGGGATGATGCCATAAATGGTTAGACAACTAGAAGGGGGGAAAAAAAAACTCTTATGAGTTTATATTTCCATTCCCTTCCCAAGATTACATTGTTAATATATTATATATCTGTTTATGGCTTATTCTTGATTCCTGTGGTTGCCAGTGAGTCACCAGCTTCAATTTTCATTTTGTTTTCTCTTACAGCACCTTTTAAAACATGAAAGTAATGCATCATTTGTTTATGTAATGCTCCTTAATGTCTTCTAGTAATCAGGTTGCTCAGGTTATCTGGTGTTGCTTTCAGATGTTTGCCACCACTACTGCGTGAACTCGGAGTCGTGCACGATTTCTGACGACGGGAGTGTGGAGTGCGTCTGTCCCGTGAGGTTTGAGGGCCCCAAGTGTGAGGTGGACAAGTGCATCAGGTGCCACGGGGGACACTGCATGATAAACAAGGACAGCAGTGATGTACTGTGCAAGTGAGTGCATGTAGGGGAGGGATTTTGTTCAAAATCCTCCCTTTAACAGCAATTCTGCTGCATTATCTTTTAAATCTCTCACATGGTAGCTTGTCCCTGGAGTGGCCACATCAGGTCAGTTCCTCTGTGTGGTTCCTGCCTATGCAAAACCAACTCACTCTTGGCTTTTCAAACCAGCTTGTGGAGCACTCCTCAGCTGGAGGAAGCACAATGTAGTGGGAGACTGAATGCATTTTCACTTAAAAACACTGAAATTAATCAAGTTAACAATGGAGTTCTTCTGTACTGTTGAAATTTCTTCACTCTACATTATCTGTGACAGTGATAGAGACACACTAAATACTGTTCGAGGCATAGGTAACATGTGCTGCTTTATTGCTGAGTGATTGTTTTGTATTATAATAGTTTATTTTCATTAAAAGAAAGATTAAATATATATTGTGTAATAATATCATTGCCTGTGCTAACTTTTCAAACCAGAAAAAATCATTCAGAAACCTAGAATTCTTTCAATCAGTAGATCTTACAATAATATATTAAAATACTGATTTTACAATAAAATACTCAGATTTACTGAAATACTGATTATGTTTTGCATTTTTCTTTTCTTTTTTTTTTTTTTTNGAAAGATTGCCTCTACCTGTCAGCTGTGTGATGGCTACTGCTACAATGGTGGCACCTGTCAGCTGGACCCAGAGACAAATATACCTGTCTGTCTGTGAGTATCCTGCAGATCATTAAAATGCCTGTGTGACAACAACAATAAAATTATTATGCATGTGTCTGTATTTTTGGTCTCTCTAGGATGAATAATGTGCTGGTTGCAGTTTCAACTTACAGTATTTGTTTTCTAGCTATTTCTGTAGCCTCATACTTTGCATGTTTTTGTAAAATGTGTGTGTNTCTGTCTGTGAGTATCATTAAAATGCCTGTGTGACAACAACAATAAAATTATTATGCATGTTTCTGTATTTTTGGTCCCTCTAGGATGAATAATGTGCTGGTTGCAGTTTCAACTTACAGGATTTGTTTTCTAGCTATTTCTGTAGCCTCATACTTTGCATGTTTTTGTAAAATGTGTGTTGAAATTTAGAACTAAGAGCTCTATTGTGAATGCATATAGATGCAAAGACATATCTTTGGAGACTTACAGTAATTTCAGGTCTGTACAGGCATGTTTTTTCTGGAATGGAAACTTGAGGTTGCCTGCCCTGCTTCTCAGAGGTGGATTAAGTCTTTTCTCCTACAGAGATGGTCAGATTTGGAGGCAAAACCCTTCTCCTGATGGCTGGAGAAGAGGAAAAATGATGTCAGGGTTATTTCCCTTCTGAGGATATGCTCATTATCTCTTGTTTCTGCCTTAACCTTCTCGCTGCCCAGATTATTGTGGCTGTTCTGGGGTGAGGTGAGATTGTGCTCTCCCTCCTGTGCCGTGGTTGAGAGAGTAATTCAGGGTGCTTTTCTTAAGCTCAGACATAAAATGCCAAAGAAATTCACATTCTGTAGCCTAGAAATGAAGTACTGTTGTAAGCAGAAAAGCCTATGTTCTCCTCCTTTCTTGAGAGCTATGGTGTATCTTCTTTTTCAGCTGCTCAATATAAAATGCTGAAGTGGTCACTTTAGCAAGAAGTTAATTTCTTTCCTGCACTCAGCTGCTCTAAGCTATAAGCTACCTAGTCATACTTTTTTAATTTCTTTAAAATGTTCATTTTGCAATGGTCTTCCACTTCTCCAAAGAACCTGGAGCTCAGAGCATCCTTCAGGCTGGAAGGAGGGAGATGCTGGAAGACAGAATTGGACCTGAGTGTGTCATTCCCTGTGTGACATAACCAAATTCTTGCCCAAAGGGATCTGGCACTACAATTTGTGAATACAGATACAGCCACTCCTTCATTTTGTTGATGCAGGTGATCTTGAAAGAGAGTTTTATTCAGTCTCTCAAAGGAGTTTCATAAATGTCTAGATTTTGTTAGTGGAAGAGATGGACCAAGGGTTCCTCCCTATGAGAGGAACTCCTGCATGAGAAAAGAGACACAACTGTAGTCACACTATCATTGAAAACTTGTCAGTGTATATTTGCAGGTTTGGGGCTAAAGACAATGTAATTTGGGTCTGCACAGTAGCCCTTACTGAGTTGAAAATACTTTAATTGCTTATATTTCTTTTTCAGAATTATTTTTTACCTGTTTTTACCATTTTGCCTGTTATTTGTGCCTCCTTAAATGTCTAGTTGGGGACCAGAGACTGATAAATCCTGGCAAAAGGAGAATATCACAGCTCAGATATGTACGGCCAAAATATGATGATTAAGCCTGGCGATTCATTGGTTAAACACCTAGAATGGCTTTTTGGAAGCTTGTGGCTTTTCGCTATTTTTTTTTTTCTTATAAAACTGTCATGTGCTTTTCAATTCACATAGAACACCATAGCATCTCAAGGAAAAAAAAAAAAGTTTTGTGCTTTAATTTGTGTGTGGATTTACAATACATAAATGCTGCAGCATACACCAACACCATTAACAACGTTAAGAAAATGCTAATGAAACATTTTTAAGGCCATTACAATCTGGATCAATCGATATAAATGTACATCTGACAATAATACCCTGAGAACACTTCAGGCAGTATAGGCCCATTGTTTTAAAAACTGCTTGTTCAACACTCATGAGCAAACTTTTCAGTATTGTCAGATGGACCTTTCATGAAAAAAAAAAATAACCAAAAATTGCTTTTGTCTTCTGTGAGTGCGTGCCCGTGTGTGTGTGCGTGTCTTGCCGTCGTTTTATGTAACGCGTTTAAAATCTGCTCAGCACAAGGCAGAATATTTATGTAGGTCTATTTTACTGAAATTCTGCAGATGCTCTGTGGGGTTTAAAAGTCAGCGCTGTGACCAGAAAGTGAACCCTTGTGATTACTACTGTCAGAATGAGGGAATTTGCACTTTAACCACGTTTAATGAACCGAGATGCAAGTAGGTTTAACCTTCCACTTAATGCTGCACATTCTGTGACATCATTCCAGGCCACAGTTCATTGGTTCAAGTCATGCACATTCACATGCATTTCACAATATATACTTAATCTGGGGGACCATTTCTATAATACACACTTAGCCTTTGAGAGTTGCACTGATGAGTGTATTTAAAAATACATTTGGAGTGTGTGTACCATTAGAGGAAGAAATAAAAAGCTTTATTTTTTACTAAATAAATTGGAAAAAACTGAAAATGCTGCTTGGCCTCTATTGCTCATGTTTTGAGATATCTTACCAAGTAATTCCTACATAGCATAAAGTTTAGTGAACAGTGATGTTGCGCGTGTTCTGTAGTCCAAACCTGACTTCCTATTTCTTACTTGAACAGGGAAAGGAACAGAACAGCTATTTAGGTGCTGCTTCAGGAGTTAAGCTTGTATTTATAAGTCTTGTTGTTAATTTTATAGGAATAGATTTTATAGAAATAAATTTTATAGAATTTTATAGAAATAGTGCTTTAAAGCAGAAACTGTTAAACAAAAGTATGTGACCTACATCATAACATTGACTTCTCTGATTAAAAAAGATAATTACATTTGTATTGTCCACTTCTCCAAAGGATTTTAGGTCTATTTCTTAAAGAGAAAATTTTAATCTTCATCAAGAAAAGAAATAACCTTAGTCTTTGAAAATCCTGTAAGGCAGATGTACAGAGGGATACAAAACACTTGTCAGATGAACATGGCTTCATTCAGTGGTTGTGATGCAAAATTCAGTAGTGAAATCATGAACCAAAATTCTACAATTGGGAGAAAATGTGGGATTCACACAGCTTTAAACTTATCTTGGTGAATGGTTTATGAAAACACAGAATGCTGTGGGGATGTGATGTGGGTGTCTGGTGGGTAGCAAAGACTGGCTGCTTAGGCTGAATAATCTATTTTTTTTTTTAAACATGATCTCAGTTGTTTTTGTCAATGTTCTCATGCAGTGAAACTCTCTGGTTTGAGGTACCATAAATCCATTGGAAATGAGAATTATGTCCTGACTACCACTTCTTTACTTGAAACAGTATGGAGTGGTCAGCAGTGCTTGGAACTCTTTGTACTTCCATGTATCATTCTTGTGTTTTCAGAATCATGCAGCCCTAAGAACACCATGTTGCTGCCTGTAAAGTCACATATTGGATGTACCTTTCCTGCTTTTTCTCTCAAATGCTCCAGGAGAAAAACATTAGCCTTGTCCCAGGCTAATGTTTTTCTAAACCAGTCTCTAATTGGGGAGTGGGTGATTTTTAGAAGAAATAGGAGATGGTTGGGTTTGTTGTCATTCAGCAGGAACTCTGCTCTCTGTCATATCCAGAATGACTTGAGAATGCAAACTTTGCACATAATCAAGCCCTTATTATCATTCAGTAAAGACAATAGAGGATGAGATTTAGCTGTTCCAAAGGGCAGTCCTAAAGCCATAATTATACAGAGCAACTTTAAGCCTGTGAGAACAGGCTCTCCTTTCAACAACCTGTACTTCTAGCATACATTTTTATTTTATCTTCCTGTCTCAAGGTGTCTTTTTAATGTTGAATGCACTAAATGACCTAAATATCAGTTGCAGTCTGAAAGGAGGAGTGGTGGTTTTCACTTAACCATTTTAAGAATGAAGGCATCACTGTGCCTTCTTATAAACCCTCAAAAAAAGAAGAAGGTTTTATGAAGGCCATTGACAGTTTCAGTGAAAGCTCTGTCAGTATTTAAAATATGCAGAATATGCTGTGATTTTTCTTTAGACTTCTATGCAATCTAGATTATTAATTCTTTGCATTATTTTTAGGTATGTGATGATTATTATTCCCCCTTCCCTCCCCCCCTCCACATTACTGTTCTGCCTCAGTTACAAAGGTTGTGAGAGAATTTCAGAATGTTAAAATTTGGGGTAATGACCTTTTCTGAAAAATGTTCCACTTAGGGTGTCTTAAAGGAGCTTAATCTTATGTACAGTTACTGTCATTTGAGTACTCCCACAGTACATTTTCAAGGATCTCTAGTACTGCTCACTAATGGGTGGAATCTGTGATGTGCATCACAGTAGAAGCATGTGAGGTATGCCCTGAATTGCACCAGGAAATTCACAAATCAGTTGAAAAAAAGGAATGATCAGCAGATCAGATTCATGTGGGAAATAATCAAGAAATGCATTTTCTGTGTATTTCACAAACTGTTCATTCCATCTGTTCTATCAGTTTGTAATAAATACCTTTATTTGTGCCTCTGTTTCCCCCTCACTAATTACCTACCTGTATATACGTTCCTGCAAGAGAAGCAGGGTTTAGAGAGAGATTACACCTTGTATCAGTGAAGAGAACTGGAAAGAACTGAAACTTTCAAGTACTCAAGAGTGGCTCTGGTTGTTGAATGGGCAGGGATTTTATTACAAAATCTTTAGCACAGAATATTGCTCTCTCTCTCAACTTTGTTTCCTTTATACCTTCATCACAAACATATGTGGCTATAATTCCATCTTTTTTATTTGTATTACTATTGTTATTTATACCTGCACATGGATGTGTTCTATTATTATTATCTGCAAATAAATGAGATCAAACCATAACCCCCTTACACTAGGCATTATAGAAATATAAAAACCAGAAGACAAGGTGCAGCATTCCATTAGTTATCTGTGGCTGGTTGTGCTGATTGTTCAGAGGGATTCAAGAGTGTGTTGTATTTCAACATCAGTTCCTCTGTAGTGAAGAGGAAGTCATCCTGGAGAGTTAATGAGAAGGCACAGACCATGCAGGAGCTTGGAAGAAAGTCTAAGTTTGGTAACAGAGGAAACTGAAAAGTGAAGGGTGGAGAAAGAATAAATTACTTAATTTCTTAATGGAGAATTTTGGTCAAGTCACAGGTTAAAGACAGTGAACAATTGGGGAGAGCACAAGTTGTGGAGTTATTTAAAACTGCTAACAAAGTTTGAACCTGGAAGTGCAGACCATGGATAAATTGGGAAAAATAGCTCCTGCAGGAGTGAAACAAGGAGGAGAGCTGTTCTTACAGAATCCTAGAATGGTTTGGGTTGGAAGGGACCTTAAAGCTCATCTTGTTCCAACCCCCTGCCACGGACAGGGACACCTTCCACAAGACCAGGCTGCTCAGAGCCCCACCCAGCCTGTTCTGGACACTTCCATCTTTTCTGGGAAACCTGGTCCAGGCTTGCCAAGCTGTTCTTGCCAGCTTTATATGCAGCAGGCTGGAGAGAGACACAGTGTGAGGGGAGTGTGGGGGGGTGAGCACCTGTGTGTGCAGAAGTGTGTGTGTGTGTTTAGGTCACAGAATTCAGGAATAAAAGAGAGCATTCCTCTTTATGGAGGAGCTCCCCTGCAGCTCAAGCACCTGTGATGCTGTTCCTTCCTCCTGACATTTCCTTCCTGTTGAAAAATCTTTGAATATGAACAGTTTTTATGTAGGTGCATGTGCAGCTTGCACAAGTGCTGCATTTACACACAGGTTTATAATAAATAAACTCATCACTATGGCAAACCTCTGCTCAAACAAAGGTTCAGGTGCATCCATGGTCCAGTTGTGGACAAGAAAGGGACCATAGCATGCAGTGCCCTGACTAGCATTTTCTGAAGGCTGAGTAGAAAAAGCCACTGTGGTGTAGAACAGGATTGAAAAGCCTAAGAGAAGGCCCTGGTAACCCTGAGAGGCAGCACAAACCAGGAAATTTTATCAAGTATCCTGCAATAAATGCTTTCCATATGATTTCCTGGGGTATATTTAATGAGCTCCCCGATTGCATTACAACAGGAATTTCACAGCATTCTGCCAGTCCTTTGAGAGTTTTCTTTTTCAACTAAAAATACCTTTGTTATAAATATCCTGAAATTGAATATAATCCACAGGTTATACCTTTGTATGATAAAAGATCTTTTATCCACTTTGTACCACAAACTAGTATCAGTTCAAGAACCAAATGCAAACAGGTGTTTGAAGAGTGGTTGTCAGAGGAGGAAATTTTAAATTCTTGGAAAAGAGGAATATATATATTTTTCATGGAGCATTTACTAACTAGGCTGTAATGCAGATGTCCTTTGTCCATGAGTTTAAAATTGTTTAGATGAATCTTGCATAGTACTTGCTGCAGTATATCACTGCTTGGGAAATACATGCTTGCGTTTTTATCTACCTATTTTACCCTGTCTTTTCTCATTCCTTTTGAGTTTCACCATTTCAATCTCTTTTCCTTTCGTTTTAATGCTCAGTGTAGTTACAGCTACAGTAGTAGTCACCTGGACATGCTTTTTGATATATTTTCTGTTATTATTTTTAGTACTTGTGTAGCCTCTGTACTGTACACATACTGTTAATTGTATGGTGCTTAATCTCAGTTTCTTCTTTTGGGATGAATGAGGCTGAGTTGCACTTGGAAGTTGTTCTTTTGCAGTGAACATCCTGCAGCAACAGTGAATAATGATTTATACATAGTAATCTCATGCCCAAATTAAAATTCATTTAAAGTCACTTTTTTTTTTTTGCATATATTGTGACTAAATTTCAGGGGTTTCTTTCGTGTTCCTGAAAAGTAATTTTTTATTGTTTTGCCTGCTTTTGAATGATGTAATTATCCTATTCTGAATGTACTGGAAGGCAAGTCATTTCCATTTTCAGGTAACAAAAATAAATTTTCTGTCCCTCAGCTTCTACATTATTTTCCTTTTATGATGTTGAGGGATGATCAATAGACAAAACTAATAAAATGTGGTTTGTTTATGTATAGAATGATTATGGAAAAGTTATGACTTGAAAATAATAGAGGGGGAAGCTACAGAATGTGCAATTATTGATCAGTCCTGGGGTGGGCTTTTTGGTCTTTGCTATGAAAGTGCTTTACTTTAGAGGGTTTCTTGGTGGGTTTTTTAACTCTATTATATCAGTTCCCTGTATGAACAAAGCATATCTGCACAAGTGTTCCTAAATTTATTATCAGGAATAGTTTAATGATTTGGTTTAGGGCAAGGCTTTTGTCATGCTCTGGCATCCTACAGAGTTTTGGGGGGAAAAGGAAATTTTGATTTATCTTTTTCAATGCAAGTTAATGTAGATAGTAAATAACTGTAATCCAGATGTTCTCTTGTCTTACAAACAGTTCTAATATTAATGATAAGACAAGTTCCAGTGAAATTTTAATGTTAATTGTTCTTAAGATAGTGAGGGTAGATCCTTTCATTAGAATGTTTTAGTATATATTGCTATGTAATGACCAAAAGGAAAAGCAAAGTTAGAAAATTACTTTGTATAATGAAGAAATATCATTTATAGCGAAGAAACATTTTTAGTTCCCCTTCCACTTCTGTTTTGTAAGGACTGTTCCACATATTCTCTTACACTTCTAGACTAATCTTTCAATGCTCTTGTCATTTTTGGATCTGCACTGGTGTATTGAGTTGGAAAACAGTTGTCTACAAAAGCACTTTTAACTGCATTGTATGCCTTCTGTATTGTATTTTTATGACAATGCCTGTGGCACAAAGAGGGAGGAAAAAAAGAGAAAAAAATTTAAAAACGCTGCACACTGCCACCAAATCAGCTCTTTTTTACTATTTTTTTCTATTTATTCAATCATTTCATAGTCAAATGGTCAAGTACCTGTATAATGGAGTTTAGGATGTTTGGTCACACTGACCTGTAAGGGTTATACAGAAATATGGACATTTTCTGTCATGAATAGACTGTGTCACAACAGTATGATCCATCTTGGAAATGTAAATATCTTCATTCTAAACATTCCTCACTCCAAGTAGAACACCTTCATAATCTCAACTGAATTTTTTTTTTAAAAAAAGTCTCTCTTTGCAGTGCTGTTTCCTCCAAATAGATAATTCCAATGGCACAGGCATTCTGTACCTCAGAAGGCACTTCCCAAGAGCTCATCTCTTCAGAAATGTAGAACTAAATTGTTACAGAGGGAGCTGTAGCAGTTTTATTAATGACCTTGGCAGCAGAACGTGTACAACCTTTATTTATTACATCCACTCTCAGTTTTCATATTGGCATCCCCTGTGGCACTGCTGCTCTTTGATCTTTCTCTGGTTCTCCTGGGAGCTGGAGATTTGCACCTGAGATGTTTTCTGTAGCACCTTGCACCATCAGCTGACTCCAACCTGTCCTTCACTGTCAGCTCCCCCATCTGTTTCCATCTGTATTTGGAGTGACTCAAATTAGGTATTTTCACTGTTCTTTCCCCCAAGTTTGTGACTGTGAACATCTTTGATAAAACCAATTGCCTTTATGTGGCTCTGCTTCGATAATGCCCTTTTGTTTGCTCGTACTGCAAATGTCCTGTCTGACCATACAGCCCCTGAAAATGGCACACAACAACAGCTCCTGGTACCAAAGAGTTTGGAAAAGGATAAACTACTGCGCATCAAACTGAACCAGGAGTCAGTTCCTGTGCTAGGAAGTGAGCAGTCTGAATTTGAATGTCCTGACACCAGAAAATGCTGTTATTAGGAACAATTTTTCTCTGCAAACAATTAAAACTGGTTAAGATCTGCTCATTTCCCATGTTCCTGCATGAACAGTTGTCCATGTCCCAACCCCATCATTATTCATGTGCCTGCTCATGGGTGATTTTCCAGGTCAAATTCCCTTGCAGAAAGCATCCCTTTCCCCTGAGCTTTATTTCTTTCTCTCTTCTGTCTGCCCAAGACAAGCCTTTAGCGCCTTGCAGGATCATCAAAGGGCAATCATTTCACCTCAAAGTGCAGAAGGAAGTGGCTTCCATCCTTCCATCCTTCCATCCTTCCAGCTTCAGTATCTTTAAAGTTTATTGCAGAAAGCAAGCATTTGGAAAAAAATTAAAATGTAGTAGCAGCTAACAACATTTTTATGAGACTTCTATCAAATGCCTCAGATGTTTCAATATTGCTGATTTTTGCAATTAGAATGAGAAGATAGGTAAAGAACTTTTAATATTTTTTGCCTTTATTTTTCCTCTGTTTACTGCATATGTAGCTGTAGGATTTTTTTTTTTCTTCACCAGATGTTGTGATAGCATGTCTGCTGTAAGGTTTTGAAGAATGCACATTATACAATTTTCTCATAAGCTTGTACTTGAGTGCTTCATGGTGATTCTTTTGCTGGTCTCAGTGTCTTATGTTCTCTACACTGTTTTTGTGGCAGATTTATCATGATGATTTTATATACAGTGGAACCATTTGAAACATTTAATATAAGAATTTAGTTGCAAAGTTAGATATGTCTAACTCTAAAATAAACTTTTTCCCCTTCAGTAGTGTAGTTTTAAATGCAAGCTGCCTGTCATTACAGTTTTTAATTACATGTGCTGAATCCTGAGCAGAAATGATGCAAAATATCAGTAAAAATATAAAGACTGTTTCATGTCTGTCACATGCCAACAGCTTGGAGCTGAATAGAGTATTCTAAATATAATGATATATAGTGTTTCTCTACAAGAATGGAGACACTTATTTTGCAGCTGTGTGTTGAAAATTGACATTTTTAAAAAGCGTTCCTTGAAAAGTATCTTAGTAAGGTAAGCTGTCAGTGCAAGCATTTCTATCTTACATAATTGCTAAAAAGAGATCTGGAAAGAAAAAGGAACAGATGCATCTTTTGAAAGATTAAAGTTGTGTTCCCTGTGCCTTACAGTGTGCTGAGGTGATGGTAAGCAGGTGGAAAAGTCAGTTGGGTTCATTAAAAAATATATGATTGTGAAGCACGTGTGTAATTAGGAACTGGGGGTTCTTTGCAGTGAGGAAACCTAAGTGTGTATTTACAATATTTATTTAAGCAAACAAAATTATTTCAATAAACATGAAGAACTTCTAAATTAGAATGCAATTTAGCTACTGTTTGACAATTTATGAATCAGCTAGCAGTAATAATCAATATATATTTAAAAAATTGATAATGCTTGTGAAGACCCTCTGTGCCTTCCCGCTGTAGAGCTCATGCACTTTCATAGTGTATCCCACCAAAAATTAAATTAACTTCCCAAAAGAAGTTCAAGCTTGATATGAAACCCTGTAAAGAGATTTATCTGAATGTCAAGTTGTGCTGGAATAGGCTTAGGAGCAAGGAGAGAAACAAGCCAGTCTTCTGCAGTGATCTGCAAAGACAAGAGAGCCCAAAGCATCACCAGCAAAATCGCCTGGGGCTCTTCTCTGAGAGAAGAGGCTTTTTTTTTTTCTGTATTTGGTATTTTTTCTATATTTGGTATCTTTCCAAAACTTCTTTTATTATAGAACAATATCAGTTGTTAAGCATAACCACCTCTAAACCTTGCAATTTATTAAATCCTTAGGAAGGCATCAGATAGCAGCAGTTCTTGAAACTGCATGAGGGTAACGCTCTATTGCACCTCCCTAAAGATAACTCATGTTGAAATTCATAAATAATTCAAAAATACTTGAAAAAAAAGCATGATTCATTGCACAGTATGCAACATAGATGAGAAGTGACTACTTCCTGCTGTTTCCACAAGGAGAGTTTGAGGATTTGTAGTAAACTTAATCATATTTACCTCAGGTTGAATAAGCAATTGAATTTCATTCAGGTATTTGTTTCTGATTTTGATGGAATTGCTGAGTCTGCTTCCATGGACTCCTTGTGTTTCCTTGTATGCATGAAGAGTGTTCTGAATCCCAATTGAGGAAATATTTGCATATTGATATTCACACAAGGAAATTACAGCAGGATAGCTGTGTATAATCCAGGCACCCTGCTCCTGGAACACATATTCTAAATATAAACAATGTTTAGGGCTTTCTGAGGCCAGGACGTGCTCCTGTCCCTTTAGGAGAACTCTTCTTCTTTGACACTCATGCCTACTTACACACACACACACAGATGTGAGTCTATTTCTGCAAATAAATATCTGCTTTCAAAGTTCAACATTTAAAAAGTAAAAGTGATAATATACCTTTGCTTAAACTTGTTTTTTGAGAAATTATAAAAGAAATCTGGAATCAAGGTTGCAGTGATAATAACAGGAATCAAATGCACAAAGGTGTAGTTTTAAACTAAGTCCCTGCTCTGAATGTTGTCAGTGCCATGGCAGAGTCCTGCTGACTCCTTCCATGAGGCTTCTTGTTGGTTTTGTAGAAGCACTGCTGTCACTGGTGTAGCTCTTGAGAAGATGCTGGTGGTCTCTTTCATGGGTTGCTGTGTTAATAGCTGACATTTATTAACTTTCCCATCCTAATTGGATCCTTTCAGATGTTCAGCCAACTGGTCAGGCACACAGTGTGAGAGGCCAGCTCCCAAAAGCAGCAAGTCTGACAACATCAGCACCAGTAAGTACTCCCAATAACTGCTGTCACTTGCCAAATTTGGCTCACTTTAGAAATCTAAGCCTTGTGCTATTTTAAAATGTGAGTTTGTGTTGTGAAAAATGCTCATTACTTATATATTTTTCTTAAAAAAAACCAAAATGTAGATATTTCTCGACTTTTTGATTGCTGTTTGGTGTTGCACAAGGAGGTTTGGGTGCAGTTCTTAGGCCTTACACTCCCTGCTCCAAGGGTTGGCTGCACTGTTCTTAAGGAAAGCATATCAAGTGACAAGCATTTGGCCATATCAGCCATATGCAGGGAACTAGTGGGAGATCTCTGACCATTTAAATCCTACTGAAAGCGTCAAAAATAGAGCTGCAAGTAGTGCATAACTTTTGTATTGGCCGTCTGCAGAGGCGTGAATTTCACCTACTGTGAAAATCATCCTGAAAGCAAGAATAGCTCCTGCTGATTTTTTTTTCTTAAACAGGTCTGTAAGCATAAAAGGATGGCATTGCTGCACTATTGGCAGCTGAAACTGGACAAGGTTCCCTGCAGAGTGCTGAGTGTGCTGCTGGTGCCCTGCTGTACCTGCCTTGGTCACATTTAGCCCAACTGCAGCAGCACAATGAGCTGCCCGCTATTCAGGTCAGCTCGGTGCTTAGATGAAACCTTTCCAGCCATCCATACAAGTGAAAGAACACTCACAAGCTGGAAATAGGCAAAAAAGCAGGCAAAACTCGGATCACTGTGAGGGCAGAACAGCTGCAGTTTGGGGAATGGGCTTTTCCTAAACCCCAGGCTGCACCACTGCCACCAAATGGCAACTCATGCCTGGTGGGATGTTTTTCAGGGGTTTATATGCCAAGACAAAACTAACCTTTGTTTCTTTTTTCTTTCTTTTTTTTTTTTTTTTTGGCTCTTTAGTAGAACTTAATGCAGTTATTTATCAAATGTTTTCTAAAAAGAGCCTTGTTGTAATATCCTTTACATGCTGAATCTTCATAAGCTGAAGTGAACTCAGGATGCTTCAAGTTTTTACTCAGTACTTTCATTTTGTGTCTCTGATAACCTGACTTGGCTTTCAGGCAGAAAGCCTTCAGGCAGAATTCAAAGCATTTTTCAATTCTTTATTTAGACTGTGCTTAATGTAGAGCAGACACTGCCAGAGCTTATTATTTTTTAATAAATCAATAAATGTTGCCAGTGAAACAACCAGCAATATTTTTGTTTTCCATCCGTTAAGGATTGTGATATTAAAGCAAATACATGCCACTCCACACTGGTTTTATGCTGGATTCCTGCTTTTATAGATCCTGTATTTATAACATAAAATTATTTGTTGCATGTATTTCTTTACGAGCAGGTGCTTAAAGTAAAGCTCAGAAATAAGGGTACAGTTGCTGACCCGATTTTTGCAGATAGTCACATTTCACTGAAATTATCTGCCAAAATAATGTGAAGCCCATTTCGTTCTTCCCTGTTCCCTCCTCTCCTTTAACACTGCTGTCTGATCTGTGCACTGTTTTTCTGCTGCATTAAGCATTATTGTAGTTTTTGTGATTGCCTATATCAACATAACAAAATTGTTGGCTCTCGAGTGCAATGCAGTAAAATGCAGCAAAATGCAGGAATGCACCAACCACCTAGAAATGAAGATTGCTCACTGCTTTTTATTTTCCAACAATAAGATAATAGGTATCTACAAATACTAATTAATTCTTCAACTAGAGCCAAGCCTACTGTGTATTTTAAATTAATAATTGCGTGACCTAAACTGCTGAAGATCCTGGTGGCAGTCAGTGGCTGTGCCACTCCAGTCCAAATTGTTCAGCAATTCCAGAATTTCATGGACTACTGCTGCAAATGAGGGCAGGGAATTAGTCCAAAGTATATTTGTGTCCAAAATGAGGGAACTCCTGATTTGTTTGTAAAAGTACTTGTGTGTACACTATTATCTGTAATGAACTTGGGTTTTTTATTGATCAGTGTTAAAATCTCAAATTGATGAGTGAAGCTCACCACATGAAATTGCATTGTTGGTGTGGGAAATTACTCTCTTTTAATTAATCGGATTGTTTTACAGCTGTGAAGCCATGATGAGTCAATGATATTTTCCTTCTGTTTTAGGAAGCATAGCAATCATTGTTCCTCTTGTTTTACTGGTGACTTTGATCACTACTCTTGTAATTGGACTATTTCTTTGCAAAAGGAAACGAAGGTAAGTAATTTTATATTGATTTATGAAGTAAAAAAAAAAAAAAACAAACCAAAAAAAAAACCTTAAAAGTATTTGCATCTTTCCAATATACAAAAAATCACCTTATGTGAGAAACAAAAACACAACAAATGACCCAAGGCTTGTTTCTGGAGGCAGCAAATCAGTTACATTTTGGTATTTGCTGGAACAACCATGTCTGTTATTGATACTTGTGTTCCTCATGCAGTAGATAAAAAATTGTAGTTCTTACCCACTTTGCTCAATCCTGACAGGGCTGTATGAGTGTTAATATCTTTATCCAGAGATATAGACAACTTAACAGAATAAAGGTATTTCATTGAAACCACATACTCAAATTTTGAGTATTGTTTACATCTTTGAGTTACATTGAACATAAAAACATTACTCAAAGTATTTCCTGTAGAGTCCCAAACATTTTCCTCATTACTGTGTTCCTTTAGTATCTTGCACAGGAAGCCGGATTCCAGCACTGAGCAGGGAATATTTTGTTCTCTTGAATTTAGCTGCCTTGGAGATGATAATGAGCTCGAGGACCTGTGTTTGACTTCCTGACTTTGGGCATTCCTTCCAAGGTCATGTTTGGTGGCCGGGGGAGGCAGGAGTGTTTCTGCTGTATGAGACACCTGAGAGAGCTGCTGCCCTTCACATGTTCAAAGAACATAATGTTGATGGTGATGCAGATTTAGCAAGGGAAGATTCCTGGTAATAAGGATGTGGCCCACTAGGGAAGGCAGAGTGGGAATCAGGGAACAAACCATTTACTTCAGGCCCTGCCTGTCCTGTTTGCTGGCCTTGAGCAGCTGTCTTCCTTTCTCCTGGGGCTTGTTACCCCACATCTGAAACCAAGATAATGTCTCTTTGTTAAGTCCTTTAGAAATAAGTGATGAATCTGCTGTTTCTGCAAACGTGGCCGTTTACGAGACAATTTCAGTGCTCCAGGCTAACCGAATCTTTTAAGTTACTATGATCTGGCATCACAGGCAGCATCTCTCCCCCCTGCAAACTCTGGTGTAAACTAGTGAGCATCAATTTTTAAAACCTTTTTGTAAAGCCAATAAGATAAATACATTTCCTGACCATACTGTTAGTAATGCTGACCCTGCCAGACTCCAGGGATGTCATTATGTGCTGCACCACCTAAAACACCAAGTGTAGTGATAGCCAAATCCTGAAACCAGTTGCTGCTCTGTAAATTATTTAGGTTAGTGAGAATCACTTGTTAAATAATAGATTTTCAGTAAAGAAACAGAACTAGCCTCGATAAAGGGCTTTCTTCTTAAAATTATATTTGAAAATGTATTTTAGAGTTATTTTATCTCTTCAGAGAAGACTGTCAAGTATTAAACGAGGTGTAGTTGGTCAACACTAGCATGCTACTGCTAAGTGCCTATTTTAGGAAATATTTTTTTCAATGACATTTCTGAAAAATACAGATCATTTAGTATATTGGATTTCAGACACTGACTGCATCTTACTCAGCCAACAAGAGGACTCGACTGTTATCATCCTGACTGTGACCTCCCTATTATTCCTTTGTAATTCTAGAGAACATACTGCATTGGAAAAAAATTACCCTCTTGAGGTTATTTCAATTGCTTGGGCCTGAAATCACCTCCTTAGCTAAAAGAAATGAATTCAGCAACAGAAACAATTCAACTCAACCACTTATCTTTACTGATACCTAATTCAAGGTTAAAAATAAGGCTCTGTCTTTTATTAAAGCTTGAAAGAAAATTCAAGTTGAACTTCAGCGTTCCAATCACCACTGGCAGGGAATACAAACTGGAACAATGAGAAGTTCATACATTTTTAATGCATTGTGATTAAACCATTTTCTTGTCCTCAGTTTACAGCTGATTTTGGGCAACTGGTTTCAAATAGAAGTTAAATGAATGAGCAAGGGGACATGACTCATGTTCTCTCTGTCTTCATTCCTGCGGGGAATCTGCAATGACTTTGCAAGGCTTTCCTTGGAAGTGAGGGAAATCTGGAAATAACTGGAGGAAATCAGGGTTGTAGACAGTGAGTTAGCACTTTGTATGGATTCATCCACTACAGCCAAACTGAGAAAAGCAATAAAATTCTGCTTCCAGCTTCTGTGAGATCTATACGTAGACCCAGATTGCTCCTTTGCTTGGAAAATGGAAGGATTTTATGATTGTCTCTGCAGGAAACGCCATTTCATCCTCTTGATCTTAGAGAATAAAGAGAAACAAAATACCCAACAACTTGCTTGAAAGTTCACTATCTTCTCTCCTTTTGTGTCTGTTTATGCATTACAGGACAAAAACTATCAGAAGACAACCCATGATAAATGGAGGAATCAATGTAGAGATTGGCAATCCATCATATAACATGTATGAGGTGGGCCATGACCACAGTGAAGGTGGTCTTTTAGCCTCAGATTTTACTCTAAATGCAGAAAAGGTAATTTCTTTTCTCTTTCTAGTGGCAAAGCCATTTTATGTCTTGCAAAGGTTTTGTCTTTAAATGTAACGAATAGAAATGTAGAACAATGACATTTAGACTTAGTTAATGAATATAAAACCCAGTTAGATTTCATTAGAATAAATGTCATGTATATATTAACAGCTGTTTTGTAGTCTGATGCTGTCTGACGGTCATTTTTCCTAGTGCCTGTATTTTATCAAAATGGAGTTAGAAATTAACTACAAAATCATTGGGATTACTTTTTTTTTGTCAAGGCAGACGTGTCTATGAGCTGCCAAACCACAACACATCCTTTTATCCTAGTGGCAAATATTTAGAATTGGAAGTACATTATTGGCCAGCCTCTGTCTGAAGCACGAAAGAGCACATGCATACATATGAGACTAACTTATTTCACATGTGAAAACTTCCCAAGGCACAAGGAGCCGGGATTCCTGGCGGGGCAGATAGATTAAATGTTTGCACAAAGCTAGTAAGTATTATCATTTCCTTGTAAGAGATGCTGTCAGTCCTGCAGCACCACTGCAGTGATTGAAGTCCCTGAGTGATGTGACACGGGATGAGCGGGGTAATGCCGCCGTATCTCTCCCAGAGCTCCCTAATCAGACACACACCAAAGGGCAGCCATCGCTCTGTGGCATTTCTGACAGAGCAGTAAGGGGATTACTGATAGCTCTAGGAATGTCATCACTGAACCACACAGGCAGAGTGCTCGGTGCAGGAGGTAAGCTGAAAATGGGGTTACTCACTGGAGGTAGAGTGGCTGAGCCAATGCTCATTGTGAAGTCTGGCCCTAATCCTTAGTGGAAAATGGTCATAAAATGCTGAATTTTATTCTCGTATTGAATGTAAGAATTTTTCGTGCTGAGGATTACCTGGAAGGAGGTTTTCGTAAATGTAGATCACTCTAAAATGATGTTTTTAGCTGGTGCACTGTTTGCTTAACAGGGTTGATAAGTACACATGGAAAATGCTCTATTAGCACAGAAACTGAAATTTTCTGTTTATACAGGCCAGATACATAGGGGGAGGGTCCACTGCATTCAAGCTTCCCCACACAGCTCCATCAATCTACCTAAACTCTGACTTGAAAGGACCACTATCAACAGGGGTGAGAAATGATGATCCAAGTCCATTCCATTCCACCACAGCCCCTTTCTAAAGAAAGTTTGTCTGTCATTTTTGAGTAGACGCATTTTCTGTTTGTTTTTAATTTTGTTTTTCTTCTTTTAATGGAATGAAGATTGACAGTAAATAATACATTTTCTATTTGAAATAAAGGGTCCCCTCCGCATACAAAATTTCATCTGTACCCATCATTGTAACATGGTTTAAAACTGCAAATGTGTCTTTTCAAAGGAATACAAAAGCAATGTGATGCTTTGCCATAACATTAAATAAGTTTAGCGTGGCCTTCACAGCCATGCATCCTCATATAGTTGCAATTTTTATGGAATTACAGGCATTTAGTGAAATTTATCAAACTGAAAGATGGTCTCAAATAATGGAAACAGGTGTTTTTATTTTAGAGGAGTTTGATGCACATAAAAATTAACAATTTCCTTCAATATCTGCAAAGCATATTTTAATAGTTCAGATTTCAATGGCTTTGTATCATACGAGAGCTCGTTGTAAACATCGGAATTTTTACTACAACTTAGTATGAGGTTTGCAAACATTAAGATTTATACAAAAGGGACATCAATACCACATTCATTTTCATGTGCCTCAATATATATCCATCTTTTGTGCCATTCATGTTCTTGCATGATTGTAATATGTTGTATTTGGAAGTCTAATAATTTTTATGGGATGTTGTTTTTCTGATGGAGCGCAGAACCATGGATGATGAAAGCCAGAATATTCACCCATCTTTAACTTTTTCTCTTCAATTCTGGTCACTCCAGCTTCTTTCTGCACTGCCTTGTACAATCAGTACCACTCAAAGACGTACCATGAGGCAGACCCTACTATTATAATTTAATAACTCAATAAGGCACTGCATAGATGCCAGGGGTCTCTGTTCTGTTGTGGTTATCGTCCTTAGTAATGGTTATCAATGAAGTAAAAAAGTCCTGACAATTGAAATAGAGCTAAATTTCTGATTATAATCATGACCACAAAATTAAAGATCTATGGGGACAGACAGGTAGAACTGAGAGTAGATCTTCTTTTTTTTTTCTTTTTGTTTTCTTTTCTTTTCTGATTTTAATTAAATAAAGGTGGCTCCCCTTGTTCTGCCTCCATTCCAGGAAAGTCTGGACCATGAGGCAATCACTTTGTCATCTGTAATAGATGGAATGGGCAGCTTTTAACTGAGCAGCTGCTGGAGCTGTCCAGCCTGAGGAATGTCTGAATCCCAGGCTCAGAAACAGAATTGAGTAACAAGGAAAGGAAGAACTAAGACTGAAGTCATCCTTCATTCCTTGTTTCCCAGGGTGTACTCAGGATGTTTTCGAGTCAGGAAAACCTACCCAGTTCTGGTTTGGCCAATTCAAAGTTTAGCCACTTCTTATTACGCCAAACAAATTAATTTCCCTTTTTTAGACCTTGTTGGTGTTCCACTCAGTATCTGTGTAAGCAGAGCAGTGCTGATAAATTAGTTATAAAAAGAGGAGGATTTTTTATCATGGGGGAAAGATGAACTCTAATTGGATAGCAAAGTTCTTCTAGAGACAATAAAGGCACCAAAGTAGGAAGGAAGTAGTGGAGACTCAGGGGATTTCTCACACAATGAAGTGCTTTGCAGCATTCAAAATGGACTTGTCCTATGCTGAAGTGCCACTCATTTCAATAGATGTTTTTCATTACAGTCCAAACCACCAAAATTGCTGAGAAAAGAATTCTCAATTTGTAACCACTATGATATATTAACAGTTATTATTGGTTTATTATTAAAGTTTAATTTACATGACAAAAGTCTTGAATTTTTTGGTCAAATCATGTTGTGTATTTGGGCCACAGAATTCGAAAACATGGTCAGCTATTGATGGGATGCTGATGTCTTAGAACAGGTAATATATGGAAACTGTTGGATGCAGTTTTCTACTGTTAAACTTGTCACATGGTCTCACAGTGCACCTTCTCTATAAACTCCTTCATATCTATTCTGAAATCTTCCAGTGTAATAAGGTGGACAAGTCAACCTCAGAGACATTTTTTTCAAGGTTTTTCATTTAATTTTCATCAATGGTTTTAATATCATAATATGCTGCATGTCATGTCATTGGTTACTTTAATAGCATGTCTCATTGTGAATTTAATTTTCAACTAAATAATTAACTCATCATCAGGTTTGCAGACGTCCAGGTATCTATTAAATATGTCCTGTTGTATTTTATGTGCACTTGTTCTTGCTTTAACAAAGCCATTTCCATTTCCATTAATGCTAATTTTGATTCAATCTGACTGATCAAATGTTTGCTTAATTTTCCTGCAGCCAACAAATTACGCCAATCCAGTATATGCAAAGTTATACGTGGATGGACAAAACTGTCGAAACTCCTTAGCAAGTGTTGATGAAAGAAGAGAACTTCTTCCAAAGAAAATAGATATTGGGATAAGGGAGACTGTGGCATAATCTGCTGTTACCTTTTATACTCTGTATAAATGTATAAAATATAAGGATTACTTTTCTATGTACCAACAGTATTATAATTGTTTTGGCATCAGCATTACCTCTGTTTTTTGTTTGGTTGATTGTTTTCTGGGTTTTTCTTTTGCTGATGACTTTTGACTGACCATTTGTAAGGTATTTTTATGAAAAAGAAACTGCACTACGGTACAATTTACAACAATGCTGCTGAAATAACACACCTTTAAATTTGTTAAAATGGCAAACAACATATTCGTTTGTAGCGTGAAAATGAGCAATCTATTTTCTATGAACTTTTTTGGTTCTACTTAATCGATGAAGATGGTATCTGCACTTTTTCATTATGTAGTCTGGAAGCTGTAGTACAGTGTGTAATTTTGTTTATTTTAAATGGTGAAAGAATGATTGAATGGTCTACTCTCTTCTTTGTGCCCATTAGAACTTCTCTTCAGATCCTGATGAAGCTAGATAACTTTTCACAAACAAACATAACTTGCTTTTAAATTAGCTTTAGGTTGCCAAGAAGCAAACAAGACTATAGAAGTGAAACATCTAATGATCTGCATGAACACAATGATTATGTTTCAGAAATTCAGTGACTGTACATGATATACTAAACATATATACCATGTAAACAAGCTTTGTATTTATTAAAACCTTATAGAACATAGTAACGATATATCTTGGAAGCTGAAACCTTACTTGCTGTGGGACAAAGCATTCGATCTCCAACGGTCCTGAAGGACAGTAGCCACCCTAGAGCACAAGAGGGCATTGCCTACACATGCTTTACATGTTTATTCACTTAATCACACACAGTTCTTATGGATTAATGACTCCCCAACACACACCGAGCAGTAGGGAAAAAGCCAGACCCCAAAACCTTAAGCACACTCAGATGATCACAGCATTCGGTTTTTACCATCACAAAAAAAATCCCCCTCACACCTGTTTAGTGATACTTAAGGATTCAAAACACAGCAGTTTCTTTAAATTAAGATAAACTGTGGTATTGTGGAGGTAAAAGGAACCAAGCTGCATATTAGTGAAACCTTAGCAAAGCCCAAGTTTCAGTAGTCTGGGTTCAATATCCAAGTCCAAGTATCAAAAGTGAAAAGCATCAGTATCAGTTTCCAGCACTTCTCTGACCTGGCCTGTTTTCTGTTGTTGCCAAGAGGCAAAAATCAGACTCACCTTTTTTAATTTTGATGGAAATAAAGAATACAATCACTTTCAGGTTTGAACTGAATCAAAATATTTTATACATAACTTTAAAGGCACAAAAGACGTATTCACACATACACTGTGGAGGACTCTTCCTTCCTCTGCTAGACATGACTGACTTTTAGCTATCATAATATATTAACCTAACAGATTAAATATGTTTGTGGTTGCTCTTTATTCCCTTTGTACAAGCATTACAAAAATAACTGCTGTTTTATAAGAGATTTTTGTTGTACTATTGTGCATGCATACTACCTATTTCTAAACTTTGCCATATTGGGGCCTTTATAAAACTCTTGATTTATGTAATACTAGTGCAATTTTGCTTGAACAATGTTATGCATATCATAAACTTTTTCAGGTTCTTGTTTAAGTACATTTTTTTAAATTGAACAGTATTTTTCATTTTGGTTATAATAGTCATTTTGCCTATGTTTCTACAATGAAGTGTTAAATACTTTATAAAAAAAATTGTTGACTGATTTATTTAAATGAAAATCTACATACTTAATTCAGTGTGTTGACTAATTTTTAAATTTAACTTATAAAATGATAGCTAAAGAAAGATCAAATTGCAGTGAAAGAACATTACTTTGTACAAATGGCTAAATCCCTTTTCTTAATGAAAATTTTTGCTTTTTATACAAATTCTATTTGAATGTTTTTGCAGCTCTGCACGTGTTTGGATGACTTAGGTGTATAGCTGTATATTAATGTCAATAGAATTTTAAAGCTATTATTTTTTCTATAAAAATACTGTATTAAATAGTTTCATACCACACAGCTACAATTCCACAGGTTCTGCCTTTGTTCTGCTGACATCATCAGAGATGCATTAGGCCCTTTTTTTTTTTTTTCCCCCCCCACAATTATGAGGCGTAAGTAGTTAAACATTTCAGAAACTTTACCATTCATTTTCTGGCAGAGAATCTCTTATCTTCAAAACTCAGGTAGATCTGAATTTGATCTGGTGGCTGTAGAAGTAACATGAACTTTAAAACCTGAATTCTTGCACAGGCCTGAGGAATTTTGCCTCTTTTGATGCCTCAGTTTCCCTTTACTGAGGCATTTTATTTACTACACACTTGCTTGAGAGTTAATTATTTATAAATAATAAATTTATATTTCCTTGTAAATACACAGTGGATGTTACTGGAGGTGTTAAATATTTGATAGAGATCAGAATGAGGTCAGGCAGAATTTTGATGGAGATACTGAGCTCTACCATTTCCATACTTAAAAATCTTTAAATTGCACATGGGTGTAATAATCCGCAATGGGATTTTGTTTGGTTTTTTTTACTTTACCAAGGTTCTCCACAGGAACTGCTTCCACAATCCTCAACAGCCCCAGAATCCCCAGGTTCTGTAGGTGGGCAGAACACACAAGGAGCTGAAGGGTAAAAGATTGAGGGCCTGATCAATTTCTTGTATGTGCATCCTCATAAGTTCAGTAAAATGTTTTTGGGCAGGAAATTCTATAAAATTTTACAAGGGACAAGAAAAAATGTTTAAATTTTTACATTCCTGCAGCCTTTTTACTGTTATTAAGGGCACAGATTGATGTGTCTTTTAAGTTGACAAAAGATTAGAAGTAAAAAAAAAAAAAGGCTGCATCAGATATAGAAGCATCTGTCTCTTCAGAGTGTAGTTGCAAGGATTTTCCTGGTTGCTTTCCTGTGAAAGCATTCAGTGAACATTCAGGTGAAATGCCAGTTCTGTACTCTTCCACAGAATTCGTCAGGGTAAAATTTTTCTCCCACAGTACTAATGATTTTGCTTAGCAATGTGAAGCGCTCTGTGGGTTCCACAAATAGCAGGTGTTAAAATTTTTTATGGAAATGGAACTGTTCATTAACTTTGTGCTGTTAGGCTAAGGAATACCCACGTTTTCATTCAACAGACCACAAAATAAATCTAAGTTTGAAGGGGGACATGATGTGCTCCATCACAAACTAGGTTCTACAATTCTTTGCTGCATGGAGAATCTCTATGCAAAGCACAAAAAAAAAAAAAAAAAAAAGGATTTGTTGAAAATTTTACAGTTCTGTCTAATGGATTTTTTATTTCCCCACAGAGGTTATTCTAGTTTATTTACAGAATAGTGCAGTGGAGTCTCTGCCTCGTGATTGGCCTCTTGAGGCCAAGTTTACAAGAGTTTGCATAAACTCCGAATGATGACAACAAAATTCTAAGTGACAAATTGAGATGGTGATGCTCCTGGTACTCTGATTAGTCACTCCACACAATTGAGATTGCCAACATCAGTGCAGTCCTGTTGATAAACACACTAGGAGGCAGAATTGAGAGTATTTATTTTGAGAATGTTTATTTTGCTGTGCATATTCTATTGTTTCTTTCTCATTTCTAAGACAGTCATAGTTTTTGATGTTTGCAGAAGGAAAGCTCTGTAGTGGAATGCCTTTAAAATTCCTACTTCAGTCTGTTACCTAGCAGTGAGATTGCTGAGAAACTCCTAATGTAGCAGCAATTGTTTTATTTTTTATCAGAATCAATGCAGTCACATACCTTAACTGAATTCTGTGTAAACATTTCAGATAATTTGTGAAAGTGCCTAATATATTAGAACAGAACCAAGCATCTTCTCATGCATCCCCTTTTTGGAGGCTGAGAAGGTGATATAGAGAAGCAATGTCAGTGATGATAAAAGGTCCTCGGGGTTGTCAGCCTTAAAAGTGAAGACATTTTTCATGTGGAACAAGCAGACCAACAATGAATCTTGTCTGTCCAACCCTGGTGTCTCTGCAAAAGTACTGAGGCATTTGGAATTTTTCAAGTCTTAGCTGGACAGAAGGATGGCTGAGGGAGGGAAGGATAATTTATCATCCTAGGTCACTAATTTATCGTGCCCACCATCTCCACATGTGAAATACAGATCTCATGGAAGCAAGGGTTTCTCATTCAGTGCCCATATTTTAAGGTGACAAAAAGGAAGAAAGAGGCACGAGGAATCTTTTTGCTTCCCTGTGCCAGCTGCACATCACTTGGTACGTGTTGTGCCTCTCGTGACCTCTGACAGTGGTGTTCAAAGTCGAGCTTGTGTAGAGGGAACTGTCTGCTGGCCTCAAAGGATGTTCAATGAGTTTTTCCTGGAATGAAGATAATGATGCTGCTGACCTCCACTACTGCTGCTAAGCCTACTAATGATTCATTTTTTGGATAAAAAAACCTCCAAACTTTAAAATACCACGATACAAACATATACGAAGTGTGTATAGTATCACAACTCATCTGTAGTTACTCTGAGTAAAAATATTTCACAGGTGAATAGAAAAGAAGGGCTGAAACTACCATGGAAACTCAAATGAAATATTAATTTAGGATTACTGCTAAAGCTCATTTAAAGTATCTGTTCATGCTGGAGAGAAAAAAAAAAAAGATTATAGAAGCTGGCCACTGACTTTTTCTTAAAATAGTTCTTAAATAAACAACATTGAACATTAGAAGAGTTGGCACCTCAGAAGATTTCAGGAAACAAGCTGTGCAGTCCAATAATTTCTCACTGTTTGTAATGTGGTAATGCACAGGCAGCATTCTGGTGTTTGATGAATCGTTAGTGATAAACAGAATAAGGTAAGGCTGTGCAGATTCATGAGAACACTTGCTGGAGAGATGACCTGCACAACAGGTGAGTGTCCAAGCACCTGAATAGTTCAAGGGGCTGGCCAGGAATTGTGTTCGAGCCTCAGGAATGGGTTTCCACCTGATGCTGTTTAGGTCTGGTGTCCTGTGTGCGTGTGAGCAGCTCACCGAGCTCTGTGACAGACCAACACCTAAACCAGGGCAGGAGCCACGAGGGACTTGCTCTGTCCAAAGAGCAGCAGTCAATGTTAGGACAAAGTTTAAATTCCATTTAAATTAAATTAAAATTGAGGACTCTGAGCCTGGGGTATCCCATGTGGTGGAGGTCTAATGGAAAAGCAGGAATGAAGCTCTGAAGAGCAGGAAGTTTCTGGGTGTGAGAGCAGTGAGACCTGATAGCAAAAGGTGCAGAAGTAGCATCAGGGGAAGCTTTCTGCCTCTCCCCTCAGCCTTCATGCTGGGCTGTGCACAGCACACACTGCCTTTCCTCCATGCATTCAGAGAGTGTGGCCAGGTATCCCCAGAGCTGCCCAACAGAAATTCTGCACACTTGGTGAAATATGAGATTAACTACTTGGTAAATCAGAAAGTGATTACAGAAATGTAAGCATAGCAGCTACAGTTATGATGTTGCTTTGACATGTTAGCGGCGGTCCATAAACAATTTTTTTTTTTAAAAAGAAAATTTTTCTTCTTAAAAGGAAAAGAAAGAAATGTTCAAGTAATATTCCCACATACTGGGAGGTGGTCTGCCATGTCTTATAATAATACATCAGGAGAGATGTCCTTGAGGAAGAATATAACAAGATGGGATGAGTGGTCTGGTTTGTGGGTAAGGTTAAGGTTGCCCTTCCCCAGGTAAGTCTGTAATTCTGGACTTCTCTTTTCTCCTACCTGACACCAAAATGGAATATGTGCATATCCTGCATTTCCTGTGCACACTTGTAAACGTTCAACTTAAAAAGTCTGGTCTTACCTGCTGCTTTTCAGAGCAGGAGGAGTGCACTGGGGGTTAGGACTGGGGAGTAGAACTGGGTAGTTTAAAGGTGTCCAGGGCATTCTCCAGTGATCAGATTTGTTGGATTAGCAATGCTGCATTTTGTATTTCAGGAGTCACAATATTCCAACTAGAGCTTGGCAGTCATTGGCGCTTCTTTTATGCCATAAGACTGTACCAGGGCTCTTTGTACAGCAGAACCAGAGTCACTGTGCAATAAAAGACGTGTGTGAGCTCCCCAAGGCTGGTTTGCAGCCTCTGCTGCCCCAGGCTGGAGATCCCATGGACTTTTGGTGTCCTTTCCACTGCCCATGGTGAGCCATGATGGTACCAACAAACCTATCTAACCTGTAGGGCTTTGAGCTCAATAGGCAGTTTGAAAACTGGTCTGTCATAATGAGAGAGTGACCTTCTTTGGGATTTGTCTGCGTGTGCCTGATTGGGTTCAGACCGTGTTCTGCCCTGATGTGTCTTATCTGACACTTTTCAGACGTTGTTAAGCCTTTGCGGAAGATCTGTGATGATTTTCTGCATATATTCAGCTATTATAATTGTCTTGAAATTCCTGAAATCCCAGTAGTTCATTGCCCTGAAAAGTACTTTAATGTAAATTTTTCTAGTTTTAGCTTTAGTTCATTTTTTCTAGTTTGTTTCCTACAATGCAGAATCAGATATATTTCTCCCCTATACTTAATGGACATGAATCAAATAAAACATAATGCCTAATTCAAGATTGCTATTGTGTATATAATAACCACAGTCAAGTCTGACAGGATTAAGTTGTGCTTTTTTCTGCTTAAATTAAAACATTAACGCAGCTTTCAGCGATAGGTACTAAAACATCTTTATAAATATTTGAAAAGATGCTGTTCAGTGAACTGTGCAAGACAGGAGGCTGACCTCGCACAAGTAATTAATTACCACAATCAGAGGAACTCCAGACAAAGTACCCTCTCCAGCAATTTGAAAGGTAATTAACATTCATGTCTCGTAAAAGTCACTTGACTTCCAATTATGATTAAATATGCAAGGGCACGGGGACACAGCGAGGGGAAGAGCTGAGAGTAATCCCCGAGTGCAGTGGCAGCAGCTGGAAAGCAATGTCAAGCACGGAAGTGTAGGAATGCATTTCCACACCTGAGCAGGTGTTTCCATATAGGGAAAGGTTTAAGGCTCACCCCAAACCCTTTTAAGGGAAGAGCACCAGAAGTTTCTTTGCTCTCCTGACAGTAATGGGCTCAGTGCCAAGACAAAAACACTGACAGGTCTCTTTATCTGTTCCTCAGATAAGGAGCTGTTGTCCACTGGGCTGTCTGCCAAAAAACCCACCTAAATCATCCAATACTTAAGGGAGAGCACAAGGCTTCTCAGTGTGGTAGCAGGTGTGTGGGACCTGTCCCTGCACTGTGTTCAGCTTTGTTCTTTGTTTTGTATTGTTTTCTTCTTTTATTACAGCCTTTTTGTTTTTTTCAAGCCATACTCGACCTACCATCTTGCTAATTCTTTAAGCCATTTTCTGTGAGGTGCAGAAGTATTGGACCCTCACAGAGCTAATTCCACCTGGCTCTTGGAGAAATTCAATATGGAAGGGCTGGGAGGGAAACAGGGATTGCACATCCTTGTGTCCCACTGAAAGGCTCATGGGGTAAAGGACCACCACCACCACAGTGGGTTTGGCCCCTCCTGTTTAGACCAACAAAATTCTTAGCTGGTTATTTCCCAGACTGAATCACGCTGAGCAGTTACAGTTGTCCATAATCCTAACTGAAATATTCTCTACCCAGATTTAAGAGTATCTGGCAAAGTATATGACAGCTCTCATGTGTTTTGTTATGAAATTAATGTCTTAAAGGATTGAACAGCATCTCTTGTCACTGGAAAAGTCCTAATTAAGCACATCTGACTTCACAACAGGGTCTTTCTTTAAGGAATATCAAAATTGAAATAAACAAAAGCAATACTGAATTACTTTTAAGGGTCTCTAATCAGCAGGGTAAGTTCTTTTTGGTAGTAAAAAGTTCATACATCCAATACAATTTATGTCTACTTATATAAGTGGTTTAAAATGTAGCTAACATTTCAATATTTGAAAATACCTTAAAGGAGATTTCGTCTCACATACCTTTTAAAAGTTGATTTTTTAGAAAGTTTTTTAAATTAATATTTTAATGAAGGAACAAAATAATTTAGGTTAACAAGCAAATTAGCAGTAAATGAAACAGCAAATCATTTACCACAATAAAAATGTAATTGGAAAGCAGCAATCATATTGTCTAAATAGCTATATCCCATAAATTCTGTGTGACAACCTGGATCTTGTCACATATTACTGTATCACATCCTATTTCTGTCGACATCATTAATGTCAGGGCAATTGTTACAGTGCACCAAAGAAAAGCGCCGAGGTCGGTCACCCCGAGGTCACCCCGGGGTGGTTAATTGCTTCCATGTCAGCCAGGAACAGGCAATAACCTGTGAGCATTGAAACTCCACGGCAGTGCTGGGTCAAGTGTGTTTGTTTGTAGAGCTTGGTGTGAAATACAGAAGTTCATTGGAAAGGACACTTCACCCTGAGAGGAGCTCAGCGACTCTCCGAAAGGGAGGGGACAGGAAGCGTTACCCTTCCCTGGGACAAGGAGCAGTTAATTAGTCCATCAGGAGAGGAGATGTTTATTGACCTAATAAAGCAACAGTTGTGTCTCAGAGGAAGGGAAACGAGGCCCCTCTTAATTAAGAAAAACACCTACACCGGCTCGTAATGGCAAGAGAGCAAGATTAGATCTGGGACGAGCCTTTGGGGAGCTACAAAATCTGCCTGGCTTCATGAGCAATGCTGAGAGGGAACTCTCTCCAGAGGTGAGGAGCACAATGATGATAATTCCAAGAGCTACATGGAAAGCTACGTGTAAATTACCTAACCTTTTTTTTTTTAAAAAAAAAGGAGAAATAATGAGATTTATGATTTTTGGGGGGGAGTTCATTTGCAACTATGTGGTGTATTTTAAATGTGGATATTATGAAGAAATAATTCTGTTTAGATTTTCCCTTAGCTGGCTGACGGGGCTTTGAGGGATGTCAAAGTCCAGGATAATAACTTCTCACAGGAAGTAATGGAAAATGAGTAAAACACCTTATATATCTGATGGGATCCTTGTAATTCTTGTTTTCAGATATTTCAGAGAGTATATATCTCTAAAGATACTATGTGTGTCCAAAGTCTGCAGGACTCAGTTACTGGAAGCCTCTTATTTCTTAAATTGTTTTCAACCCTTCCTTATTCCTATTCCAAAGTACTCAAATGCAATTCTATTTCTTTAATGTTTTCATAGGGTTTTTTACATCCTACTCCCTGGCAAGTTGAAAAAAGTCAGGGAAATTAACTGGATTTCCATGGGTACAGATAACATGAAATACAGTTCTTTGTACAGAGCTGTTCCTTTTATTTTTACTTCCTGCAGTTTTAGAGTTCCAATTGCAGTTTAAAAACTTGTGGTGTTTTGGAAGAGCTGAATGACAGGAAAACGGAATCATACTCATTACAGATGACAGAAACCCTGTGGACAGCACCAAGGGAGGGAACTACTTAATTAAGAATAACAGACACAGAATCACAGGGCTTGACAGTACCTTGGGGGTCTTCTTGCCCTCTCCACGTTTCCCTAACAGCATCAGCTATAGCTCAGCCAGCCTCCATAGGCACTTCTCCAGAATTTCTGAAGAGTGGCAGCAATGTCCTTAAACAGCCAATTTCAGCAATGTCCTTAAACAACCAATTTCAAGAGTGACAGCAATGTCCTTAAACAGCCAATTTCCGCACTTGCTGTCCTTATTTTTTTTTTTTTTCATCATTCATAAGTCTCAGTTTCCACTGGTGAAGTTTAAAGCTGCTTGTCTCACCCATCGTGGACAAATTATCCTACTTTATGCAGCCCTAAGAAAGTGAAGAGTTAAAATGGAGGGGGGATGTCTTGGACCTGCTCTACACCTCACAGGCAAGGAGGGTCCTGCTGGAATGTCATCTCCAACCAGGCTGTGGGGCAGCACAGAGGCAACAGGAGCCTTGTTGTCCTCTTTCTCTGCACCTCATGGCCTGTGTGTGATACCTGGCACTGGTCTGTGTGTGACACCTGGCACCTGGCTTTCTGAGCTCAGAATTGTCACTTCATTGCTTGTAAATCCTGTTCTGTAAGTGAAGTCGTGCATTGATCCCTTGCTGATGCCAGGCACCATCTGTAAGGAGCTAACCCCCAAACTGCTTTGGGTCTGTGAGCAGATATCTTCATATTTCAGCAGAGAAAAACCCCAAACAAACAAGGATGTGTTTATACCTCTGCAAAATTCTGGGCATCAGAGAGTCATGCAGAGAGTATTTAATGTATCTAAGAAGTTGGACTCGGTCCCTGTGGGTTCCTTTGAACCCTGGATGTTCTATGATTCTATGATAATGTAGTTAATTCCATTATGTCTGTAAGAGCGAGATCTGTGCCTACAAACATTCTGAGTAAATTCTGCTGGAAAAAGCTCTGAGCTTTGTTGGGTTGAGGGAAGTCAGTGCTGGTAGAATGAAGAAACTTTCTCCAGGATGACATTTCAAATAGCTGGTGTCTTGTCATGTTCCCAGGTGCTCCAGTGAGGTGGGATTTTTCATTGTTTGGGTTTCCTCTTACCTACCCCTTCAGCATTATTAGCTGCTAAAAAGAAGATTTCACAAAACAGAAAAGAAAGCAAGAGAAGTGAACACCTGAGAGCAAACCCAGGAAGGCCCTGACCCCAGATTTCCTTCATGAAGGGCAGGAAAATGTTCTGTGCAATTGCAATGATCACAACCATTTTCTCTCCAGCCGGTTTCAGCAGCCTTTAACTCCCACTCCATCTCCCTCCTCTCACTCTGCACCCCTGCCAGGGCTCTCTGGCCCCGAGGAATTGAAATTCTGCCACTTCTCCTCCTGATGGCTCTTGAATTCTCTCTCTGCTCCACTCTGAGCTGACCTCCTCTGGGCACCAGACCCACGGCCTCCAGAGGATGGACATCACAGCCAGCTTGGCTGGACTGGCTCCCTCCTCCCAGGGCTCATGATAACCTTACAAATAAATAGTGAGGTTCATGAAAAGTTATATTTCTAAAGGATACAGAGGGAAATAGGCATTTATGATAATAAGGGCATCTCCTGCTGCAGTTTTCTTTGCTGTCACTGCACAGAGATTTTTTGTTTCCACTGAAAACTCTGCCTGACCTAACCTAGAGCAGCCTTGCAAAGCAAAGTGCTCCATTATCCTACATATATTTTTTTTCCCCTGTAATTTCAGTTTTGAGTGCTTTTAACAGTTCTCTGTACCTGTTCTGCTTGCTAAGCTGGGGGGAACTTGATAGCAACCACCACAGAGATGGATCTGCTTTACTTGATTGTGCTCATGGTGCTGTTTAGCTTCCCATTTGAATATCAAAGTCACTTTTGTAAGTATTTGTTGTGTCACTGTGAGATGCAGTGACACTGGTTTTTAGGAATTTTTAGGAATTTCAGAATATTTGAGACTGTTTTGCTGCAGAAACACATGGATGTCATCTAAAGTCCAGGCATTGGCAGGAAGAGAATTTCTGATTTTCATAGCGTGGTCTCACATAATTAAATTTCTAATAGGAAATGGATATTTACATAACCTGCTCTTTTTGAGTGCTCTGAATTTTTTTATTGTGATGTGACATATTCAGTGTTCATTGCTTTCCTTAGATGATGGCAAAAAAAATGCCTCTCTCATAGGGACTAAAAAGCTTTACTCATGAAGCATTGAAACTGTTGAATTTTAATCTAATCTACTTAACTATTTTATCAACATGCTTTAAGCTGATTAAATCAGTTTCTTTATGCTCTAGAATTTAAAATCCCTTCTCTGGATGTTTCCTGTGTGAGCTTGTAGTGCGTCCAGTGTGTGTGAGAATGTACAGTGGAAATTAAAGGCTGTTCAAAATTCTGTGTAGCAAACCTGCTCCTTAATGACAGGATATTTTTTTTAGGTTCACTGTGCAGTCAGGGGATATGAAGGGGTTTTTTTTCCTGAACCAAGTTTACAGCTGAAGGTAGCAATGTAGTTCACACTAGAGCATAAATCTGCAGGCTGAAACCCATGTAAGAGCACACAGTGCTGCTATTGAGAGTACTCAAGTGAAAAATTTGAAAAATTGTGTATTTTAAAGTACTTGTAAAACCCTGTTGCCCTATGGATATGTCCAGGCCCCTTGTTTACTTTCATTTTTCAACAACAATAACAGTAATGTCACTGCAACGAACATTGTTTGGACACTGCTGATGGGCATCTGGATGTGAAATGACAATCACAGGCCAAAGGCCAAAAAGAAATGGGAACCATCACTCTGTCAGAGCAGCACCATCTTCTCCACAAAGCCTGGAGAAAACCTTGTTTTCCCAATGTACACCTCAGGACAGTGCATGATTTAACAGTTTGGCCATTTCCTGGTCCCATGGGCTCTTTCATGCACTGATGGAGGTTTTGGGGTTTTTTTTTCTGCTGTGGAAAGTGTTGGCCAAAGAGAAGGAGCTGTCAATGCCCCATGCCCTGGAGCACAGGCTGGGCTGGGACAGGGGCACTCCTACACATACACCAGAATTTCACAGAAAAGATTTACAAACCCTTTCATATGGTCTCTACTTCCCATCTTCATTCTCAATAGTTTTTGCTTGTGAGAGTATTTTGTAAATTCAAAATATATTCAATATATTTCACTAGGTCAACAGCTTGATCTAAAGTGAACACCTAGATTTTAACCAAGACTACAATATATAGAGTGAATCTGCTGGAAGAGGGAAAAATCCAGTTCTTGGGAGGCAGAGAGAATGTAATTAACTAGAGTTACATCACTTACTGCTGTATTCATGGACCCAAATTCAATTCTCTTTGGCATACCTTTTAAAAAAATCCATTGTTATGAAAAGTAAAGTGCAGCTTCACTACTGAAACTCATTTTGAGCTCCTGCTTTTCTCTGCATTTTAAAGTTCAGAACAGAATGGACAGGGAGCCCTGTTTTGTTCCTGGAGAACTTGGGCTGAAAGCAGCACAGGGACATTGATCTGTGTCCCTTCCTTGGAATCCATCCTGTCCCTTTGCTCCCCCTGGCATACCTGATGGTCTTGTCTTCCCTCAGCATTCAGGATCCTATACAAATAATAATGTTTTATATGTGTTATCCATTCATGAGGGATAATTATTATTGTCAATTAGCCCCTGTATCCAGAATCTTCTCTTTCTTTGCTGTCAACCAACACCCGTATGAACCTTGCATTGCATTGCACTGTAACATTATATTAATTATATTATTTACAGTTTTCAGCTGATATTTCAAGAAGAATTCCTCTGATTGAATTCCCTACACTGTTTATCTATGTAGATACAGCTGGGAAACACAGTGCTGCCACTTAACAGAGAAGTGAATTATTTCACAACAGGTATTTTGCCTCACCACCTCACCCTTTTTTCATCTGAGCTGTGCATGCCCTATTCACACAAATATTCTGCAACTGTGGGACTCTCCTTGTCCAATATGAGCTGTGTTCACAAATTCTGGGCAGCTGGTGGGTGTGGCATAGCAGAGGATCCAGCAGTGGGAAGGCACAGCTGGTGGCACACTCAAGTGCAGGGTTAATTGTGCTTAATGAACCACTGAAGTGGAAAGGAAAATATTCACCCACTCCCAGCTTTAGCTCTCCACAGCCCTGGCGGATTGTTCTGTAAAACTCTTTGCTCAGGAGTGAAGGCTGCAGGAGGATGTTTTTGATGGCAGGGCATTGTGAAACTCATATAATGTGCCTCTGGCTTTGCTGTTGTTCTTCCTGTGTCTCTAAGCAGAAGTTGGGCTGAGGCACTGTGCTGCTGTGTGTGTGTCCTGAGTGTCACACGGCACCTCTGCCTGCCCCTGGTGGGGATGCCTGGAAGCTGAGAGCCAGGGAAGCCAGGTGCTCTCACAGTGTGGGTAATTTTCAGCTCTGGAACAGCTTTTTGTATGTCTAAAAACCAACAGGGGCATCCCTGAAACGGAAGATTAGAAAAGATAAACTGCCACAAAATGAGTGCCTGCTATCGGGCATTTTACCCACTTCTGGAGGCTCAGCTCCTCTCTGCTCCACACTGCAGCCTCTCCCCGACCTCCCATGGCCACAGCCACCTTTGCTGAGAAGAAAATTCATCTGCCTGTGTCCCTGCACTTGCTGCTCCTGCTCTGGGGAAGGTAAGCAAAGCAAACTGTCCTTTATGGAGCAATAATACCTGTGACTCTGAGGTGTGCTTACAGCAAATATCTCCTGTGCCAATTTAAAACCCCCAATCTTCACTGTTTAATCAACTGCAAAAGCTGTTTATTGCTTTCTATACATGAGTGTCTCAATGCTGTGCTTTAATTAACTGCGTCGGCCTTGGCTGTCATTCGACACAGCTTTTATTGGAGGAGATGTTCAATCCTCTCTTTCATAACTGTGTCTCAAACACATCTGTACTGAGCTCTTTTAGGCAGTGATTAGTTTGCATCAGCTGTCTTTTATTCATTTCACATTCGCCCACAGGCAGCCCTGTTAAAGTCTAGCACTACTTTCCTGCACTGTGACTTCTCCCAGCTCCTTGGGCAGAGTGGGGATGCTGTGGCCCAAATTTATTTGCTCTTCTCCTGGAGAGCACTCCCAGGGCTGATCTTCAGCATCCCAACCTTCTCCTGGGGTTACTGCAGCTCTCTCAAAGTCCCCTTGTGCTGGGGAGCTCCAGCAGGGATTCCCACAGCAGTAGTGCAGCATCAACCTTGAGTGCACCTGAGAGGTGGCAAATTTCTCCAAAATTCTTTTGGTCTTGCCACCTTTATCCTCCTGAAGATCCATAACCACATCCTTCACCCCTTTGTCTCTTTCCTTGGAGCATGCCCAAGGCCTGGAAGCAGTGCCCAAGCCTGCAGGCTGCTGCAGCACCCTGGGCAAGCAGCCTGTTCTCCCTCACGGCCACCCTGGAGCTCCACACTCCTCCCTCCCACTGCTGTGTCCTCCTGGCTGCACTTCATCACATGGGATGTCACTTCCCTGCCTTTCCTGCCTGGTTTAACCAACTGCTCACCCACCAGTGCAATATTTTTTTATTCCTCTTTTATTTCTCTTTTATATTCCTCTTCATAAATGTTAGCTTAGAACTTTCTAATTTTACTGTTGTGGATCCTTGGAGAGTTTTTGGAAGGGAAGGGGATATATTTCTCTGTTGCTTTAGCCAGAAGCAGCTAGAAATCTGGAGGTGACATGTGTGAGCTGCTCTCCTTCCCTCCAGCCTTGTCCTGGGGACAGGCAGTGCTTGGTCTCTGAGGAGCCCCTAAACACCCCCAAATCACCCTTCAAACCCACAGCATGAGCCCTGGAAGGCTCCAGTCCCACCTCCCATGCAGACCAAAGCTACTGAGTCTACAAATCCACTGACAGAACTGCTTTTATGTCTCCATTACCCCGTGTTTGTGTTTATTTTCCCCATCCCCTTGGCATTTTAGACACTGTTATTTGCCAGCTAACACAGCCCAGCTCTTCACAGGTTAAACAAAGTGGTCACCTTTCTCTTCATGGCTATTAAATATGTAAGAGAATTTAGGTATCAACCCAAGGTTTTTCTGTAGATCACTTCCAAATATGTGTTTTCTTCTTTAGCACACAGACCCAAACCTCTCCCACTTGAGCATCCCACCCTCAGGAAGGGCACCCAGCTAACAGGGTAGGAGGAAACAAAAGTAAAAAGAAACTAAAAACAAAACGAAAAAAGTTCTTTATGTCTGAGCCCAGACTGCTGCAGATTCCAGGCTTTTGTGTTTTGCTTTTTTGGTGAGGATGAGTGGAGGCACACACCTGTGAATGTTCTCCTGGGCTTTTGTCTCAGTGTGAATTTGTGCTTTGGGCTGCCTTGACATTACAGATCTCTAAACAGGGGATTGGACATTATTAGAATAAATTTACCCCCACAGGAGAGACACAGATGGAAGGTTGTAAGGAGAATATTTAGTGTGCAGAAATGTGCATTCCTATGCACCCTGATGCTATTGCTGTTGTGATTGTGCCTGAAGTTTTCCTATCATTTGTAGATTTTTTGGGAGATGTTGTGAAAATCACCTTTCTCTATAATGTTATTTATCGATGAAGCTGGCTTGAACTACCTTGAAAGGGTCATGCATTTATATTTAATATTTAATTGTTGCTATTTTCTCAGGCCTTTGGAGAACGATCTATTTTAATATTCCTTTGATACCCACTGTGAACTATTACTTGTAATAGGGGGAAAAAAAAAAAGAAAAAAAAAAAAAAAAAAAAATCGGTCTTTCCTTTTTGTCTTTATCATTCTGGAAATGACTAAACCCATGGAGCTGTTGGCTGTTTATGTTCAAGAGCCTTGATACCAAACTGCCCCAAAGAGCTCACAGAGAAAGATGGTCCAGAAACTGTCAAAATGGCTCATTTAGTGAGGAGATGAACTGCTTGTGGGAAAACCTTGTCACTAAATGGTTTCCTGTAAAATCCTAACAGCAGATATGTGGATATTTGGCCTTACTCCAAGGGCCACACATCCTAAAGTTGAGATGGGGCGTATTTTGAGGCAACACATTAACGCCAGTGGGAGGGAAGGGATGATACATTTTATATCCTTTCTGGAAGAAAAAATCTCTAGCCTAGGTGCAGGCTACTATTAAGAAAGGAGAAGGGATTTTTCTTCTTCTTTACATTTATGTAGGGTGTCTGTCCTGTGCTCCAGTGAAAGCAGAGCAAAATGTGCAGGTACCAGCTGTAAGAGCTCATGGAGGTGCAGCCAGCCCCACTGCTGCCACCACATCCCCCAGCCTGTGCTAGACAGGTGTGCCCTGAGAAAAGTGTCAGCCCTGAGCCCTGTCCTCTCTCCCTCACAGCTAAAATACATCAGGTTTGTGAGCTCACCCTCCCTTGCCAGCATACATCATGTTTTCTTCCCCCACACTAACACCTCGCTAGTGCTGTCAATAATGTCCTCCTCCTTCCGTGTATTTTTCATTTCTTCTGCTTCATCCCTGCTCCTTATTCACTTCCCTCCAGCCCAAGCAAAACCCCCATAACCAGTAGCTCCCTGTTGTATTTCCAAATTAAACTGGGACGTGAGGGGGCTGGGGAGTGCAGCCCTGGAGATTGGCTCTTCCCTGAACGCTGCCTTTGCCCTGCCATCCCCCGGCCCTGTCTCAAGAGAGGTTACCACCTCCCTGCCCTCCCTTTCACCCTCTGTGGGCACTGCAAAGGGGAAAAAACTCGGAGAGGGAGGGGGCACATTCGCCTCCCCCAGCCAGGCATCCCCTCACTTGCACGTGCTGGTCTCCATCCAACAGCAGGAAGCTCTTACAGGACAAAATATTGGGAAAAAGGGCACAGTTTTGTTGTTAAAGAAGCTTATTTCTCCCTCAGCTGGAAAGTGCAGAGAGAGAGATGGGGATCCTTCTAGTAGTTAAAGGTAGAGAAAAAGCATTACTGCTGCTCCATAAAACTTGAGCTGTATTCCAGTTGCAGGAATAGGGGTTTGTCCCACAAATGTATCCCAGCAATGGGCATTGGGCTATGGACTGTGCTGGTGTCAAAGCTGCACATCTGCCAAGTGCCTGGTGTTTCACCTCTGCCTTCCAGCCTGGACTTTTCCTCTCACCCTATCCCAATCCCTTGACAACAGTGCAAAAGCAGATCCCAATTTGTATGCACAGCCCTCTTTTAGATCCTGCACAGGACTGGAGCCCGGCTCCTCCTGACGCCCGCAGCAAAGACAGAAGTGAGGTGCCCCACACGGAGTCCTGCTGTCCAGCTTGGGCAAACCAAATGGGTGTTTAATTTGGCAAAGCAGGGGCTGGTGGCTGCAGCCAAGAGCTCTCAGGAAAGCACTGCTGCTGCCTGGGACAGAGCCCATTTCTCCTCTTGCAGCAGCCACAGCAGCACTGGCCCGTGCTTGGGCTCAGCCTCTCCCTGCTGCTGCTGCCCAGTGCACTGGGGGTGTTTGTGGTTATTGATGCTCTCCTTTTTCTGCAGCAGCCCAGCTGGAGGTGTCAGATAGCACCCAGACTATCCCAGCTGGAGATGTCAGATAGCACCCAGAATATCCCAGCCCTGCTCAGGATGCAGCTCCTGCTCCGAGCTGGGCAAGGGAAGGCGCGAGAATGGGAGAAGACTGGAGTGTCAGGGAGCTGCCAGCCAGGCAGACATGGGAAGAGTTATAGGCATTCAGCAGACATTAAAAGGACAATAACACACTGGCTTATGGCTATTTATTTTTTACGAGTGACTTTGGCAGTATTTTGTTTGAAGTTTTGATGGCCATATGTTTTCCAGGGAGGCACAGCGCTTTCCTCTGTTTGTAAACTGTGCTATAATTGAAATTGAATTTTTATGAAATCTATGTGAAATATGATAACACATTAAAACACTCTCCTTTGGAGAGTTTCCTCATTGATTTTTGTTGCATTAAATCTGTTTACACATCAAAGGAAAATATTGCATTCTGTCTGTCTTCATTTCAGTCACACCCTTCCTTTTGTTTCCTGGAGACCACACATGGCAAAGCAAAATCCTCTCTGTTGAGAGCTCTTCCAGCACTGACACTCCTCTTGGTGAAATGATGCTTTACACTATAATTGGCCTTCTTTCTCCCATCTGCTTAGGAAACCAGGAACTTTATGATGTGTTTTTCTTCCTTCATCTTTTCGGCAACTCAACTTTGTTTATGCAATGGAACCAATCCTTCCCTGCTGAAAATACATGGGATTTGATGGCTGACTTTGTGTCCATAAGGATCACTCTAATATGGACAAACTCTGTAGCCAGAGTACATAACATCATGGGTCAGTTCACTTCAGAGGAGCTGTGCAGATTTATCTGAGAAACTGTCCCCAAAAAAGATTGTTTTTTGTTATGGCAGAAATAACTTTAAGTTCAAACAGCATGTCTTATCTCTGGCTTCTCAACTATTGTGTGTGTATGTAAAGCTCATGAATTAGTGTCCTAGAAAAAGCTTGTCGGGTGGCAAGGTAAATTGATGCTTATTTTGAAATCAATATATTCTAAAAGTATAAATTTTAACCCAGTGCTCTCCACGATCAGCCTAATGCAGAGGCTTCTTCTCCCTCCCTCCCCCTGTGCATGGCAGCATGCCTGAGGTGAGAAAATTCAATATCTGGGGGTGCCAAACATGGTGATATTTGTTGCAAACCTGATGCTGTGGTGACAGCAAGTGGCCTCTGTTTCTACCCACAGAGTGCTGGTGCAGAGTGGGCAACCTTCCTGCATGCCAGGCAGGAGAGGTGCATGGACGACTCCTACACATTATAAAGAAAAGGTGAGGTGTGTTGTGCCCAGTTTCCTGCTTGGAAAAGTGGAAATAAAATTGATTTATAGCTAAATCTTATCCTTCACTAAACACAAGGTGTGACACAGTGCCCCTGAAGGTGCCTAAACATGTGAAAGTTTGAGGGATTTATATTCCTAACCCTCATAGGCATAAAAAAACTTCAACAAAAACCCACCAAGTACAAATCTAAAATTATTTTCTGATCTTATAAAATTGAATGTCTTCTCCTGCCTGGTGTGCTATGCAGGGAGCCAGCCCTGTCCATTCCTCTCAGACACAATGAGACCCCAAACCAGTCAGAGATGGTCTGCGCCTGCCTCCTCTTGGTTTTGAGATCTCAAGAAGAAACAGTGTTTCAAAATTTATTTTTTTTAATAGACACAAGAAACACTTACAAAATATTTTTTCAGTTCACTTTTGCCTAGTATTTGCCATCTAAAACAAACATAGAGGAAATCTTCAAAGGACTGAGCTGAGCAGTGACAGAACAACAGCAAGAAAGGTTTTTTTTCAGTGCTTCTCCTCCTGTCTCCCCTGCCACACTTTCAGGTCTGTGCTGGCTTTGTGGGGTTTGCTTTGGTTAATTCTCTTTCTGAGCTGCAGCAAACTGTGCCCTCCTCTCTCTGTCTCATCTCTGGGCAGATTCATTTGCTCACCTCCTCTGAGCTCAGGCTGTTGGCTCCTCATCTTCCCTGCAGCCTCTCTCCTTGAGCTGTGTGCTCCCCATCTATAACTTTGCTTTTCATGCCCTTACACCGTGTGGCACAAGGGGCAGCCCTTGTGCTGCACCTGGGGCCACTTGCTCCTCTCCCTCCTTTATGGGCTTCCAAATAAAATGGAAAACAAGCAAATCCTACTGGCAGAGTGGGCAGAGTGAAATAGTGTGTTAAAGAGGCATTGTAGGCAAAAGGGAAGAGAGATAAAAGTGAGAATTAAAAGTAAAAAAAAAAAAAAAAAAAAAAAAAAAAAGGAGGGGGGGAAGTGGTGGAGAAGGGCAGAGAAAACCTGTAAAGCAGGATAGCCTGACATCATGGAATAATGGAGGGGTTTGGGTTGTTAGAGATCGTGTAGTTCCAACCCCCTGCCACGGGCAGGGACACCACCCACCAAGGACTAGTTTAGAAGTTGTGGTGCCCTAGCTGATGTGAGACCAGGTAGGGTGGGAAATCACAGCTGGTGTCTGCTGTGAGCAGATCCTTTAAAGAGCTCACCATACTGAAGCATGATTATTAATTTTTAGTGTCATTTTGTATTCAAAATTATCACGGCACCTCCTCCTGCGACGAATTATTAAATAAAACATCAGGAGTTGCTGGGGCTGGATATCCAGAGTGTCACTTCCCTGTTCCATATCTCTGGTGATATTGGTCCAGGGAGCAGGCTCCAAACCCCATCCCTTCACTCACACAGCACTCTGGCTGTGGGGATCCTGCAGGGGTTGTTCTCACAGGGACACGCTCTGTGCCAGCAGCAGCACAGGCTCCTCGCCTCTTTCTTCCTCAACTTGTAGCCATGCCCTGCAGAAATAATCTGGGTGGGAGGGGAGGACAGAGCAGAGGTTGGAGGCTTTGCTTCCTTACAGACTGTGTGTGTGTGCATACAGACAGCTCTGCATCCATGTGCAAATGTATGTTACACATGTCCTTATTGAAAAATGTGTATAGATTTCAGTCAGTGCATGAATTAACTGCATTAAAGTGTCCTTGCCCGTGGCATGGGGGTTGGAGCTAACTTAAGATTAGTTCAAGATCCCTTAACCTTAACATAAGACTAAGATCCCTTAACAAGTTAAAGGGATCTTTACAGTCCCTTCTAACCCAAACCACTCTGTGACTCTTGGACTCTATGAAATGTAAAGACAAACATCTCATTTACAAAAAACAATGCTTATATTTTCAGGGCCACCTCCACAGCACTCCTTCCCATTCATGGGGAGACAGCAGCCCCAGGAGGGACCTATCCTGCATGCTTTTTATGGGCTGCCCAGGTTTCCAGCACACTGCCCTGGATGCTCTACCTGCCCTATGCTCACCTGGAAGCCAGGTAAACCCTTGGAGTCCCCTTCTGGTTATTGAATATTGGTCTTATTAGATGCATAAAGCATTTTGTTCATGTTTAGGGTGAAAAACCTCATTTGATGGTGTTCTGGCACCTAATTCTTTATGAACCTCAGTGAAATCAGTGGGTTTGAGGCACAGATGAGTGGTACAGGGCCTGAGGTACTACAAGGGAGGCTGCCATGGCATTTGAAACGTGCATTTTAAGGGATAACAACTTGTTTATCCAATGACAGCTGTCCTGAGGGTATTCTGCTGCTTTTGGCAATTAGTTTAAATCACAATTTGAACTCCCAGCGCCAGCACCAGGAGTGTGGGCATCAGGCCAAGCATTTGGGTGGGAATGGGAGCCCATCCCGGGGGTCAGTAGGGATGCAGTCTACTTGAAGCAGAACCAGGGCTGAGGATGGGCAGAATTCAGTTAAATTCCTGCAGGAAACTTGGCTTCCCTTAACTATGAAGTAGTGTTAGACCAAAGAGCCATAGAATGAAGACAGCAACAGCACACAATTTAGGAAACAGTATTTCACAAGTTTGTTAATTAACCAGTCATGCTGGGGTTGATAGTAAATATATGGCTGGTCAGTTCTGGCATAATAAATAGTAAATGTAGACTAGTAAATAGTTATGCATTTCTGCCAAAACTTGGATGTTAATTGTAGATTTTGTTAAATGTGATGTATAAGACAGGAGCTGGTTTTTCTATTAATTAAACATAGCACACAAAGTATTTCTTATATCTGTATTTATAAAGAGCTTAATATGCAATAGCTGACCAAAATGTTCCCTTGTTTTAAGTAAAGACTGAAACAACGGTCTTTACAGTTAATGCATTTTCAAAACTGATTGTTTTTTAATACTTGTTCTTGTTTTCTTTCTTGGTATCTCTTAAGCTTTCTAATCTTTCTAGAACTATGTTCAAAATAATATTTAGCATAGAGAGAAGCACTAAATATTTCATGGTATAATTAAATCTTATTAATGTAATTGTCTGCATAGTTCACATTAAAAATTTACAAGAACCTTTTTCCTTTTCTTTAAGAGTTATATTTTCTTCTGAATTTCCATAAATGTTTTGAGCTTAACCTAACTGTGGGAATTATTAGAAGTTTTCTCATGATTTGATGTTGAATCTAAGTTGCTTTACTTGTATTTTTCTTAGCCCAGCCAGAGACTGTCATGGATTTAGTACTCATGTAATTAAGGTGCAAAAGATTAAGTATTTGCTTTACCATTTGTGGATCTAGCTGCTGGCATTTAATATTTTCCAACTTTTAGCATTCTTTTTTCCATTGAAAATATGTTTCATGAGTGGATGTTTTTAATACTTAATTTCTCCTATTTCTGTGCTGTGCTACATTCGAGGCATGTACAGAACAATATTCAATTTTAACTTTAGAAGGCATCTTTCTGTACAACTTCTGTACAAGTTTTATAAGCTGACTAATTCCACAGAAGCCCATTCTACTGCTTACTTCTAACACCAGAGAATCTGCGATGCGGCCCATGAATGCAGAGGAGCAGCGTGTTGTTGTGGTTCATCCCAGCTCAGGGGTTTCCCTGCTGATATTCTGGAAAGTTTCCTTCTTTACCTCAAGCCCCCTGCCCCAAATATCCCTTCTGCTGCAGACTGAATCAATATTTCAGGCCGTCCCTGAAGACTGATGTGTCTACAGCTACAGAGACCCCATGCTCACTATTCCTTCTCTTAAAAATTTTCATATTTTTTGGATGGAAAAAACCCACCACGATTCCCTTTAAGCAGCAGGAAGGGAACACGTTTCTGTCATTCTCTAATTTCCAAGACCTTTATAATAAAATTTAAATCCTTATGAATTTCTCCTGGATCAATCAAATATTCATCCAAATGGTTCTGTTTATTGGCATCCCCACATTAGCATATTGGCCTGTTGAAATTCACACAGCCATTCGTCTGCCTGGAGCTCCACATCTGAGCAGACTTCACTCAGACACCACTACCATTAAAATAAGCTCTTTCACTTGAACTTGCTTTCATTTAAGTCACTGCTAACGTAGAAAGGAGCTCATTTAGTGGTGCTTTTTCACCTTTATGTTAACTCTGAATGCATCATTAGCAGGGAGATGTTGACTAATTTGGAAGGAGTTTAGCGAAAAGCTCTAAAAATGGTTCGCAGGTCGGCCAAGCAGGCACTGTGTGGAAAGATAAAATGAGCTATCAGTGTCTAGATTGGCAGGAAAATCACGATTAGAAATTCTTAAAGGATGTAAAAATGGATAGTGGAAGAATTCAGTGTGTTAAAACTCTGCTGAGGGGCTGCCACAGGTAATGTGAGCACAAAGTAGAAAATCCCCCTTCGGATATTTCTGGCGGCCAGCTGGGGTTGGTTGGGACAACACAGTGCAGGGACACAGACCAAAGGATTTCAGCAGCTCTTGCCTGTGTTTTAGTGGTTAAGTGGGGAGAAATGGCATGAAAGCTGGAGAAAAAGAATGAATACAAGAAGGACAGGATCACCACTTATTTGTGGCAACATTTTTTCTGGCAAGACATTTATCGAGTGATACAAGTCTCCCTTCCTAACTTCTGGGGGGGGTTTAGCACTCACAGCTTTTGAAATCAGAAAAGAGTAATATGAAATAGAGAACATTCTGGCATTTCCTGAGACTCTTGACCCAAATCTCCACAGTGGGGCAGCTCTAATAGCAATTGCCACCACCCGAGAGCGTTACTTCGGCATTGCTCCATCACAGAGCCTCTGGGTGGTCCCAGAAAGTATTCACTTGCAATTTGTCGCCTATTTTATTTTGATTTGACTCACAGCTGTGCAAGTCAGAGACTCTGGATTTGCAATTTCAGTATCACTGCAGTGATGCACATCACACAGGCTTTGGGTTGTGCCCGCTTTGCTTCATCTGTCCCTCATCCTACAACCCAGGGGTAAAATCATGTCGGAATCCCACACAGGAGCCACTCTGCACAGTCACAAAATACTGTTTAATTTGTGGACGGACTGAATGAACACTGGATGATGGAGTTTATAAAAGAAATTAAGCTGGGAAGAATTCAAATGAAATATCTTCTTTGGAGAGTAAACTCATTTGTATTCCAAAATGCAATTATAAAGTGGCCTCAGGAAAGTCAGTGCTCCTTCTGGTCAGCAGCACTGGCAATATCTTTGCACAAAATCATGGATAGCTTTAATTTCCAAAGAAGAAACTCAGCGAGAGGAACATGAAAACCACTGTAAAGGTAAACATTTCATAAGCTGGCTGACAACTGCAGTAGAAATATTAAACAAGTTTAGAAAGTGTTACTGAGTTCACCTACAAATTGTAATGTGATGGGAGTGAAAAATGCTACCTGACTGCATCTGAGGATCCAGTGATTAGGAACTGAATGAGACCTAAAGACCACACATTTCAGTAATCTGTCTCTGTCAGTGGTGAGATGCCTGATAAAAAGTAAAAAGCAAAAAGCTCTTTCCCTAAATTCAGGATGCAAAGACACAAAATGCAACCCAGCCCACTAATATCTGAAATATAAATGTTTGAACTTCCTTCCAGCTTCTTTGGGAGCTACTAATTATGTCCCTGGATACCTTGGCTGTCCATAGGATTATCTACTCCCTTTGAAAATTCTTGTCCTGTGGCAAATTTAATCTACAAATCAGGCTACAGTGTAAGAACTGCTCCTGCACAGAAATTGAGTTCTTGTCTGACTCAAGTAGGGATGTACTTTAAACTCTCCTGCTTGTTTGCTCATAACTAAAGTTCTGTGTAAGCTTTCACAGCTTACAGGCAAAACTTGTGACAATCCTTATGGATGCCTCATCCCTGCAGGGTCCACAGCCACGTTGGACGGAGCTTGGAGCAACCTGATCCAGTGGAAGGTGTCCCATGGCAGGGGGTGGAATGGGATAATCTTTAGAGTCTTGTCCAACACAAAACTATTCTATGATACTAAAAAAGCAAAAACAACCACCCAAAAAAAACCCAACCCAAACCAAACCAAACCAAAAAAACACACAAAAGAACCCACAAAAAAAACCCCAAAAAACAAGCAAAAAAATCCACAAAAAAAAAA
>VYXD01007326.1:852321-918421 GCA_013397195.1 Hylia prasina
AAAAAAACAAAACAAAACAAAAAAAAAAAAAAAACTAAACCAAAAAAACCCCCAAACCCAAACAGAAAAACAGATCAGAGGAGTGTTTGAGAGGAGGATCTGGTTTGATCGCAGTGTCCAGCCCTCCCAAACCAAAACCAGGCGCCTTCACCCAGGTGATCTCTAAAAGTAATAAAGTGCAGTAGCCTTGCCCACTCCTCTCTGTCTATCTGTGGTTTATTAGGGTTTTTTTCTGGGACCACCGTATCACTAAGGAAAATTTCCATAATAGACTGGATTTTGCAGCAAATCCACCACACACACCACTGTTCCAATGGGTGCTGCAAGTGACATTTGGCCCAAAGGCCGAATCTTCCCTCATTAAACAGCAGAGAAAAGGAGCACAACTCTCCAGGGGAGTGATGTGTGCAGGGTAGGGAGCACGGGGTGATATCCTCTCCTGCAAGCTGGGCTGGCTCTGCTCCGAGATTGTTTGTTGTGCTTAAAAAGCTGGTGAAGCATGAGTTTAGCTGGAGGGAAATGCTGATGCGAAGGATACTCCCGGAGAAAAATGATGGGTGGAAACAAAGTAATTTATCTTGTTCTTCCATCCTAATAGTTGGAACGGGAAGGAAAAAAAGGCAAACCCAACAACGCCCCCTAATCACCTGAAAAGTCTCCAAAGGGCCAGCCAGAAGAACAAAACACAAGAAAAAAAATGTAAGATAAAAAGGAAACACCTACTCAATGCCAGTGAGTAACTCTTTGTGTTTTAAATACTAATTGAAGAAATAGCATTTTTAAAAAGGGGCCTTTTTTTACTGTGTTAAGATGTTGAAGTTTTATGGCAATATTCTCATGAAAACTACTCGTGTTGTATATGGTCGTGATAAAATTCAAACTTTTTCTTTTTTTCTAATACCCTTATTAAAAAAAAAATCAATTAGGAAAAATTGCACTTTTTTGTGACTCAAATCAGTCCCTAATATGATGTGTTCAGTATTTTCTGTAAAATTCATGGTAAATTGAGGTTTATGAAAATTACTGAAAATTAAGCTGTCTCCCTTCACTGCACAGAAGTTCAGTGAAATCTAATGAATGAATATGCCGTGCCAAAGGTAAAAAAAAAATGCTATTTCACTATTAAAAGCCTGAAGTATTATCACTTACAAAGGCAAGAAGATAAGAAGTGTTTATTCTTTTCAGTGCTTATAGCTCTGCATTCAGCAACACACATTACCATAATTTGTTTTTATTTAAAGTGCAATATAGGCGTGCTCCTGCAAGCAAATTTAACCACATTTATTAAAATCGGTTTGAAGATTCTTGGCTGGGAATCAACAGAAATGTATTGCAAAGGTTTGATATGCACCTGTGAAAGGTGTGTCTGGAACTGAGGAGATCTCAGACCTGCACCCTCGATCCCCACCCCTTGTTTGCCTTCCAGATAACGCCAGAAATGAGCAATTTCACAGCCCCAGTTAGAGAATTTACTGACAGCTCGGCAGTGCTGGGATCTAAGCATGCCCTGGATCTTCCCTGAGCACCTCAGGAACGAGACATTCAGGGCAAAGCTTTGTTTCATCCTTACATCCAAAGTGCTTTATGGGGGATCACAGCATCCCCCATGGACACGGATCCAGGGGTCCCACAGCAACAACACAGCTCACAGGAAAGGAAGGAGGAAGAACAACTTTGTTTTTGTAGAAAGCAGTGAGGGATTTAGATGATGTCTGCTTGCTGGGAGCTGCCTGTGCTAACTCCAAGTGGGAAACCTCCTTTGTTTCAGAGCTCTGCTTGGACTGGACAAAGTGCCTGTGAAACAGGGGAAGATGGGAGAGGCTGAGGGCTGCTGTGCCATGGCCAAGGCACTCCCCCTGCCTGACAGAGCTCATATTAGTAAAATGATATTGTAGTATTAAAAACTATTATGATATAAGCAGTTATCTTTTTCTTTCAGGGATTTTTTTATTGATTTATTTAGCATTTACTGTGAGGTGCTGAAGCACTGGAACTGTTCACCCACAGAGCCTGGGGATGCTCCATCCCTTGAACTGTTGAGGACCAGGTTGGATGGAGCTCAGAGCAACCTGGTCTAGTGGAAGGTGTCCCTGCCCATGGCAGGGGGTCAGAAGGAGATGAGCTTTAAGCTCCCTCCCAACCCAAACCATTTTATAATTTTGTGATTTAATTGCTCTAGTATTATACCACTGACAATGTAAGGGTCTAAATAATATGGGATTTGCATCTGTTTTTCAAAGTTAGCCAGCATATGATTTAGCAACAGAATTATTAAGATTTAGGGTTAAAAACCAAACGTGCAAAATGCATTCTTCAGGTATCATGCCTTACACTGAAGTGATGGTGACTTGAAGGAAGAGCATCTGACCTCCAAGACTACATGTCCCAGGAATCCTCTGTGCTGAGAGTTGCTGCTCCCAAAGTAACTTCTCTAAAGAACTTCTCTTAAGAGCTCACCACATCGTCACGTAGGCAACACTCAGAGCTGCTAATATTATTAATAAGGATATTGTGACTTTTGGCAAGCCTAAAACAAACTATCAATGAACCCAGCTAACGTCTGAAACTAAATATAGTTCACATTAAATTTTAAAGCTTTGAATTGCAGGAAGAGCTTCACAAGTTCTCCTTCAATCGACAGTAATTTCAATTTGCCTTCAGCTACTGTGTCCCTGTGTTATTTTTCCTTGTTGGTGTGGGAGATAACAAATGTGTGAATGACATTTCAGTCTGGTAATTGGGCCATTTATAGCTCCTTGTTAGTTCCTGCTGGATAAGGGCTCTGGTGCTGATTTTACATGAGGATCAAGCACCTCATTAAAAGCCCAGCGCTGAAAGCGTGCCTGAGATACTTGACTGCGAGACAAGTGTTGCCATGTAATACAAGGAAAATAAGTGACTTTGTGCTTGCCATTTCCATTAAAAGATGGCACTTTTGACGACTTTCGACAAAGCAATCCTTTAGTCCTTTTCTCCCTTGACCTCCCTGTTGGGGAAGGCTGTGCTGGTCTGAGTGTTGCTGCCTCCTCCTCGCCCTGCCTGTGCTCGCAGGAGCTGAGCCAGGGTGACTGGTCCCAGGCCAGCCCTGCTCCTCGCTCTCTGCTGGGGACAAGGCTGGTGGAAAGCTCCAGGAGATGCTGGGGGCTCCTCTGTGCAAAGCTCTGACTGCATTCAGCTCACCTGGATCTGCACATGGACACAGGGACTGTACGAGGCGTTGTCTTCCTCGGAGCATTTTAGCCATTCTCAGTGCTAATCACAGCATGGCACATGTGGGATTCTTGGGATTACCCTGTTCAGGGACAGCTGTTGGACTCAAAGGATCCTTGTGGGTCTCTTCCAACACAGAGTATTGTATGATTCTCTGTTTATTCCTCTTTATGTGTCACCCAGAGGTAAGTAAGCCAGGAGAAAGAACTGCAGTCCTGTTTTTCTCCTTGTGTTTTGTGGACAGTTTCCACCCCAAAGGCCATGAAGAAGCTCTGAGTGTCTCTTTAGAGTAATATTTTTACTGTGTTTGGCAATGTCAGAGATGGTGAGGGTTGGAGGATTCCCTGACACAGGTGGTGTAAATGAGTTATCAGTGGTTGTAGGAAGGAAATTGCTTTCAGTAGAGGGGGAAAAACACCAAACCCCAATAGATAGTTCCAGATACAAAACTTTTACCACAGATAGACATTCATCATTCTTCCAGCTATGTTTTAATAACAGGTATTTCCTCCTTTCCTGAAAGCCTTATCTCTCTTATATTCCAGTTATTACAATGTTACTATCATAACATTAGCAGGAAAAGATAAGCATCTATCCATCTGCAAACCTTCCCCTGATACCATCAGGGACTATGATTTTTTAACTTGGAAATATAAAACCAAGATTTTCAAGTTATAAATACCAGTTTTGTAGCAAAACCCAGTTATTTCCCCACCATTCCCCCCCACCCCCCAAGTGTTTGTAACACCATTTAATATTTGGGTTTGGCTGCACTGTTGCTCTGTGGAGGCTGCTGGAAATTTTTCAGTGGCAAAACGGGAGGAATTCAGTGAACAAGTGGGAGAAAAAGCCTGTCTAGACTTGTCAAGATTGTCACTTAGAAAAAAAGAAAACAACTATGAGAAGTACAGGTTGCATTTAGCACTACACTAGCACTGACTTGGAACTTTTCTCATTATTAAATTCATGGTGCTCACAGTGCTCAAAAGTGAGTGCAAAATGTGCCTGACTTCTCTAATGGGGTTTGGAATGAGAAAAATATGTAAATGATTTAAGATATTTCCAGTGATGATGTCATCATCCATCTGCATTGCATTTTTGCTTCAAACTAGAAAATTCCTTCACGATGAATAGGATGCTTAAAGAGAAGGCTTCTATTGCCTCTTTTATTGATTATTAATGAAATCACAGTGCTCTCAGTCTGTTACAGCTGCAGCCCTAAAATAAGCCTTGGCACTGATAATTGCTTCTCTTAAATCATGAATGTATTAAGGAAGGGAGCTTTTCTGGAATAGTTTATGATTTGTGAAAACTGTTTAATAATTGTTGCCTGATTTGCTGGGAATTTGGAGAAATACTTGAAGCTTCTTAGGAGAAACCAGCATATTTCATGTTTTTTGAATTTCCAGGCATTGGGTCTGGAGGAATAGTTGGAAAAACCCAGAGGTAATAATAAAAAAATGTGACAACATTCTTTATAAAAGAACAGTATAGAAACTCATAGCCTGGCTTAGTATCTAAGAAAGCAGAAAGTGTTAATAAATAATACATGTGTTTTTATTGGTTTGCACCGACAGATGATGTACCAAATAGCAGCTGAATTTTCCACCTTTCTTCATCAAGAGGAATTCCATGCCCAGGCTGTGAAAGCAGAGCAGGCCACTGGTGGATCTGCACTGGACCAGGGATGTGTCCTTAAGGCCAAAATGTCTTTTGTGCTAGAGCATCCTGATGTTGCAAGGAAAACTGGATTTGGTTATAAAGGTGCACAATAACTTCATGCAAAAATTCAGGGACTATGCTTGACATGCTAAACCATTTTAAACAAACAGTTTTAGAACTGGCCAAAGCTGAATTTTCAATCAAATCTTGTCAGAACAGTGAATATAATGAAAGCAAGGGTTCTTGGAAGGAGTGTTTGTGCTCACCTGGCACCACCACGCATCACACAGCATGAGACATCACCTCTGCCAGGCACTGGCTGATAAAAACCCTCATTCCTTTAACTCTTCTTCATTTGCACGGTGTTTCCATGCAATTGCCATGCCAGCAGGACCAGGCCTGCTAATTAATATGCTACAACATGTGCAGGCTGGGTTCTAATTTTTCCTGAGCTCGGTGTCTGTGTGTCCTTTGTATGGGCAGAAATTACTGAGCATTGTAAAAGTTTCCTTTTTATTCTTTCATGCAGGACATTCCTTGAGCTACACCTTTAAGTTTCGGAGGGGTTGAAAAGGAGCTGAAATGCTGTTTCAGGTCAGTTCATTCTTATTTCAACAAAGACAGACTTCCAGCTCCAAGCATGTCTGCTTAAATTCAGTTCTCACAAAGGCTTTGCATGGAGTGATCACCAAAGCAGGTATTGTCTCTTTTTAAGTACCTTTGTAGGGATATTTCTTTCTAGTTTTGGCCAGGAAATTGCTTAAAAATTGCCAGATAATGACTGCCTAAAGAATTTTGACTTTGTAGTCAGTGGAAGGAAGATCAAAAAGACACAAAAATATAATTTTCTGAGTTAACATTTTTAAAAGTTTTGTAATTTTGATTGCAGCAAAACACCTGAAAATAGGCACCTCACAAGAGCATATCACTTGGGATCTGTTAAGAAATGTACGTAACTTTTCACCTTTAAGCAGACAGATGGATTTGCAGTAAGAAACTTTTTTCTGTAAAACATTTCTCAGCAAATGTTCTTAGCATTTAAGGAATTAAGAATTTAGAGCACTTCAAAAAGAATTAATTTGTATTTAAGTTATTCAAGCCCACACAAAGGCTTCTAGAAATGAGACCTTTTCCTACGGATAGGGATAAGGAAAGAGCTGTGGATGTGCCAGTGTGGGGGTTTGCTGTTCTCCTGCTGCTGGAGCTGGAAAAGCACCTGGTGGCAAAGCTGTGGGGGGTGAGAGGACACTGAGAGAAGACCAGGGTAGATGAGGAGCTATGAAAGAACACCTGCTTTGTACGGCATAGATAGAGTCTGGTTTTTCATGATGCACAGGGAAATAATGAAGTGTGTGAATCAGAGACTGCATTCACTCTGCAGCTTTACATCTGCTCTTCTGTGAGAGAGCAACATCATCATTAGGCTACTCAGCCAGGGGTGGGAGCATCTCTCACACAGATCCATTTGGATTTTCTATTCATGAAGATACTGAGCAGGTTTTGGGTTGGGTTGTTTTGGTGGTTTGATGTTTTGGGTTTTTTTGAACTGTCTTCTGAAAGTTTCCCACCTGGGAGATCAACTCTGTCAGGTGAAGAAATGATTTTACAGATCCATTTTAAATCGAAACCTAATGGAAATGCCCTGTTTCCTCTTCATCTATCAAGTACAAATAAAAGCAAACCAAAAACAAAACCAGTCCCCAAAGCCATAACTAGTTATTTTTCTGCCTTTGATTTTCAGATGAAGAGCTCTACCTGTGTGTCTCCTGCCAACTCTCACAGACAACATCATCTTCTCCCACATTGTCCTCCTAAAAACCTCCCAGGATTTCTGACTATGCCCATGCTGTGTTAGAACTACCAGTCTGACAGAGGGTAGCTACCCACGCCAGGATTTTGTCTCTTCCTGTTTTTCTTGTCCTCTCTTTCCCCTCACTTTTATCACTAATGCTGGTTGGGTCTGATCACCCTCTGACCTCCCCCAGTCTCTTTCTGTCCCAGTTGTCCCAGTTCTGGTGGCCACCCCGGGTAAAGAGGGAGGAACAAGGAGGAAGTGTAGGTGCTTAAATCCCACCTCCAAGGGCACAGATAAAGAGCCTCCCCTCTTCTCACCTTTAAGGGCCACCTGGGGCTTGCCTGCATAACTGTGAGCCCTTCCAGAAAGTGGGGTAGAATTTCACTTGTAAAGATTTATGTCCTTGATGGGTTTGCCCAGTCTTTTGTCACTTGGCTGCTATCACATGTAGTATTGCAAGAGTATCATGTTGCAATATTTGTTTTGCATATGTAATGCATACAATGCTTTTTAAATGGAATTTTTACGAAGATATGTGAAGTTTAATATGCTTATAGGTAATCACAGTCTCCTGGTGTGTTTGTTAAAGATTGCCATCATTTAATTTAAGTGCATAAGGTTCTTATTCTGCAGCAAAGCAAGATTTTCTAATTGATAAAAAGGATACATACAGCTGTGCATTCCCTATATTTTGCATTATCTTTCAGTAATAGTCTTCAAACTCATGCAGTTATCACAGTCAAATATAAGAAAGTGTCACAGAGGCTGTCTGAGTCATGTAGACTGTGATTTGATAAGTGCTAACTTACGTTTCCAACTCTACAACAGTTCTCTGAGAACCAAATCTTTCAGGTTCCCTTGAAAATTTCTGGCCTTAAAACTTAGAATGAGTTTTTGTCAGAGCGAAGTTAATGCTTCATCTTTTCTAGGTTATTAAGTTTTAGCCTTCCACCACCCGTAAGAGCAGCAGTAGGTACACAGAGAGGGCAATTGACTGTCTCAAAAGGTTAACTGCCTTCTGGCTGAAAATGAGCACAATTACTCACCAAAAAGCAAATGGCTAAAACCCTCACTGAGGAGTTTTCAAATGCACCCAGAATAGACATGTTCAGCTGGAGAAGGATGGAATTCATAGAAAGAAAATCAAAAAGTATCTCAAGAAAAGAAAGATTAAAGTGATTCATGGTAGTGTTCCAAAACAAATGTAGATTATTTGGGGGTTTGGAAGACAACACACCATTTACTGTTCTTCCTGAACTTGGTAGCCTTGAAGTTGTATTAATTTGCTCAGCTGTGTGGTGGAAGGCAGGGGAATGAGAGGAGGACACGGGTCACTGCATGGGTCAGTTCATCCTTGTTTCCAGTATTGTGAGGAGACATTATTGACCAAATTGAACAGAACATTAGCTATTGTTCATTTCAGGCCAAACCTGGCTTTGTTAAAACCATTGAAAGGTTTGCAATTCCATGAAAGCAGCATCAGGACATCAATGCATGGGACTGTGTGGGAGCAAGAGAAGAAAAGTCCAAATAATGTACAAGAGAGAAACTCACCATAATTTGAACAAGCAAGGTTGTTTAATTCAACCTAATGTGGCAAGTCTTGCAGCACTTTCAAGTTCTGATATTTTTACCTTTTGGTCATTGTTTTTGACTGTGTAGAAATTTCAAGTGCTCATAGATGCAGTTAATGGCAATAGGAGGGGTGCACTGCACGTACCTCATGTCACATAATGTTGAGCACACTCAAAAATTCACCTCCCAGAGGCCCCAGGCTGGACATTCAAAATCAGCAAACTGTTTGGACCTTCATCTGTTGGTATTTGAGTTTCCCACAAGGAAAGCAGCAGGTTCCTGCCCTGTCCTTGTGGTGTTGGTTGGGGTTCAAAAGTTGCTCTGCACAGAACCAGGGGAGTAATGAATGTGATTTGAAGGTCACTGGGGAGTCTGGCAGGTCAGTCCTCAGCACCATGTTTAAAGAGTGCTGGTAAATGTGATGCAGCCACACAATTAAGAGCGGGGCTGAAATAAAATATTGACGAGCTGTGCTCATTAAAGGAGCTGTGGTTGATCCGAGCACCAAACGAGTCGAGGGTCCTGCGGAAATAATGACAAGTCTTACTGTAATTACAGATCTCATCAATACAGTGCACAAGAGAGCAAAAGAGAAGGTTGCCCAGACAACCCAGCTTATGAATGCTCGACTTTGCAATATTAATGACAAATGGTAATAAATTATTAACATTTCTATATTGTGTGTGGTGGGTACGAAATGTAGCAGAAAGCTTATCTAACCTTTCTGTCAGGTGCAGTTTGGTGAGGCAGAACAAGTTCAGCATCCAAGACACGTGCAAGAAGCATTGACCCAGGCTGTCCTAGGACCCTAAACAACCTCATCTCAGCTCTTACTAGGCCCTTAGTTTTTAAACAAAACTCTGTACCTTTAGTTTTCTCAAGCAACAATTGTCTTCAGGTGCAATATCCTTCGTTTTCTGTTGAATTTGAATTCTGCTGATTGATTTCTGCTGAAGGATTCAATTCACTTATTGAGGCATAAACTACAGCAGGTAGCTCTGGTATAGACCAGCTTCAGGTCTATATTCCCTCTAATATTCAGGTCTAATATCCCCTGAGATATTCCCAGCCTTTTCTGCCAACCAGGGGAAGCTTGGGGTATCATCTGGCTGAGCAAAAGTGGCAGTCCATTTGCAGAGAAGCTTTTATATCCTCTGGCTTTTAAAAATAGAAAAAGACTCTTATGATTCTTTGCCATCTTTTTTCCCTTCTACATTTGACTGATCTTAACTGACCCACAGTATTTAACATCAAATTCAAGCTTTTTTTGCTACAGCCTTTCTGAGCATATGCCTTATTGTTGCCTAAACTCATTAACAGCTCCATCTGTTTCACAATCTTCATTTCCCAACATCATAAGGTATTCAGGAGTAATAAAAGGTCATTTAGGCCTTGCAGCTTTGTTCTCTTTATCTCTGAAAGTTTTGTACCCAGCCATCTCACATTCTATCTGGTGTCTTGGGCAATATATTTTAATAAGGCTCAAATGCAGAACTTAATTATGTGGAACTGAAAATTCAAGCTCCTAAGCATCCTTTCTCTCCCCACCTTCTTCAGAGAGCCTCAAAAATATAGAAAGTACATAATTTACTTAATTAGATTTTGTTTTCTTTTGGCCATTAGGTGAACTTTAGTAACGTGTTTAGAAGCAAACACATATTTATGTGACCTGTATTCATTACTGCCAGGCATTGCTGCCTGCCCAGCACTGTAGCCTGTTGCTTTTTGGTTGTTTTTTTTTTGCTGTGGCATGTGACTGCCCTCTCCTACCAGAGGCTCTGGAGTAGCCAAGGTTGGAACTAACTGCTGAGAGGCCTCTGTGCAGAGGGAAAATTCAGAATATAGACCAGAAAACTGGCTGTGATGGACTGAGCTGTGGAGTCTCCCCGCTCAAGGTTTCATTTCTGGCAGTGGCTGTCAGCAAATGCCTGAGGAAGGAGAGCACACCTGCAGCCTGGCTGCTCTGCTCTCACCCACACAGCATCCACACCATGGTAGATTGGCCCCAGAACTGTGTTTCTTCCCTCTATTACTTTAATTGCTTTTGAACCTCTTTACGACTGTAACACCCTGTAATTACCAGTTCCACACTTTAATTGTGAAGGCATGAAAAAAACGCTGCCCTTTGCCTCCTCTTAAATTACATAAATTAATTTAGTGCACCATCCCAAACCCTTCTGTGCTGAGAAGTAGCAGATAATTGCTCCCTATTAACTTTTTTCTGTGTTGTTCATAACTTTCCTCTGTGACATCCCACCTGAGCCATCTCTTTCCCATACAGATTGCACACCAGCCTATTTAATCCCTCCTTACTCAGAGGCTGTATCTACATCTCTACAGATCCAGCAGCCTTTTCCTCTCCTGTGTGCCTCTCCTAGCACTGCCGTGTCTCTCATATTTAATACCTCCCTACCTGGTTTCTAGTCTGAGTTGTATCAGTTGAATTGTATAAAGTCAAGTCTGTGTAATACATGTAAGAAAAACTGTTCTAAAATCATGCTTTGATGTCACTTCAGAGGTATCTTTAGACTGGAGATCAAACCAAGGCACTAAATAGGGCCCCAGTGTGAATACATGCATTTCCATGGAGCAGTACTTAGGTGTCTTTTACAGGAGACAGTTCCACAATTCCTGTTTCAGATAAATCCGAGACACACGAGGCACGAATGAAACAAGAGCAGGACCCTTGAATTCTGTATTGGTTCTCTTTATATAAGAAAATACAGTCTTTTCCTTCATTCACTGCTTGTTATCATGGATTAGTAACAGACCTTGAGTTGCAAGATCAGGTAAACCAGGACCTGTGTAACCAGGAGCAAGTTACAGGATTGTCCAGGGTGCAGGAATGGGGAGTGACACCTAAATTGCTCTTACGGGAATTAATTTTCAAGGTAGGCTTATGAGGATCTGTACTAATTATATTTGAAACATTTGCTTATACCTAAAAATAGTCCAGATTCTGATTATGTAAACCAAATGTCCCCTGGCACCCATATTTTAATTTAATGAGGATTTACACCTCTGGTGCTGCTCACTGAGAAGATGCTCTCAGGTTTTCCTGTTGTGGAGCAACACTGTGAGAAATGCTCCCCACAGGCACAAGTATCTGCAGAGCAAACACAGAAAGTGGGTGGGTTTTGTTCATGTGTGTGGTTAAAGACTCCACACACATGTGGAGGGGCCCAGGGCACAGTAGCAAAATGTGTAATGTGGGATGTTGAGGAATTAAACCAAAGCTGACGAAAATCCTAACTCAGAACTGTCTTAGACTTCATGTTTCTGTTGCATTTATTCATGAATAAAGATAATTCAGTCTGAAAATGCACTAGGAGTTAGGTCAGGTCTACTGAATTCACACAGCTTTGATGGAATTGTCTATGATGTATCAGCTGGCCCAGACACCAAAATATATATTTAAACTGCAAGGAAGGAGATTTTCTTTGTCTTTGTTTATTTTAGTCTGCAGCTCTGTGCCTGAATGTACAAACCAACATCTCTGCAGTCCCTCTCTGCATTAGCTGCCCAGCCCACCTGCTTTAGAGGAATGATCAGGCTTGCTGTGATTATGTCAAAGTTATGATAAGTAAATTACCAGCTACATGTTACCTTTTATTTTTACCAAATAAGAAACCTGCAACTGAGTGGTAATTGCCACACCAACTGCATTTTTCTTTTCCTGCCTTATAGGTGGTTAAATAATATATTGTTTTTCCTTGTGGATAATAAGAACATTTTATGTGGCATTATTCCTTCACCTAAAGATCTGTCTCATGGGAATCACCAGTGAAAGTTGTACTTTATGGTGGAGGTCTGGGTAGGACACCAGCCACCAGTGCTAATGGTTCTCTGCTGAGAAAATCACTCTGAAATTATAAATGCGGCAGAAGATGCATTTCAGATAATCTTAGAAAATGAGGGAGGAATAAACAAGGCAGCTGGGACTCGGTGGCAGTCTCTGATTTGTGTAGGTCCTGTTCCCCACTTGTTACCAGCATGTGTGCAAACAGTGGCCATGCATTTTGTACTGATTAGCCTGACGGTTTGAAAGATTAGCTTGGTTTGACGTGGAGCTGTGGATGCAATTAGGAAAATAGGACCATATGTTATAAGGACCTTAGCTGGATAATGAGAATGGAGGGAGATGAAAAGTGTGTTCCAAAGTCTCAGTGAAGTGATTCGTTTAACAAACAGAGGCTGTCAAATCTCGACTGACTAGACAGAAGGGCTGCTGCATGTAGTTATTACTGCAGAGGATTTGCAGAACATGATGAGCAAATGGCAGATAATTTCACAAAGCAAAGACAAGTTAACAAAGACAAAGTCATCAAGACTGTGCTTGAACTGATAACAGCATTGTCATGGGCACTGGTTCCCTTTAGCTACAGCACTTGGAGTTATAAATAACACATTTAAGGAGAGTGAAAAACTGTCAGATGAAGCTAATTTATAAATTGTTTGGAAAATGAAGATCAAACTGATCTGAACTTAGGACACCAGTTTTTCTACTGGGTTAAGTTTTTCTTACTCAAGATGTGTGATCCTGCTTGTCAGACACACCAAGAAGGCTTCTTCTCTTCCCTTCCCTTTCTTGACAACATTTCTTGAGAAGTGCAAAAAGCTGCCAAGGAACCCAAGAGCAACATGGTCGAGCATAGCTAGAAAAACTTGTCTTCAGAATCCATCTGATCTCAAGAATTTTTGCCCTTGTCTTTATCTATGAAATCACTGTATCACCTTGTCATACAGTCCCATGCCTCTTCTGTCTCCAAAATCAGGGATGGCAGCTCCATGTAGGTGCCTGTGTGAACTGCACACCGTGTAAACTTCTGGTCATACCTTCTGCACTTCTCTGACACTTTTGGTTGAGCTCCATAAACTTTTTCTGATTTACAGAACCCATAACTGGATGTTTTTCACTATTCTGTAGTTGTGTAGATGATTGCTCTTGTTTAAGCCCCAAATTAGTTCCTACTGATGTTTTTTCCTCCTTTATTTATCTTTTCGGATCAACTCCACCACTGAAGATCATCTTGATTTTTTTAAAACTTGTTTTCATATTCCCATGTGTTTGCAGTTCTTTTCTGCTTCATGTTAGGTGTAAATTTTACAAGTCTCTGCTCTGACCTTCACTGGTCACTAATAAAACTTGTCCTTACAGGAACCTGAGGATGCTGCAGCTCCCTCAGGAGCTGCTTGCCAGGTCTGACCTTCTGACACTTCAGCCCCTCCTGCCTTCCCTCTCAGCGTGTGTTTGATGGCAGTTTTCCACTCTCCATCCTAACAAGCTCATTTAAGTTGTGTTAGTGTAAGAAAAGTGCATGAAAGTCGCACAAGTCTTTTACTGTGATATAGAAAAATAGTTGACACAACTGACAATGAAGAAATTTGTCACAATCATTTCACAGCTCTTGATGAACTTGTGTTGGTTGTTACCCATTTCCCTAATGTCTTTTGGCTACTTGCAATGACTTCATTCAACTGTTCTAATATTTTTTGTAAGAGGGGTTAAATTGACTGGGTCATAAATCTCTGACTCTTCTTTTGTGCTTTGGTTTGGTTTAGGTTTTTATCTCCCCAGGGGCTTGTGGGTTACTAGGTGTTAAAGGTCTTTGACATTTTCCAGTTTTCCTTTTCTTCACCCATTTGCATTTTAGCTGACAGACTCGAAGTCAGACGGAGCCACTCATCATAAAAGATTTTGTTGTAAAACCTTTTCCAAGCATGCACAATAGATTTACAAATGTTCCTCAAAATCTACATGCTTCATTTTTCAAACATCAACCAAAAAAAACCTACTAAGAGCAGAGAAACACAAACACTTGAGAGAACAGATGAAACCCACAGAAAATAACTGGTTTGTTGCAGTATTAACCTGCCTATCTTACCAAAGGTTATCAAACACTTTAAAGAGACCTTTCCCTTGTCTGAGTGATTGTATTTTTTTTCTCCTGTGATGCTTTCATTCCTCTTACACACAGAGGGGTCAGGATTTTTTCTAATTGTTGCCTAATTAAAAACAAAACAAAACAATTACCTCTAATAAAATAATGACTCCTACTTGAGGCCATCAGCTCTCCCAGCTAATCATCAATCCCAAGGAAATGAGACAGGCTTGATTGTTATTGCTAAAATATATTGCTAATCTAATTGAGAGCTTCCCAGAAACAGATTCTTGACTGTATTCTCATCCTCCTTGTCCACCTAAGAAATTGTGCATGAATTTATCCACATACAAATCAAAAGATTATTGCAATAAACAAATTTAGGGTGTTAGGAAAGTAAAATAGTCATAATTTAAACCAGTAATGGAAATGGCAAATTTAATTTTAAGATATGGTTGGGGCCATAACAAAAAGATTTTTTTCTAAACAGAATGGATGTCCAGGGGAGGTGGACAAGCTGTGAAAACACCATGGTGAAGCCTCCTGTCTGTGTTACCTCAGCTGCCAGTTGTGGTTGTTCATGTGACTGAGAATTTGTAAGCAGATACTCTGAATTTTTTACAATTTTTAAGTTTTTTTTATTATGTTGATCTTAATTGCTAAATCATGTTAATGTAGATAGTTTTTAAAAAGTAGTTCTTCAATGGTGTTGAGAACAGTTAATTCTATAATTATTTGGAGCATTTATCCATCATTACTGAGATGCAGAAGGAATTCAATCACAATCAATGAGAGTACTTATACATGAATGGCTGTTGAACTTGGAGAGTTTGGTGTACAATAAAATAAATAATTAAGAAAAACATACATGTCAACCAGAAATGTCAGAAATTTTGGCATTTTTTACATCCATCAGATCTCTCTATTTCTGGATTGTTTACATATCTTCACTGATTCTCATGGGATCAATTTCTTGTTTTTGCAGGTGCAAGCTTGTTTTCCTCACAAGCATAGATTGTTATGCAAGCTGACTTTCATTCTTATGATTTTTTCACTTGGGAAGCTACAAGGTAGCTGCTAGCTGCATTCAGCCAAAGTAACAGGCCTAAGCCCTGATTTTATAAGGCTTTCTTTTTTTTGTAAGGTATTACCTATATGGAACAGAGAGCATTGATAATATTCTGGAATGACAAGAATATCTAAACTTCCTCTTTTATATTATGAGACCAGATTCAACACTGAATTTTTTGAGACCTGATAAGTTCTTTAGTTTGAAACTCTGTAAGAGAAAAGCAGACAATGCTGTCTCCAGTTTCACTTTAAATAGTTTAAACACTCCACGAGTAACTGAGACTTTAACATCCTGTAAAAATGACAAAAAAGATACGGCAAACAGTGATATGGAAATGTTTTATTTCAGCCTTCTGAGTGATTAGAAGATGCCTGTGTCTTCTTAGAGCTTTATTTTGTCAATAAATCTAAAGAGTTAAGAATTTAACAGATGGGTTGTGAAATTGCTAATGTATGAGCTGTACCTCTGGTGGACTCTGTGCCCTTTCTTTCATGACTGTCACCTCTTAAATATATGTGACAGCAATAACCCTGAGTTTGGCCTGTGTTTTGCAGCTGGAAGTGCTGTGCTAAGAACAAGCTTCACAGCTTGGTGGAAACCCTGACCTCACTGTCAGCCACGGTTATGTGCTCAGCAACTTCACCAGCTCTCACTCTTACACAGAATAAAAAGGAAAATAAAAGGCAAATTACTGAAAACCTCTCAAACCTCTTTTTGGTCACTGGACAGCAATTTCCAGTGCATTATTGGATTCAAGGACATCCTGTATGGGAGCAAGTCAGTCTCGTGGAAGGCATCCCTGCACATGGCAGGGGGCTGGGCTGGATGAGCTTTGAAAGGTCCCTTCCAACCCAAACCATTCCACGATCCTGTGGACAATGCTGTGCAACCCACAGGTTTGACTGTCCCTGACCTTTATCCTGTCAGATTAACCAGGGCAAAGGTACATCCTCCATCTGTTTAACTTCAAAAGTTGCACTTTTCTCTCAGTAGTGTGTTTACACCGGTGTAATTGCCTCCATAAACAACAGAGCTGTGTCGACAAGGTCCAAGGATTCCCACAAAAATTGGTTTTGCTGCATCCTCGACGCATTTCATATGCTGCAGTTCTTTTGTTATTTTTCTTCTCTCCAAAAATGATAGCTTTTGGGTTTTTATGACACATACTTGATGATGTTGGCTGATTGATTTGAACTTCTGTGGCTGATGCTGCCGTGGATGTGCAATGGAGCTGACGCCCGCCCCATGCTCTTCCTCCACAAACAGCAACGATGTTTGACTACCAAGCCACCAAATGAGGGAAGGAAAGTGTCAGCCAGGATGAAGTTCATATTACAGCAGGAAGATTATGAATATGAAATAACATCACAGTTGAATGGAACAGGCTCGCTGGTGATAAGCAATTGGGAAATAAGAAAACACCTGGTTTCGTGCAAAAATCCAAGTTTTAGTCTAAAGCAAAGCATGAATTGTCATTGCTCAGCTGTCTTAAATCAGTATTTCTTGTATATTTTAGAGAAGTAACTTTAAAAAGTGTTGCTGTGTCTGTGATCTCACAGGGTGGAGGGCAGGAGGAGCAGCTGTGCTCCCTTGGTGTAAACACCCCTGCAGCAGAATTTCCACTTCATTGCTGTTTTTCATGAGCCCCTCTGCAAACTTCTGACCCAAACCACTCTGGAGTTACAGGAAATTATTCTGTGGGCTTCACTTTACTTTGCTGCTGAGCCTAGCAGAAAACCAGGAAAGTTTGGCACAGAGGAAGGATGTGGGCGTTTTGGTACATTGAAGCTTACATCATAATATTTGGTTTATTTATTTTGTTGCCTTCAATATCAGGTTAGAGACTGGTAAGTGGTGCTGTCTGCAGGGCCCCAATGAAAAGAGCTGAGAGAAATTTTGTTTTGATGGACGGAGTAATTGCTGAGTGCTTCAGGCTAGTGATGTACCCAGCACCCAGATCACGCGTGAGGCAGGGGATCTTTGCACAGCACAGTCCCATTTGTAATTAGTCAGTGACAGGGTATTGTTGTCTGCTTTTCTCATATGTACAGAGTGAGTTCTGCCTTGCTGATGACTGTAAACATCATTCCAAGCACTATTTTATGATCCCTGTAGGAATAACAATGTAAACAGCATAATTACGTTCACCTTTGAGGCATATCTAGAAACTTTGTTCTTCCAGAAGAGTGATAACAGAAATGAGTACTGTTGACATGGTAAACAGAGAGCCACCACCACCTGCTTGTTAGAGACAGCTAATGCTTGAGGGAACTACGCATTGAACACCATAAAAAAAAAAAATGCAAAAAAAAAGAGTGTGATATGATTATCTTGAGATTTATTCATAAATGTATTGCTACACGGAAAAAATATTGAAAGCAATATATTTTGAGATCTTTCTTCTTCTGAAAGGAGCACAAATACTTACTACTAGTAAACCATCTTTCTCTGGGTAATTATTATGAGTTCCATAGATCATATGCATATTTGTGTCTATTTTTACCCACATTTTCCCAGCTCTGGCAGGGTTCCTCCAGGGTCGCTCTGTACTTGAAAGACACTCCCCGTCTTCAGACTTCAGCCTGCCTTTGTTTGAACAGTGTGGAGCAAAGCATCCTGCTTTAGGCTCCCAGGTTGTTAGCCCTTCACAGCAAAGAAACATCAGGAATATTTCCTATCTCCTGGACTCTTCAGTGTAACACAATTAGATATTTTTTCACTGCAGGTATTCCAAGGGGTTTCGATACTGAAGATTAACCTGCAGCTAGGTTTAGGAGTCACAGAGCATAATTTAACCATTTGTTTTAGATTTACCTACCATAAAACATAAGATCTGGGGTGGGAGGGAAAAAGATATCTACAATTCTGAGAGAATTCTCTACATATTCCTCAGTTTCTGTACCAAGACTGAACATTTTTGGAGACACTGAAAGGCTCCTGAGTCCTTGCATGCAGCTTTTGAAACATGGCTCACCTCTCTCCTCCACAGCTCACCTGAACAGCAGAGACTGCAGAAGTCATTTCTTTCCTCCTCCAGCTCAAGCCTCCTGCAAGGTGTTGTTTTTTGAAACTGTCCTTTTCTTCTCTGACTTTAGTGAGAAAAGCCAGCATCTTTCATCTTTTTTACACGTGAGTCTCTCCCACCCTGCAAACCCAGGTTCTCTGAAAAACAAATATTGTATGGACTGGTTTCTTGATGTTTTGCAGCAAGGTATTATCCTGGTTTGGACAGAGATCCTCATCTCTTCATGACCCTCCATTTCTGTATTAATTTGGGTTAATTGCACAGGTGGCATGTTCCTGTTGACAGCCCTGAGAATGAATGCTGGGTGCTAAACACGCAGAGACATTCATGATATGCTGGTTTCACAGCACTGAAGACAGTTTCATAACTTAAGACAAATTCTACAAATAGATGCACCTGCTTATCTGCAGATGGAGAATATAAAGTGTGTTATTACTGTGAAACTCCTGAACGCAATTTATGTGTTTGCCTTACTCATAAATTATATTCGCAAGTTTAGAATAAACATCGGCAGCTTCACACTGCAGAGAAAATTATTCTCAGCTTTTAAATACTGCTTTTCTGCAGATTAGTCCTGCCTGTAAGACATCATAAGGTAATAAAGGTACATTTTCCACCTAACTGCATTTGGGGATGGAAAATACCTAATGATAACAATAACAACAATTCTTGGCATTATTATAGCAGCGTTGATCCAAAGATCTCCAAATGCTTTCCAATAAGTAATTAATTAGGCCTCACAGCACCCTGGAGAGTTAATTACAAATTATCAAGCATAATCACAAACTGCCTCCATTGAAACTGTTCTTGTACTCTTTCCAGAGGAAAACAAAATATGCTGGCTATAATGCTGTGACCTTTCTCTCCCCTACTTCATTTTGAAAATATAATTAGATGAGGATTTGGATATGTCCTGTTTTAGGGAAAGCTAATATGATCACTGCTGACCACAAAACTCATTACAATTTTCGGTTTCTTCAGTGAGACAACACTTTTTAATCTTGCTCTGTTCCATAAATCAACAGCAGCAACAACAACAACAAAAGAAACACTGCTAAGTATTCCAGTGGAATTCCAGAGAGAGTCTAAATTGTGGTTGTCCATCTGTTGTTCTTTCACAAGGGTGGTGATTTTGAGGATGTTTGATCCAGGGTGTAGTTCTCACACAGGACGAAGAGGAGGACAGGTCTGTGCTGCCTCCATTCCTCCTGGGATGCAGCAAGCTCTGCTAATCCAAATCGGATAATTTGGGTCTGAGAACGTATTTGTCAGAGCATGCTGAGTCCCAGGGAATATCAGGAGAGAATAAAAGTATTTTATCTCCTGTTTTCAAAGTATCCCACAGCATATGGACTCCAACACCTATAGAGGGTGAGCTGCTCTAACCTGGCCTTCTGAAGAAATTAAATTCAGAGTCTTGGTAAAATAGGAATAAAAATGGGAGGAGACAAAGGGGGGAAAAGGCTGAAAGCTAAAGCACTGGCCCCAAACAGCTTAAGTAGAAACATTCTGAATTTCCCCAAATGACAAGATGAGATACAGCTTTTGCCCATCAGAGACCTGTGATTTTACCTTCATCTCTTATAATCATAGGAGTAATTAAACCCCCTTTTATTTATGCTGGGTTATGTCTCCTGTTGCACCATAGTTATTGGCTTGCTTTTGATATAAGATGAAATCAGTTTACTTGAATAATTATCTGAGGCCAGAGTTCTCTCTTTTTTCATATACCCATTTTCAAAAAGAAATGAAAGAAGGAACTAATAATGCTCTTGTTTGCAAGAATAAATCTCATGGACAATTTGCCATTTGAAAAAGCTCCAATATTTTAGCACTGAAAATATGGTACATATTCATGTTCATAGGAAATATGCACAAGAACTTAAAGAAATTTCAAAGGCTACTCTGCTTAATATGTGAAATTAACAGTGAAGATCATATTTTGTCCCTCCAGAATAGAAGTATAAAAGCAGTGATGAGAGAAACCCTGGAACTGTAGAAGTTGATTGAAATTTTCTCTTCCCTGCTTGCTGTTGGAGCGGGATCTACTTGTGTAAGCAGTAAGTATTTAAACATGTATATGACACCAAGGCAGTACAGTGCATGACTTACTTCCCCCCCCTTTTTTTTTTCTTTCTTTCTTTCTTTTTCCTTTAAATTCTAGAGGGAAGCCATTAATAAAAAAATAACAGGTTTATGAAATTTAATAAGGGTTTCCAGAGGGAATTATCGTCCTGGTAAATTTACAAACAATAAAAATAAACTTTAGAAAAATAATTCAGGACTCTGTGTTGCAAGTACGTTTATGGTTGATTTTATGCTACTGCTTTATCCCATCAGAGAAGAGAGCTAATTTTATGAATGTATTAATTTATTAAGCATATATTGATTTCATTGTATTCTGTTTTCATATCTGCACATGCAGTTCCAGTGAAGTCAACAGCTTCATCCAGATGTCAAAGATAATTTGATCCCAGAAGTGATTCCAAAGCATAATAGAAATTAAATAATTCCAGAGCATCATAGAAATACTGCTATTTGTCTCTACAGTTTTTAAAGTGTAACCAAACTAATGAGAAAAGATGCAGAGTCTAAATTAAGTTTGATTAAAGCTCTAAACACTGATTGGGTCCAGAAGATAATTTAGAGGCAGACATGGAGGGGTTTAGTGCTGGTGAGGGCATAATGAGAAGGAGAAGAAAGGCCCATGAAAAAGCTGGACTGGTCCAATTGCATAAGGGAACAGGGTTGATGACATGTGCTGTAAAATGCCCTGTGCAAATAAACACAGTAACTGCTCAAGCATTCTGTTTCTCAAACAGAAGACACAGGGCATGAGATGAGGATTTGTAATTGCACCACGGGACAGAACTGGAGTGAGGACTCTCCTTGCACACACAAGAAGCCCCGGCTGTTGAGCAGCCCTCAGCATCACTCATCCCTCTCCTGCAAACGGGGGATTGATTGGCAGCCCTTCCCCTTCCAAGTATTGAGTGAGGAAAATCTATCTGCTCACCTGTTTGTTCAACTCTGCCAAAGCTGCACGGGGAGAACAAGGCTGATTTTATCCCCTCTTCTGGGACACAGCAGCTCTGTGTTTGTTTTCCGTGGATGGGGCCAATTAGACCCCCTTGAACAAAGGTTTCTCTGGTTTATGGTCACCATGACTTTTCATAAAAGTAGTGTTTTTCTATATCAGAGATGGTCTGAGGCTTGATATATTTAGGGGAAGTTTAGATGATGAATTCTCCTCCAATAATCGTTTTTAAAAAAACACTAAGGTGAGTCAATACGGTGTTAATCTTTTGCCAGCAAATTTCCCAATTTCCTTGTAGAATTTAAGTCCCTCTTCTTCATTTTCCTCTAATTTATCAGATAAAATGAGGCAATTACAAATAATAATGCAATGCAGATTCAATACAAAACAAGAGATCTACTATGGGAACCCAAAAAGGACGCTAAAATCTCATAGTCCACTTTCTTGTAATTTAATTTAAAAAAAAAATTGCATATACTTTCAAGAGGAAATAAAAATAACATTAACCAAATAACACATTTATTTTTTTTTAAAAAGTATCCATCATCAGCATAAGTTTAGGTGCTATCCATCATTAAAAGGCTGAATCTCTCCAAATTCATAATTTAAACACCTCTCTTTTAGCTGCTCCAGATCTGAATGTCCACATCCTATTCAGAACACACAGGCAGCTGGTCAAGGGGAGTACATAGAGGTCTGGGCACGTCCCAAGGTGGGAATGCCAAAACAAGGGAGGGAGCTGTGGGATGGCTGGAAAATGAGCACCCATTTCCAAAGAAGGGCCCCCAAAAGATCTTTTTTTGGGACTGGATACAGAGTAAAGCAATACCTGCATAAGGTAAAAAAAGTCTCAGCTCCAGTGACCCAGAGGGTTGATAAGTAAAAGTCAGTGAACTGATGCAACTTGGGTCATGGTCATTTTTGATTTTTTTAATCATTTAACAATGAAGACACAGATCCATGAAAAACATGTTTCTTCAGCCAAATCTATCTAAACCTAGACTTATTTGTCAGTCTTTTTTTTTTCTTTCTTCCTGCACTCCTATGTTTTTGAGGGTTTTTTTCTATGGGGATGGGAATGCTAGGTATTTCTGGATATAGCATTTGTCAGTGGTAATTGAAACCTGGACAATGTGAAATATTGCTCTTTTTTCCCCAAAAATTCTTTCCTGAATACTTCACATGGTCAAAGATACATGGAAAAAAAGGAAGTTGGCCTTGCTGTTAATGTAATTATATGAGAAGAAAGGTAATCAGATGTTTTCATGCACTCTGATAATGAACTACAAGCTGTGAGAAATCTGCTTGCATAATAATAAGATGCACAATAAACACTGAGTGTGATTAATTACCTGAGTACATTTGTATCCAATTTAGCATCAAAGAGTGACATGATCAGAATATTTGGTGTGTCTGGAGCCTGGAACAGAAGTATGAATGAAAGAAACTCAAGTGCATTCTGGCAAATGCTACACTTAATGTATTTGGTTTAGAATGTGAAGCCTTGGAGGTAATTAGTAAATGAAGTCCTGATAGCAATATGTGCATGACTGCCATTATTGTTAATGTTGAACATGTGCTTAACACCCTGAGCTCTCTACCAAAACTTTATTGAAGTAGTTGCAAAAAGATGTCCAAGATGCTGCAGAGCCTGGAGTAAAACAGACTGCTAATGTCATCTAACGTGTGCAATAAAGAGAGCACACTGATTAGGTGATGTTTTTCTGAATCTCATCTTTGGATAATTACTAATCTTGAAGACTCAGTCAGCAGACACTGCAGTATACAGAGCACAACCTGCTCTGTGATATAACTAAATAAAATACCTTCTTATAAGTCAGACTCCTACAGCCATAAAGCTGGTGAGAGAACAGGCTTCAGTCACTGCTCAGAGCAGCAGCATATTGATGTCTCGCTACTTTGCATGCAGTCAAAGTCTAAAATTCATCATCCTTTGATTGCTGTTTAGTGCTATGGACAAATCTTTTAAACATCCAAGCATACTGTTGAAGAAGGGGAAAACTAAGAAATTACAGAACCCAGAGTAAAAATTTTGACATCTCAGGTCAAGAAAGTTTTGCAATTTTAAGTAACCATAGGATGAGATATATTACATACCTGTGTTAATTTGCCTGGCTTTAAAAGGATGAGTTTTTTTTTTTTTTAAAGGCTTTTGATGTCATCTCTTGTTGAAAAATAAATTATGATTGTCACTGATTAGACAGTGGCAATTAATCTGTAATTTATTCTGCCACCTCAGGAGTCTCCAAGCTGCTTCCCTGTCCTGCCAGGGGCTCAGTCCCTCAGCCCACGTCCCTGCAGTCCGGAGCTCAGACGGGCAGCTCTGAACCTCGACGTGGTAACCATGGTGAACAGGCACCTGAGGCAAGTTACAGCCATTATTCTGTATCCTTGAAAACAAAACCCCAGAGAAACTATTTATTAGGTTTTGCTGAAAATAGCGAGCAGCAGAAAGAAGTTGGGATAAGGGAAGAATTATAACCAGAATGGCTTTCATAATGGAGCATTCGATACTTGGGAGCATGGGTAAAAAAAACCCTGGTGGCTGTTTCTATTTACTTTCCCAGAACTTACTATTTCAGAGTTATTCCTTGTGATCAATACCAGCTGCAAGACTCACAGAATAAATCCAGATGGCTGGCGCTCAAAGTCTTGTTAAATGGTTGGGTGGTGGATTTTTCTGGCTGTTCCTCAGCACGCAAGCCAGGTTCTGCAGGAGCTGCAGCAGGGAGCAGAATGATAAGTGCAGAGAAAGGCTGGGGCTTTGCCCACTGCTGAATGGGAGAAGGACAAAGGGAAAGCACAGAGGCAGGAATTTGGTTGTGTGCGGGTGTAATGATTATGTGCCACAATGATGCAGTTAAATGAAGGACTCTTTAGCAAAGGAATAAAGGTATGGAATGCATCTTCACAGAATAAACAGGCAAGGGATTTGCATAAAGTTCACATCCCTGTGGAAATCTACTTGCTACTTCTGTGCAGCAATGTGCACTAGAGTGAAACAACAGGGAGCAGGTTTGTGAATGCTCTCAGGTCTCACTTCTATGTCTCTGAAAATAGATGCTCTCATGGAACAGGCTGCATGTCCACCCCATGTGAGGCTGCCTAAAAGTTTCCTGAAGTACATCACATGACTCAGTCAAGACATTTCCAGATTATAAAGGTGAAGTTTGCTCTAAATGCAGTCTAACGCAGTTATGGAATCAGCAGTCTCTTTATGCACAAGAGGAAGAAGTAGTTCTGAGCAAGACAAAGCTCTACAAGATGCTTAACAACTGTTCATTGTCACTGCAGGTGACGTGCATATAGAAATGTAAATACTGCCAGAAAATAGTCATTTGAAGCACCCCCACACGCTCAGTGCACACAGACTGAGCTCACAAAGGAAAATATTTAATGGAAGCACAAAGGGACTCTTTAATTCACAGGAGTTCAGCACGGTTGTCATTCAAAGAAAAGGTGTTTCTTTTAGCTGGGGAGATGAATATTTCAATAATGAAGGTTCACCCGATACTTATTCGACACTTCTGTGCATGTACCTTATTATTCATGGGTTATTAAACTGGTTAAAGTGGTCAACAGACACTGCAAATGCCTTTACTATAATGTTGCAAGTTACATTAGAGATGGCTGGATAAACTTGTCTAAGACATTTAGCAGTGTGAAGTGCAACCCTAAAATTCAAGTAAATGGGTTTTTAATAGTGGTTGATGTGTTATGACTATGCTGTAGCATAAATGTTATGCATACTATTTTTGAGGTCTTTACATATTGCTAAATTCCATCTATACTGCTGCTGTGATTATTAAATTATACAAACAAACATTAAAATAAATGTGACAGTCAAGTGTAAAGTTCCCCCTCAGATCTGCACAGCAGAAACCAGTTTGGATATTCCAGTGCTGGTAAGTTGCCAGGGCTCTGACTGAAAGCAGTAAGATCAAAACTGCAGTTCAAGTGAGCAGTTGAGGTGTTAGGATGTTTATCTGAACTCGGTTGATATGGAAATCCAGAATGGCAGATTTGCTTGTTTCCATACACTCTCAGTGAAATCAGATAAGGTGGAACTTAAAAGTGTTAAGGCCAGTTTTTGATGGATGCAAAATTCCTTGTGCTGGGGTGTTTCAGTAGATCTAAGCCTGTTTATTAAACAGTATGGGAGCCATACCTATAGTGAGAATTCTATGTTTAAGCTAAAGTTGTCTAACAGTTCCCATAATTAACCTCTAATTTTCAGTTGTTTATCACTCCCCACACTTATGTTTGCTTCTGGCTACATAATTTAAGCCTTATTCCTTCGATTTAATCTCCTGCTATGACAGCTTTTTATTTGTCAGCAGACCCTCTTGTACCAGAGGTGCTTTTGCTGATTTTGTAATCCCAACTTCCCTCAAGGGGAAGTCTTTGCAAACCCCTGCCTGTGTCCCCAGCTTTGCAGAGAGCTGTTGCAGAGCTTTGCATGAGGCATGCACAGTCCATAGTTCCACAGCTCCTACTCAGGGCTGACAGCCTGCCCATATTTCTAGGGGAAAGTGTCCCTGCCCTTGGCAGGAGTTTGGAGCCAGATGATCTTTAAGGTCCTTTCCAACCCAAACCATCCTGTGACTCTATTTGTGTCTGCAGCTGCTGGAGCAGTCATATCTCTTTGCATTTGGGGGTTTCTGTCACAACAAGGCTTGGGCTGACAACGAAATGCTGTCTCATCCTTGCTTTTAGCTGTGCAGGTGCCAAAGGCAGGCAGGGGATCGCAAAACATATCTGGCTCAAATGATGAAAGGTAAGGACAGAGAAGGATAAAAAGGAGGGAAATGAAGGAGCGGGACCAAATGAGGTGATAGGAAATGGGTGGGATGTGAGCTGAAAGTAAGAGTAAGGAAGCTGAAGAGAACATTAGGAGCCATAAAGATGAAGGGATAGGAGCGATGATGGTGTGCCGGCTCCTTCTGGAATCAATACAAGGGCACTTCTCTGAGCAGCAGTGAAGCAGGAGGTGGGGGAAATAGCAGAAAACAGCAGGAGTTAGGGAAAAGAGAAAACGAGGAGTGGTAGAGCCACACAGTAACCTGAGCCAGCATGCCCAGCTCAGCCACCTTCCTCAAAAGGATCATTTACTACCCCAGCACTGCCAGTGAGGGCCCTTCTGGTGAAATGTGCCCCCGTGCCTGTGCATGGTGCCCAGCTGTGCTGTGGGCTGTGAGGCAGGTGCACGAAGAGGACACTGCAGTTCATGACTCCTTTAGTGCTCAGCAGTCCCTGTAAACACACTCTGGAGACACACAAGCACACTCCTGAAGAAGGGCAGGCACAGGATGTCCCTCTCAGATGTGTCCCAGCGGCCGTGTGCTGCGCTTTATGTGCTTGCGCTGAAGAAGATGAATCTGAGTAATTCCGTTCTGGAATGGATGTGTTGGGAAAAGGGGCCTCCCTGTGCAAGCCTGCTGTGAGCTTTGACTGTGTTTGACAGAGGATGCCACTGCTGGGGAAGCAGTTTGGGACAAAGGAAAGGATCCCCCCAGGCATCACCTGGGGTAACAAGACCTGTTTGCCCCCGGCTGTCAGTGAGGGAAGGAGGGATATTGGTAAGCAGAGTTTGGAAGTTTCCCCTTTCTCATTCCCATCCCAGCAGGGGCTGGGGGATGCTGAAATCACCAGAATCGTCCATCGGCACATGAGGCTGAGACATGCAGGGTTTATGCCTGAACTGGGAGTGTCCAAATTGCTCTTGCATAAATGAAAAAAACAGAAAATAATTTTCATGCTTTTATATACTATAAAACCTCTTATGGCATTGACTACAGTCTGACCTTCCTTTAAATGAAAATTTCATCTCAACAGCTTGTAGTATTTCCAGCCTGGGAGGAGACCCATTGAAAAATTAATATTAGAGCATTTCAACACCAGCCACAGCTCTGTTTAGCTACAAATTATATGATTCTTGAATTAGCTACTGTCTGTTTTCAGGAGTTTTCCATTACAAAGGGTCAGGCACCAGAGGAAAGAGTTTTTCTAAACCAGAAAGGAATATTAAATGACACAGCTGATAAGTATGAACAGTGGTGCAGAAGATTTATTGAGTAATGTGTTAGGTTGATAAATGATAACATTTATTTGCAATTTGAGGATGTGACCCAAATGACACTCATTAGCTCAGCTGGTGTAGAACCGATTAGTTTTGTAAATGTATTATTTGTCTGGTGCTATTGGAAGGAGAGTCTGTTTTAATTGATTGGAAATCTGTTTTATTTCAGTGAATATTATGTATTCTGTTTTTAATTGTATTCTGGTTTTTTTCATCCTGGATGTCAGGCGTATTACAGTCTATTACTTGAGCAGTGGAGTGCTAGAAGGCTGCAGTGAGTGCATTAATCCATACACAGAGGGGTTGTAATACAGCAAAATTTCTGTTACCCACTGGGATTCCAAGGAGTGCACTGGGAGGGAAATGAGGATGCTGCTGGTTCCCCTCCTTCTGATGGTGGAGCTTGAACAATATAGGTTCAGCTTCCCAAAAAGGGTCATGAATTTCAAAGCATGATTCCAAGCTTTTTGCCCTGCCCATCACCAGTGCCAGGTGAGGACACTGAGGAAATGTCTGGTGCTCTCTTCTGGACCCCAACTGTCAGGTGTAAGGGTTTGGAGAACCTGAGAATAAAGGTTTGTGTTTCAGGCTTTGCTGCAAAGCTCCAGTGAATGTTAAACAATTACAATTTTCTGTAGGTTTTTCTGTCCCAGAAAATGGAATAGAAAACTGACGTCTTTGTTGTAGGGAAGTTCAAAAAGCCTAAAGAAAGTCATAAGATTTCTGGAGTTGCGTCTGTGCAACATTCTGAATTAGATGAGAGTCTTGAAAGGTATTTTAAGGAGAAACACTGGCTTGTTGAAATCAGGAAAATGTTTGTTTCCACAAAGATATTGATGTGAAACTCTTCAGAGACGAAGGCTTGCATGTTATTGAAGCATTTCATTCCAACCTTTTCTAAATCCACTTATATGTTTTCTGAAGGCTGGAAATGAGTTTTGTTTTGATACTTTGCTCTCCCTAACTGCAGTGTAAACATAAGAAAATCAAAACTGAAATGAAACCTGAGAACAAGAAAACTTTTGGTGGGCTCATGAGAACTCCACCAGCCTCACAGGCTTTTTGTAATGGGGAGTGAGAGCTCAGCCCTCACCTGTTCCAGGCAGCCACAAATATCCCAGACTGAAAAAATTTGGGTGAAACCAGAAAATCATTTCCTGCCTGGTTGTCACAAACCTTTATCGTGGATAGTTGTTTCATTTAGTTTCAGCTAATTCCTGCTTCTTTCAAAGAAGCTGTTATTTACTGGAGAGAGGAGACAAAAATGAAAGCTGTCCATTTGTTTCAAAAGGTGCTTTGTTCAATACACCCTCAGGGTAGATGGTAATATTTCCTAAATCTCAAAAAAAAGGCCCCAACAAAAAGCTGGGATTTTTTTCCTGGTGCCCAGGTTTTCTAGGACACCACAAACCAATTTTAGGTTGAGGAAAGTCTGCAAACACGAGAATTAAGTGATTAGGGTCAATGAGTCCTGAGATCTTCTGGTGAAAGGTGGAAATGCAGTGTTGGCTGGCTGTTGTTTCAGAACAAGCACACCCTTCCTAAAAGAGCTGCATTTCCCTCACGAGAAGAATTTTCCCTTCCTGGGAAGTATTGAGATTTGACTGATTTTCCTGGGCAGAGGTGATGTCTGCTATTTGGAGGTGTAGGAGACACACTCATGTCCTCATGCTGCCATTTCTCTATCCTCCAAGAGCATCCCTCACCACGGGGTTGTGCAGACAAGAGGCTTTAGGAGCCCTTTGTTTGAGCCCTACAGTGCACTCCTGGGGTAAAGGACCTTTCCTTGTACATCCCTGTTTCCTGTCCTGGGTGTCAGTGTGCCGGCTCCTTCAGGGAAGGCATTTTTCATCCTCAACAAAACCTCCAGCTGAAAAGTGTTTCCTGACATATTTCATCTCTCAGATAGTGTTTTCTACCAAAAACTGGTTCAGCTATGATAAATTATTCTCCATGGATGGCAATTCATCAAAGAAATTCCCGAGTGTGGTGGGTTCCAGTGTGTTTGTTGGTTGGTTTGTTGGTTTGATTGTTGGTTTGTTTGTTGGTTTGATTGTTGGTTTGTTTGTTTGTTGGGTTTTTTGTGCAGTCAGTGCTTGGGGCTGGGCTCAGCAATTGCTCTGCTCAAGGCAGGACAGCACAGCTCCTGCTGTCACCAAAGGAGCCTGGGCATGCACGAGGCTCCTGCATCCTTCTCATGTGCAACAAATACAGGAGCAGCCTCCTTTCTCACAGAAATACCTTTCTAAAACTCCCCTGTAACATTCTTTGGCTGTTTGTTGGCTTCAAAATCAGTTTCAGAGCCATCCTGGGCTGAGATATTTCCATTTTTCTGTCTCTTCGTATTATCATGCTATTCCAGGGTTATTTTTGATCTTCTTTTCCTAGGTGTGACTTCTATTTCCCTCAAAAATTACATCTTTTTTGCATGCAGTTGTGAGGCACTGAACCATGGAGCTCATGAACAGACCAGTGCTGCAAAAGGCAGCTCAGTGGAGCCCTGTGGGCTTTCCACACTTGCTGATATAAATCCTGGCACCAGGGTTTGTGCCAAAGCTTTGCTCAAGTAAAGCATGAGAGGACAAAACACTCATCATCTCGGGAAACCTGGCCAGTGCTGCCATCTCCAGGGTGGGCTGCCTAAACTGCATCTCTTGTTTTTGCTCCTGAAGCAAAGAGAGGTTGTAAGTCCATCTCTGGCCTGGCAATTTTCATTAGTGTGGGAGATCTGTGCGAAAAGCACAGCCTAAGATGATACTTAAATGACATCTTAATAATCAGCATTGAAATGTGTTTAATCTGGATTTAAATTTCCTGGAACTTTTTTTTTTTTAATTTTTATTTTTATTTTTATTTTGTCTGCTATTTTAACCAAAGACATTATGCAGACAGATCTTTGGAGCAGAAAATGAGAGGACGAGAACATAAACCTGCTCACAAGTACAGAGCTGCTACTTGCACGTCCATAATGACATTATCCCTTTAGTTGTTCACACATTATCATGTGCAATGCAAAATAAATATGCATGGTAGAGCTGTTAATGAATATCACTTGAATATCACTTGGATCCAGTTTCAGGAATAAGTCTCAGGCATGCTTTGGAGGAAGTGTGTTTGTGCTCATATGATCAGCCAGACTCGAGCAAGTCAAGCCTGATAATTCCTTGATAATTATCATTTTAATCTAGTCTTAATCTGATAATATATATTAAAAAACAAAATTGCTTGTGGTGCTTTATCTGTTACATGGTCCTTTTCTGCTGAGAAACTTCCCCATCTTTATGGAAACACCTGAGCAGGGCGTGCAAAGCAGCTGCAGCTCATGCCCAGAATTGCAGCTGGAAACAAATATTTCCAAGTGATGCACAGTGCATGTCTGTAGCAGTACAGGCATCAGCCCACCCTCATTCTTGCGCTTGTGTCACCTTGTCCCTGATGCTCCTTGTCCTGGCTGCTGAGCATCAGCTCCAGCACTCTTTTATCTGTCTGACAATTCCGACCACATCTACCTCCAAATTCAATACCAAAATCCTCTTATTTTACACAGAATGGTAAATACCACTCCCAAATTACTTTTTTCCTTCCTTGTAAGCAGGACAAATTATATTCTTTCCTTGGGACAAACCATGCTGGCCCCATGAGACTGAAGACAGTACTAAAAAATAAGTGCAGCATTTCCTCTGGATTTTCAGCTTACTCTTGCCAAATAAGTCAGGGACATAGGAATTAATATTGCTAAACACTGAGAGGAAGGACAGAGTCATTTCATTGCAAGCCCACAGACAGAACTAGAAGAATTTGCTATAATTATTTAGTGCTGCAGAAGAATCCATGGCTTCAGCATTTCACAGTTTCTTCTCATTAATAAGTCCAGAAGAAAAAATTGCCTTCATAAGAGTGCATCATGCACACTCCAGAGGAGAACTTGAGTTGTTTTGCTGAGAATTTACTCAATTTTCTACCCAACTCTGACCTGTGTGGTTTATAGTACAGGAACAAGAAAGCCTGGAACCTTTATCCTTCTTTCCAAGCCAAGGGCTGGATGCTGGTAAGAATAACCCATCGAACAGCCAGCATTTAGGATATAGCAGTCAACTTGGGGGGGTTTTGGTTGGGTTGGTTTTTTTTTTTTGACTAGTGCTCCCAAATGGCAGCTTCTGCAACACTCAGCAGTGCCATGGAGGCAGTTCTTTCTGCTTAAGAAAGAGGAAAGGGTAAGAACTGTACAAGAGTTTGGATCCTCCAGATTTTAAAGTCATGACCAGCTCAAAAAATTGAAAAGCCACCCAGACACTTCAGTCAGTTTTTAGAGTAATGTGGTACAGAGAAGGAGTTAAATTCATGCCATGGATGAGAAAGGGACTCAAGAAGTGTAGCATATTTAGCCTGAAAGAAAAAGCACACTAGATGATGATCTCATTATGGTGTCTAAATATATAAAAAGATTATAGAAGAATCTGGTCATGACCTACCTGGCTGGACTTTGTGAAAATTAAGGGAAGATATATTGGCCATGACGGACAATGAAATCTGCACAGAAATGAAATGGGTAAAGTTTTAATAATGAAGCCTTTTGAGCTGGTCTGGAGCACAAAGTCTGGAAATAGAAAATGCATATGAGAGACTTTTATAGGTAGCCCAAGCTGAGGTGTAAAGAATAGAGCTGCATATGAATAGAGATACATGCAAACGTTGTATTTTTATTACTGTTTCTCAAAGTCTTATAATATTTCAAGTACTGCAAAAATTATCAAGACAGTCAAGAGGAACATTTTTGCAGAAGCTGCACTCGTAGTTGACATGGTAGAGGATGATGGTTTAAAACACAAAGTCCATAGAATAGGGGAAAGGAACAGCTGGTTGAGAAGGAATTTGTCAAAGCCAACAACTTGACTCAGGGCTGTGTTTATCTGCCTCACACCCAACCCTGCTAAAGAGTCCCTGCTGTAGGTATAGTATAGATATTTATAGTTTTAAAACTCTTTCTTACAGCAGGCAGAAAATATGAAAAAAGGCTGCCCACGGGTGTTTTAGTAAATGAACTTTTATTAAAAAAAATTTAAAAAAGAAACAACACTCCCCAAGCTTTTTAGCTAGTGAAAAAACCAAATGTCCATAAAAATAATGCTCTTATTGGTGCAGAATTGAATAACTTGGACAGACAGCCACAAACCCTCAAAATTAAGAAATTAAGGCCAATGAGAGAATTCATTCAGGCAGAGCTTTTTATTGAGGATAGAAAATACAAAGAGTAAGTTATCAAGAAAGGTCATGAAAGGCAATGACATAAATGAATTTAAGAGACAGCTAGACATTTTTATGGAGAGAAGGGATTGAAGAATTCAGAGCCAGTGACAAATCAGAGAGATGAGGTTGAGATAAAATTAACGAGGACAGGCTTGCTTGTGGCCAGAGGCATTTTACTGTCCAGCAATACCTTATGTCCTCTATCATCACATCCTAATCTAATGCTGACATCTGAAGATAGCATGAAATCTTTTACACCTCTTAGTATATTAAAAAGGAAAAAAGGCTTTCAGTGTTTTCCCCCACGGGGAAAAGCATAAAGTTATTTTTTCACTTTTCAGCACATGCACGTCATTGCCTCGGCTGCTGGAAGGACTCAGTCTGCGACAGTACAGCGTGGCCTGATTACCAACTCACAGTGTGCTCCCTTGGTTGCTTTAAAAGCCTCCACAGAGGTGTTTCAATCATATCTCCTTCTGTTTGTAAGCAAAGTCTTGTTTATTTTTCTCTAGCTACATTTTTAAATCGCGGCGAGCAGGTGGAGATTCACACAGAGGCGTTCTGCTCCCCCGGTGCTGGGTAGCTCCTCCTGCAGTGGCATCACCTCTGCTTGCTGATGGGTGGGCACAACCTCACTGTGGCAGAGTTTGGCACTATCCTTGGGCCTCCAGCACTCAGAGGTGTCCCATGACCTCTTTAGCCCCCACACTTCAAGGGCTTGGTGCAAAACTACAACCTTGAACGGAGGGAGGAGCAGCTCACACTGTTAATTTATCTGGAATTGGAAGAGAGAGCTGTGTGCCAGCCAGGAAACCTCATGGATCCCACCCTGTTTAGGAGTTAATGCTCATGAAGGGAAGATTGAAGGAAATGGGCCTTGACGTTTTGGAGGATGTAGTTTTGTATTAGTTCAGGCTTAAAAGTATAGAGGACAAGCAGAAGGTGTAGACAAGGACATCTGGGATAACAGGGCAACTTCACAGACTGACATGAGAACTTCTCCAGGCAGCAGACAAGGCTCAGGTAGCTCTTTCTCAGGTAACCCTTCTGAGAGAGTGCTGGGCGCCACTGGGGAACCAGATCTGCCTGGCAGCCCACACCATTCCCTGGATCCAGGAGAGCTTTCCATGACCAGAGAGGCCAAGCAGCAAAAAATTCATGCAGGTCTCCTGTAGCTGTGCTTTGAGGGAAATAAATGCCTGTGTTTATATCGCTCCCCTGTGAGGGGGGTGAGGCCCTGGCACAGGGTGCCCAGAGCAGCTGTGGCTGCCCCATCCCTGGCAGTGTCCATGGCCAGGTTGGACATTGGGGTTTGGAGCAACCTGGGACAGTGGAAGGTGTCCCTGCACATGGCAGGGTGTTGCAAATATGGTCTTTAAGGTTCCTTTCCAACCCAAACCATTCTGAATCTGCCCCTGAACATGAACTCCGACTCTGGAGCAATGTCAGGCTTGGTGAGCTTTACAATGTGCACATTATAATGAAAATACCCATCTAGAGAACATTTCTGTCATGCTGAGAAGTGCAGAGATGCTCCCTTATTAGCAGAATCTTTTTCCTTCATGTTGATAGCTTCACATTACTAATATGAATTAAATTGACACAAAAGCATCTGTGTTTTTTTAGTTGTAATCTTTGCCATGGATGTCTATAAATATGCAGCACCCAGGCCCCTTTGAAGAGAAGCTTAAGCACGTCCCTGTTTCTGTAGGGTTTATTGTAACCAACTGCTCAATCTAAACTGTGCTAATGAAGGCTAAACACAAATAATGCTAATTTGAAAAAAAAAATGCCTCATGTGATTAGACTCTCACTGAACACAACAGCAAGACTAGAACATATTTCCCTTCCTTTTTAGCTGCTTCTGCCCTAATCTGAATACCAAGATCTTAAAGGAAGGAACATATTTCCCATCCTTTTTAGCTGCTTCTGCCCTAATCTGAATACCAAGATCTTAAATCCATCAGGAGCCCAGCAGGCAGCCCACCTTTAGGGAGAACTTTACCCTTAAAAATAGAATGAGAACAGCTCTTACAGGCCATCAGGGATGGGCAGCCCTGCCGACTCAGTGTGTTTGGCTAATATGGAACAGGAGGAGGTGAAAGTTCTTGGATTTATTTTTGTTTTAAACAGCCCCTCTGCTTCACAAGGAGCTGTATTGATGGACTCCAAAAGAAAGCTGAGGTCAACCCTTTGTCTTGATGAGTTAGTGGAGAAATATTTAACTGGGACCTTATGAAAACTACTTAGCTGTAATAATAACATCAAATTGCTGCTGAATGTGTTTCAGGAGCTGTCATTAACCACATATCTATACAACCTAATTCTATTTGTTTAAATAAAGATCTCCCCAGGTCACGTTACTCTAGTATAAATTTGAAAGGCTCTGCTGCTGAAAACAGAAAGCTGGAGAGAGAAAGCAGGTTTTGGATGATGTCCAAGCTTTATCATATCCATTCTTTGGTGTGGGCATGTGGGGACAGGGATCTCTCTAGGACTTTATGAGCTCCCTAAGCAGCAGCACCATGCAATTCCTCTCTGCCATTCTGGGATGCAGCTGCAATATGAAATCAGCAGCTCCATCTTATCACAGGGGTCCTGGCAGGAAATATTTATTATAATGGCTTAGGGGAAACTGTTCATTTCTCTGTTCTTTCCTGTTGATCAGAGTATCATTCAGCAGTGAAGACACTGATAGGATGAGGGGCTGCTAGTGCAAATGTTGCTTAAGACTGAACTCATTAAAAGGGACAGAATAGATTATTTTCACCTAGAAGAGACCTACAATGATAATGTAATCCAACTGAACCCCCTCCCCCCCGAAAAAAAACCAAGCCCTGATTTATTCAAAAAGGGAATTTCAGCTATTTGCATACTAGCCTTTCTCCTAAGTGTCTGGAATACAAAACTGTACAGTGAGGAGAAACCCTCAATGATTAAGGTCTTTAACTGCACAAATTAGGACACATCCACTTGAAAGAAGTGTAAGATATTAAAGAGGAAAATCCTTTGCTTGACGTCCCCACTGCAGCACAGGTTTCTCACCTGGGGCTTCGTAGACCTGTCAACATCCACGTGCATCTCACCTGGAAGGACTGAATGGAGAGAGGAATCACCTGCCTGCCTTTGAACAGCTGATGGAGGCTCAGGTAAGAACAGCATCCCTGCTTAAATGTGCAGGAGGACTCCTAAAAGGGAAGTAGTTTGGCATTTTTTATTAGCAGGCTGAGTTTAGTCTTGGGATGGGGCTAAGTCCTCCTCAGCCAGGGGTGAGATCAATTTTATGTGCCTTTCTCAGCAGTTTCATCTGAGGATGCAGTCAATATCCCTCCCTTTGACAGCATTCCACATTTCAGAAGTAATATAAGATTCATTCCAGGAAAATAGAACATGCAGCCCAAAAAAAGCAAGGCCAGCTGCAACAGAATCACTGCATAGAGGAGGCAGCAGGGTGACTTAATAAAGAAACCAAAATAAGACTGGTATGGATGGTCTAACTCTAAAGTGAGTATTCAAAAGTCTCATTGATAAAAGGGTGAAAAGTTCAGAAGTGTCTTGAGCACCACTTCCAACTGAGAGGGGCTGCAGTGCCCCTCAGTGCACCCAGATGCTCTGCAAGAAGCATTTTAGATCTCCAAAAAGTACTTTCATAGCACCACTGAGAGGAGGAGATAAAAATGGTAAATACTGCAGTTATTACCTGGAATAATATATTTGAAAGGGAGAGATGAAAACCCAAAGGGTTGTGAAATAACCGTCGGGATCCAAATGAAATGCTTAGAAAGGAAAATATTTCTTTCCAGTCTGGAATTTGTACTAGCCAGTTGTGCCTCTCCTGCAGGTGAAACTGGAAAAGGGAACTCTTAGGATTTGTTTAAGGCATTGTTAATTGTGGATTATTGCTCTGAGTAAAATTCTTCAGCTAAGCAATATTGCATTTCTTTATCTAAATTCCTTATCCCTTCACTTTGCACTTGGAATTGGAGGATATTGCAGGTGACTGATGGTCCCTGAGAGTCCACTCAGAGCAGGATTGACCCACATGAACAGTTCTTCGAGCAGGGAAGGAGGCACTGCCTACAAAACTGCCTGAGCTCAATGTGGTCAAGAACTGATTTCATTAGAACCAGGCCTGAAATCAAAACTACTACTGTGACTTTATCTGAAAGAAGAATTTGGTCTAAACTCTTCATTACATGCAAATTCCACCAGGATATTGCATAGTTAAGGTCTCTGAATACATTTGAAATAATCCTCTTTTCCTTTATGTAATGAATAGAATAGATGGAATTGCTTCCCCAGACTTTCTGAGGAAATTGAAGTGATGTGCTAAAGATTTAACAGCTTTTAATTCTCTTTTCAGATCTTAACCAAATATGAAATATTAAAGTACTAGTATATTTAATGAAACCAGAAGTTGCTGTTATAATTAATTTCCTTTCTGAGAAAAAGTATTGCCAGCTTCTTTTGGAAAGAATGTGAGTAATCCCTTTAAAGAAAACCAGAGCAAATGTATGAAAACCTTTCTCTTCTCTTCCTTAAATCTCATATTTAAAGCTTTTTATTAATCACCTGAAGAGCAGGGAATGGCTTCATGATGCAGAGCTGGTCCACGTGTATATCTTCATTACCAGCACAGACACACCAAATGGTTCCTGCTCTCTTCCTGGCTGGAGACAAAGCAAAAAGGAGCCTTGCCAAGTATCTAAAATAGATTTTTTTTTTCCTATTGTCAGTATTGTAAACAGCAAATTCTTTACCCTCTAAGTTTATTTGTGGATTATTCTGTAGAAGACTAATAATGTATTTTAAAAAAAATTCTGTTAACTGCTGCTGATAGAGCTGTGCAGATAAACCAGTTACATCAGAAACTCTTATGTAGAGCCTGTGAACAAGGAAGGGGGAAAAGAAAAAGTGATAGCTAAGCTATAGAAATATTTTTAACTATCTTTGCATACTAGAATGTCACCATTGTCACCAGAAGGGTTGCCATTTGACAGCAGGTTTCTCCTCCTTACAGGCACCCCTGGAGGAAGGGACACCTCGGCATTCCTGGAGGAAGATCCGGGCTTGGTTCTGCCCCCACAGAGCCTCGCTCTCCTCCGTGCTCAGGGACACTCAGCAGGATGGAGAGGCAATGCCTTGGTTCCACTCCTCCTCACAAAGTGCTCTCCACTTCAGTGGATCCACACTTGCCACCAGCCACGAGAAGGTGTTGCTCCAGGGGGTCGTTTTGTTTTGGTGGGCTGGGGTGTTGTTTGCATTTTTTTTATTTTTTGCGGTATAACATTTTGGAGTAAAAAAAATAAATCCCAAAGAACAGGACCCTCCTTTATGCCTGCAACATATGAAGGGATTGAAAATTATTATAATTTTCTAGTTTGCTTGTTTATTCAAAAAGTCAATGGAGACATCTGGTGCTTTTGCAGCTAGATGAGCATGCCAAAAATACAGTAATAATAAAAAAACCCCATGAACAAAACCTTCCTCAGGGCCACAGCTGGGAGCAAAATTATGTCTGACATAAAAGTGACTAACCCTGTCACCTGTTTTCATTTGCCCTTTAGTATGCTGCAAAACAAGCGTGTGAAAAAGGTAAATTCATCCATTGTTTAGCAAAAAAAAAAAAAAATCTGGAAGAGATTGGTTAACATTTTTTTCTCTTCTGTCTTGTTCAACTTCATCAAAGATTCATTTAAAATACTAATGTTTTTCAGCCTATTATTTGAAGTTAAAAGAAGCATATGGTGCTCTACAACAAAAGATAATTAGATTTCTTGTCTGCCTTCAGTATTATAGTTTGTTAATGCACTGTAATGGAGTTTACAAACAGAATAGGCAGAATAAATGATAGAACCGATTAGGAGGTTTAAACTGATGAGTGTTGATTTTCTGAGTTTATTCACTGGAATATCACACCTGTCCTATGGTCCATCCACTGCAGCATCCTTTGCTCTTTAGGCAGTGTTTGATCAGAATAAGAAAATCCAGTAATCCCAGTGGTGATGGAAAGACCCAGTCACAGCAGTGTTTTCCTCCTGAGCACTGCAGTTCTTTTATGGCCTGAAGCAAAGGCCTCACAGCCCTTCATTATGTCCTTATTTGATGTTCAGCCTCCTCTCCATCCACGCCCATGGCTGATCATTCATTTGGGTTCTTCCAAATGCTTTCCCTGGGTAACATCTGAGAGCAATCTGTCCAACAAATTGCAAATGCATGGTCCAAAGCCCAGGTCTTTCCTTGGCCTAATGGTTTGATGCCAACCATGTGAACAAATAATAACTCAGAAGGTCTTTAGAATTTTAAATATCTATTAACACGCAACTTCACCCAAACACTGCCCAGACTTTTTGGTGCAGCCTTTGCAACTCCCAGAAGGAGACCCTGAGAAAAAAAAACAAAACAGAAGGTTTGAGGCAAGGTGTGAAACCTCTGCTGGGCTCACCTCTATCTGCACTCAGAACAAAAAACAAAATGCATATGAGGCAATAAAGCAAAATGCTCTATACATTTACTATCTCTAAATCATTATGATTTTTTAGACATGATATGTTTCAGGGGGGAAAAAAAAGAAAATGAAAAGTAAACTAATATTTTGGGGGTTGAGTTTCAGCGGCACATCTGATAAGTTGCAGGATGGAAAATTATTACTTCAGGTGGAGAGGCTGGTGATGAAGTAATCAGTTTGACACCTGAGAAAATAGAAGATATCATATTCAGCTTGTCACTGCTCACAGGCTGCTCTGTGGGGCTGTAATGGCAGGCTCTTTCCAGTGAAGATAATTAAATAGTTTGGCGTCTCAATGAATAAGACTCTGAAGTGTGTTGCTGCATACCTTGACTGTCATCTCTCCTCAGATATGGTGAATCCAGACCAGAACTGCTATGGGAAGGGATAAAGGATCTCAGAGGAGAAGTTGTTTACAAAATCAGACTCTTTTCTGCTAAAACATTGAGAGGGGGAGATCTGATTGCCCTTGATAATTGAATTTGCTGAGGTCACTGCAGGTATAAGCTTTCCAAACAACCCAAACCCAGCAATACCTGGGTCACAGTGACAAGGTTGGCACTGAAGAGGAACAGCTTTCATTTCCTACTAAAATGGCACTGGAAGATAACATTCCTCTGTGGCACGTGTATTGCTGAGGTGTAGGAGTCAAATGAACTGCACTCCTCTTGACAGGAAGGGAAAATATAGTCCTGCCTGTATAATGTCTTCCCTTAATGCAACATGACCCCAGCCAAAATTGATTTAATCATTCAAATAGCATTGTTTCATTTCCCTTATTTCTTGTCTAATTTCATTTTATGCTGAGGGACTTGCATGCAATAATTATTTTTGCATTGACATACCTCTTAAAGGCAGGTTTTCTTATTTCTTAAAATAAATTTATAAGATGAAACATTAGACCTCTGCCCTCCTTGGCTAACAGGACACAGGCAAAGTAGTTTTTTACACTTATGTGTTAATTTAGAATATTAAAAAGACATTGACTATAAAGTTTTATGTGTCACTTTTTTTTTTGTATGCAGACCTGAAGCTGATACTTTTACACTGCAGCATATTCTGGGTTATTTGATATTATTATTCTCCTATAGCATAACATGAAAGATATGGATGACTCTTTTTTTTTGCTCACTAAAGTTTGCATAAATGGTTGCTACAGGGTCTTTGATTTCCAGTCATTAATGGATCCCAAGGTCTAGTTATGAGGCAGTAAAAGTAAACAGCCACTCATAAATGATATAACTGCAGGATTTCATCCCTTCCTCAGAGAACAGGCATAATTTCAAGGCTGTCTGTGATCCACCTTGTCCATCTGGTTTTCCTCATTTAGTATGAAAAATAACAAGATTGGTCTAAAATCCTTCAGAAACGGGTGAAGTGAGAAACAAACTGAGAAGCAACTAATAATAACATTGCACTTGAGCTTCAAACTGGCACAAGCATCAACAGAAAAAGTTGCTTCATTTGGTGAGTCCTGAACAATCCATTTAAAATGAGCTCTCCAGAGCAGGTGTGTGGCAGTATCTCTTCAATATTGTTATTCTCCTATACAATAATGTTAACATTATGTAGGATTTTGATTTCCTAGTGTTTACTCAAATACTTTCATTGAGTACTTTGACTGCTAGTCCCTACCAACTCCCCAGATTTTAATTCCTTCTCTCACATTGACTCTCCAGGAGAAGGAATTCTGCTTCCCCTCCAGCAGAAGGGGAGACACAGGAAAATGACTCTCTGACTCCCTCAGAGTGAAGCCCTCAAATTCCCCCTCAGAAGACAAAGAAGAAACCAGAAGTTGGCTTGAAATGGCTTGTTTAGAAACCTGGCAACAAGGACCTTTTAAAACTTGATTAAAAAAAAAAAAAAACAAAAAAACAAACAAACAAAAAAAAAGGCAGAATAGGAGTATAAGCATCTCTTGCCAGCTCAGCAGCATGGAGGCCAGATTTGTTTAAGCTGAAGAATGGGCATGTTTGCCTTCAACTCCCTTGAAACAGGTGACAGATATTGTGCCAGAAATAATTTACTGACACAAGTATTGTTTCTGCAAGTCAATGTCTGACCTACACCTAGGGCCAAGTGTGGTTATTTTCCTAACATAATCTCAAGCCTTTTTTTTCCCTGAAGGTGAGGAAATTTAGAGTGAGGAAAAGAATTAATGTGCACAGAGAAAGCACATAGAAAGTCTACTAGTTGGTGGCAATCCAAAGTTAAAAATATTTGAAGCACTGTGCAGGCACATGCACATACCTGCTTGAGAGTCAGAGCCTGTTTGTACAGCCAAAAGCTCCTGTCCTAGCAGGCTGGTCCAGAAAAATCCTTCCTTCTGCTCCAGCTCCTTTCCAGCTGAGAGGCTGCAAATAAATGTACCCTGGCTGTCAAAACAGATCATGGTCTTTGACAACAATTAACATTAAGAAAATAAATGCTGTGGTTACATATTTTGGTAATACTTTTGAAATTGTGGAAGGAAGACGTGGAGATGTGTAGACTTATAAGGAAGCACAGGTTGATTTCAGGATTTACCAAACTGCAAATATATCTTTGCTCTGAAAAAAAATTTTTTAGAGAAAGTCTTTATCTCTGGAAACAATTCCAATATTTGCAGGAGAAGCTACCAAATATCCCAGTCTCTCTCTTTTTAGCAGTTTAACATCTCTTTCTTGCTTTCTTCTCCTTCTGTTTGCTAGCTGTCCCTTCTTTTCCTATATACTTATAAAATTCCTGACCTTCTTATAACCACATCAAGAGAAGGTGCTTGAAAAGTGTTCAGAAGACTTTAAATTAGAGCAACAATTATGAATGATACATACCCTCAAGGGGAAGGGACAGTGTCATTATTCTTACATGAGCAGCGCTAAATCTTCTCACCATATGTTATTATTTTACTTTGTATTAATTTCAAATATAATTTGCAGCTTGGTTTCTGTTAGTTTACATCATATTGAAGGATTTGAACTAAATGTGCTGGTTCCTCTCTGTATTAATGCCATTGTTCCCTCCTTTTCTTCCCTCTCCTTCGGCTCTTTTCCCTCCTCTGTGCATTAAAAGGCATCCTTTTACAAAACAGGGCTCTGAGCAGCCTGACCTGATTGAAGATGTCCCTACTCATTGCAGGGGGCAGGATGAGGTGACCTTTAAAGGTTCCTCCCAAGAAAAATTATTTTATGATTCTGTGATTGTAAGACTGTCTTTATGCTGAAAATAAACACTTGTTAGCCACCTTTCTGATGCGAGGATGAACCACAACATATTTTGCTGTAATTGTCTTTGGCTTCCATAAAGAATCTTTCTTCTTGTAGTCGAAGTAGCAGCTTCAGTTCAGTTAGATCAAAATTTACTCCAAGAATTTCCCTGTGTCTGCTTGTTTCCTTCCAGCATTCTTGAGATAATTGCAGGAGTCTGATGAATAACTGGAGTGGATGCAGATTAGATGTACTCCTCCGGATACTCTGAAGTGTGCTGGAGTAGTCAGACCTTTGGTCAGAAGCACATTTACATTATGACTCAGCCTTCTGACAATTGCTTCATTAGTAGATATTTAAAAACGAAAGAATAAAGATTCCCATCTGACCCACTCATTTATATTGCTCTGAACAAGCGAGGCAAGAATGTGCAGTGCTTTTGCACTCAGAAAATGTTTGGTTTGCACAGTCGAGTTGTTAAATTCTCAGCCTGCAAGGATTTCTCCATAATGCAGAGGTGTCCACCCTCCTTGAAATCGTGGCAGTGAAATGTAAACAAAACCAAATTAAACACTGTAGAGTTTTCTTTCAAAGTAGTCAGGAAAAACTGAGTCCATCATATCTAAAAGAGTAATTAAATGGAGTGCTGCTCCTTAGTGAGGAGCAGTACACAGGTTTTCTGACAAGATGCAGTGAAAGATGTGATGACACACTGAGCAATGGTGGAAGGTGCCCATGGCTGGGGGTTGGAACCAGATAACTTTTAAGGTCCTTTGCAACCCAAAGTGTCCTGTGATTTTGCTGCAGCAACAGATGGATACCCCCAAGGATTCATAATCACAAAACTCCTCTTGTACCATTTGGAGGGGTCACTTGCAGGGATGGACTTGTTTGTTGTGCGGTTTGTTTCCCAAAAACACCCCTGGCTGGGCACTGTGACATTGATCTGTGTGCAGAACTGGGCTCTGCTCTGTCATAGGAGGCTCAAGAGCCTGGGCAATATTTAATGACTATATGGAGGAAATCTATGAAATATTCTGAAAATGTGACAGTGTTGATTTTGCAAAGCCCAGCTTGTCTCAGAAAAGCAGTAGTGATTCCTTGACACAGAGAAGCTCAGCCACAAATCCTAGCTGTAGTCACTGATAGCAAGGTCAGAGTCAAAGCTTGACTTCTTGGAGGAATAATCAAAGTAAATTAATCTGAGGGTCTGAGTTCATGGCAGCAACCTCAACTCAACCATCTTGATGTGATGGAGAACTGCAAGTATTTAATACTTGTATATATTTAATGTTTTCCACAAGGTAAGGACAGAAGGTATTTTATGGGTGCAAACTGCAGGTTTGTGAATACAAAAGCTGTGGGACAGGGAAACTTCCAGAAATCACTGGAAAATCATAGCTGGAGTCTTATACTTGTGAGAGCTGCCAGTTTCAGAGGTAAAGCCAAAGGATGCAGAGAAGAGGGTTTTGAGACCTGTATGGAACAGGGACTTTTATTCTTCTCTTAAAGTGTCTGATGTTAAACAGAAAACAAAAGAGAGGATTCAGATTACAATGAGGCAGATTGTGCCTGTGCCAAAGTAGGATCAAAGGAAGCAGTGTATTAGCTTGGAAAGCTTTAGGTCTGGCAGTTGAATAAAGTGGATGTTCTTCAAATCATTTCTTGGGAGAAAAATTAAAAATGCAGAATTTGAGCTTTATCTCATATGTGACCCAAGAATGTAGGTCTTTTATTTCTTATTCTAGATTAAATCCCATTATACGGTTGCCTTTTGAAGGTTATAATTGCTCCAAGGAATCATGCTTATACAGCATTCTTCACCTCTTAAAATCAGTCTTAGTTTATCACTGCAGCCCTTTGATGGGAATATTTCATGGCCTGTGTAAAGTGGGTTAGGACTTTGCTCATTCCCTTGTCAACACATATGAATCCTGGCCAAAAGAAATGTCATGTCTTATTGGCAGGGACCACTAAAGAAATCTTAGCCTTATTGAGGGGATTGTGAATGTAGGACTTTTCCAGCTCCAGCATTTATTTCAAAGATTGCAGTACTTTAGGGCAAAATGTGAAGAGCACAAAAGCAGTTTGCTGCTGCTGCTGCTGCCTAGATTATGTTTTTTGGGGGCAGAAATAATAGCTCTAAAGCTCTGCTTTGCAAATGAGAAGAGTTGTCTTCTGCTTTAGTAGATGATTAAAAGAGAGAGAAAGGTGTTCATAATTTCCATGCAAAATAAGCTGAAGGTTTCTGAGGTCTCAGAGAGGTAAAAATGCTAAAGCAGGACAAAAGAAAAAGTGTGTTGTGTTTTCAAGGTCTTCATTTTCAGAGTACCACTTTTTTTCACAGTGTGCTTGTGTTTATCCACTGAGGCATTTTATTTTGTGCTATGGACTTCAGTGGAGATAAGATTACACTGCAAAAACTGCCAATATATTGGAAAACATAAAAGCAGGAACTTACATGGGTTTATATCACTATTATTAATTATTTTCAAAGTGAAAAATAATATTTTTTTTGCTTAGCTTTACTGTAAGTATTTCTGAAAAATTTATTCTTTCTCTTTCCTACTTAGGTTAAGAAATGATTCCACTTTCAGATCAGCCTGAAATGTAGGAAACAAATGTGAGCATCCAATTTTTTAAATTAACATTTTGAAAACATTCCATACTTCTTTTCAAGGAAGTTTGAATCCATTATTTAGCTTGCTGTGTAAGACAAAGGTACTTTGTTATTTACTGTGAATTTATTTTCTGTTGAGCAAATTCAGATAGTTCATTCTCAAACTGTCATTGAAATAAAGATTCACTCATTACAATATCCATAATCTGCATATAATCATCCATGAAGCAAATGAAGAACAATCAGAATTACAGAGATACAGAGAATTCTTTCTCTGGAAGTCAAACTCTGCCAAAAAGATCCATTTTTTTTTCCATGAAAAAAAGATGTATTTTTGGTTCCATGGAAGTAACTGCATGACTCATAGAAACACACTTTGATATCATTATTTTTATATTCTCAGGGTGCAATGAAGGAGTGTTTATAATATTTATGAGTCAGCAACTGTCGAGACCGGCACTTCCTGCTGATTAATTGCATCAGACAGTGACGTGAGCAGAGGTGAGAAAGCTGCTGCCAAGAAAAACACAATACAGCAATGAAAAACACAAAAATAATAAATACCTAAGGATGCACTGACCCACCTAAAATCATGTAAATGTCAATATATTTCTTGATGATGCCAACTTCAATGAGAAAGCCTCAAAGATAGCATGACTTTATAACAACTTGTGTAGGTGAGAATATCAAGATTCCATGTTGGATCACAGGCTTGGAAGTCAAAATATCTCTCTGTAAAAATAACATAAAGATCATAAAGAAAGTAAGAACTCGGCTAAATTTAAACTTTAAAAGGGTTTGTCCTTCAAATCTAAAATCAAATATACAATAAGAGATTTCTTGCAGTAGAATTTTTTTGTAACATGCAGCCGACTCAATTTGGTCCAAACCCTCTCCAAGTTGAGTTTCAGGACTGAGATTTTCAGTGTGGCCAGTGGGCAGCTGCAAACAGGGGGATGAACTGTTTCACTGCTGGGCATTGTAAATGTGCTTAAATGTTTTTTAATATTTTGGGCGAGATTCAGTACAAAATATGTACTGAATCCTATTTCTACTTTGAACATTTATTTTTGTGTTACTAAAGAGGTGATGTCATCTGCTACTTTGTTTATTTTACTTACATAAGCAATTGCACTTACCCACAGATATTCACAGTTGACTTAACAGGGATGGCTCCAGGAATCTGTTTATGCTGAATTTATGAATTTTGGGTGAAAGTCTAAAACTGTTCCTTAATTTGATGCTTTGATATATCCCAGTTCTGTGCAGTTTGCCATTAGTATAATTTTAGCTAGAAATGATGGGTAGTTGCTAAAGCTTGATGACCATTCAGGCATGTGGATCACCACACCACCAGACCTGGAGCACAGTCACCATTCTGATCAACACTGCAGAGGGGCATGAGTGAAAGAAGAAGGAAACTCATAGGTCAGGTGAGATTTTGAGGTACAGGAAGTAGTGTAGGGTCAGGGTCTATATGTTAAGGTAGGGGGGAATGTGGGGAGAATAAACACCTACAGGACTTACCTATTAAATCCAGATTGATGCTTTTGTTAACCCAGCCAAAGGACAACTATTGAGCATCTAAAGCCAAATGTCTGCTGCTTTTGAAGTGCTGTGTGTCCAGCCATTCATTTTAGAGGTGAAAAACCACCTGGTTTAGACCATCCTCTTTAAAAAGACACCAATGTAAAGAAAGTTCCCGTGCTTGGATCCTAGGGATGGTGCCAGGCTGCATCCTGGTCTCCAAGGATGAGGGGTCAAGAGCAAGAGATACAGACAAGCTTGAAAACATTCATATTTCATGGGCTGAGACCCAAATGGTGCAACTGAGAGACTTTTTATTTCTATCTCTTTCTTAGAGACCCAAAATTGCCAGGAGGATTCCTTCTGAGCAGGACAAGAGGGACAATGACCTCATAAGTTTCCTGCTAATGCTTTGTACATTAATGTTATTATCACTGTTGTTGGTATTATTAAACAGAGCTTTAAACTACACAGAATCTCATAACAATAAATGACATTTTTGCTATATTACCTGTTTAATACTACAGCAATTGCTTGTAATTAGATATAACTAATAAAAAGGCTTCTTGCCAACTTGATCTTTTTAATTAAGTGCTCCATGGCTTCCAGTAAAAGTAAATTATGTTCTGTTGGTGTAATATTAACTTGGAACACCTGCCCTGATGATGTACTTTTTCTTACTTTTCTCAAAAGTTATCATTTTGTCCCTCACAAGACCTAAAGGCTACTGATGTCACTTTCTTTGAATATTTGCGCTGACTTCCTTTTACTTTAGATGTAATCATTCAGATTTTGATGCTTTGCTTGTTCCCCTTTTTGATGCTTCTAAGGATATTCTCAAAAGGAGCTTAGGATTCAACCAAGTGGCTGCCATCAGTTTCACGAGCAATAATGTCACATCCTGAGGTTCAGAACTTTATGAAATATCAGTGCCTCCTTGAGTAAGACTTTATTTAATGACCTTCCTAACATTTCTGAGGAGAATTTTCAAGAGCAGTTGTTCCTGTTCCTGCCTCATTTCAACACTGTCAGTTTTTATTCTCTTGCTCTGTTTCTGCACCCGCTGATGATGGATTTTTTGGCCTAAACAACAAAAAAATGTCAGCCACTGTCTGTTCAGAGCCTTCTATCTTCTCCTATATGTCACAACACGACACAAAAGAAGTTCACGAGGACACGGTGATGAGCAAAGCAGGAAAAGCCCGAGTTTATTTACAAAACTCAATTTTATACATTTCCAAAGGTTCCTGTGGATTGGAGGCTGAAATCCCACCTCCCAAACCACATTGGTCAAGACAACTGCCAATCAGGTTTCTCCTCCTACCTAAAAATATAAATAATAAAGGACAGTTAGGAAAACAAAGATGCTGTTTATAGTAAAAAGTGTGGGAAAGTAAAAATTCTGACTCCAATATGAAAGACAAATCAGAAGGCCTAGAAAAATCCTCAAAACCAGGATGACACCCATAGCCCATCCTAAACCCAAGGCGTTATCCTGCCTACAGCAAAACCACCCATAAACCTAAAACCACATATGAACCACCAACATAACCCAACCTAAGACCCTAAAACTTAATTCCTTGTGCATATTAGTGTGTCTCTGCATTGGGATGGTGAATTACAATTATTTTAATAAGCAAAAGAATTCAGGAGGGCAGCCCACCAAGAATGAAATATAGAAGATGTCAGCAGGAGGAGATGCTGCCCAGCTACCTCGTTAGAGTACCTGTGCTAATCAATCACTGCAATTCTTCCTTAGCTTGGGCGCTTGATCAAAACTTATGGATGTTCAGTGATTGCAAGGGAGCTGCAGGCTGAATTTCAGCCCATTTCTAATATTTATTTTGATTGTGTTGATTTTTCCAAGCTACAGATGAAAGAAACGAGCAAATCTCTCCCCATCTGTAGCAGGAAGGAAACATTTCAAGTGCACACATATCTTCTGAAAACTGCTTTTTTCACAGTTCTCAGGCCACAGCTTTCAGTTGCACAAATGATTCATTTCAAAGTTAGGTTGACACGGAAAGCTGAGCAGATACTGTTTGCAGAAGGGAAAAAACCAATCTTAAAAGAAATGCTTGATTTTTTCCAGGGTCACTTTATACACATTTACAGTAGAGTTTCAGCCTCACGCTGGCCCACAGAGACTCCTTCAAGGAGATATTTAGGATATTTGTAGATTATATGAGAGAAAAGGGGCAAAATATATAATAGAATTACTCTTGCAATTAGACTATTCATTATTTTTAGCTCCAGAATGGTAGTAAATATGGGTTTCTGTGCTTGCTCATGGCAAACAAACTAACTATAGAAATGCAAAGTTGTGGAATTTCCATTTCATTTCTTGCCTCATTAATTTCATTAACTTACAAATAGATGAATACATAAAATTAAAAAGTAATTTCTTTTAAATATTTTTAAATTACTCTCCCCAAGTATTCAAACCTTTTAATTTGTTCTTTTAAGGTCTCCATCTAATTGCTCTTACAGAGGCATAATTTCATTTTTGTGAATCAGATATCAGTGTGATTGATTATAAGGAACCTAATCAGAGGGTGCCATTCACAAGATAAATGCAATTGCTTCCAAAATTTTTGCTTGTAGTAGGTGGCATTTCACTAACTCGGCAGCATGTATGAAATGATGTGTGGGTGGGATGTGTGAAGGTGTGGATTTATGTGGGGAAATCAAATCTAGCTATGGAGGAAATGCTATTTCTTCTCTTTTTTTTCCTTTTTTTTTTTTTTTTCCTTATACAAGGACAAATTGCATGGGAATTATAGTGTTTCCCATTTAATAGAAGTAGCCTTCATGCTGATGTTTTTCACAACAGTGACAAATGGCAGCTAAAAAGAAAGGGAGAGAATGTAATCAATCTTTATACCTTTAAAAACAGTTGAAAACTAAGATGAGAACTAAACCATTTCAAGAGAAAAACAAATAGTTGGAAGCAAACAATTATCTGGAAGAGAAGGGAAGTGCAGAAGATGTTTTGGGACTTAGTGCTGGGTCTTGGAGGAGGCAAAAACTCCTGTTCTGCTTTTCCTTCTTGTTTGGGACTCCAGTTTCCATGGCCACAGCCCTGTATTACGCGTGTCCAGAAAGGAGAATATTCCCCCAAAAGGCCACAGAGTCTGAAAGCTGAAAATGTGTAAAGGAGAAATTAGGAAGAAAAATTGAACTCGCCTCCAGTTCCCAGGGATTGATGACTGTTATGCAGCAACAGCTGAAGGTGTAGTTCAGACTAGAAATCATCCAGGTACTTAAAATACATTTAATGCTAATATTATGCACTAGCACAATATTTGTTAATGTTCCTGGAAAAGGTATGGAAATAGGATTTTAAAATTAAGTAAAATATTTGACTGAGATTTCACATGGATCAGAATAAACAGTAAAAACACATAATGTAAAAACTGCTATGCCCTCTGAACCCATTCTAAAAGCTCATATAACAGACAAAAGATTAAATAGGGAGTCTTGAACATTTTGCTGAACACAAAGGAAATTAACTCCTGGTAGGATTAGATCAGCCTCTGCTAGGTGTGCTCTGGATGATGGAAGATTTAGAAGGGAAAGCTCGGCACTTCCTGAATTACACAAGTTGAGAAATGAGCCGGTCAGTCAGAAAATGGCCCCCTATTTATTCTGTTATTCAAATGTTCCTCCTGCAGCTGCGGGTCTCAGCTGGATTTCCACATTTTATATAAGGCATTCTGTGTCAGGTTGGGGTTTTGTGCATTTGGATCCTGCCAACCAAATGTTTTCTCAGATAGAAAACGTTACTGCGGTGCATGTTTACTGGAAAAAAGAGATGTACAGACACTGACACCTCCAGACTTCTACAAAACTTTCCATTCTTCCTCTTTAAATCAAGTATTGAATTGGCCTGGGTTCAACGCGTGCTTTAAACTAATGCACCATAATGGAAAGTCGTGGCAAGATTACTTAGGGATAAGTTTTTTGGATTTAGCTGAACTGCACTGTTTTCATAATTACAATGAAGACACTTAAGGGAATATTTTTCATGCAATGCCTGGCAATAATCCAATGTCACTCCAATTAAAATCACCTGGTCAGAAATTAATCCTGGTGTTTGAAAACTGAAATATTCAAGTAACAAGTTATTTTCTTTTTAGTGAAATTAAAAGAAGCCAAACATATTATTTATATATTTTGTATTTATTATATGAGAACTTAATGCCATTCTTTAAACAGGTGGTAGAAGAGAATAAAAAAAGTTTATTTTTAATTTTTACCATAGTTGCAAAGGATAAATTGTAACTGAAATTTTGGATAACTGCAGAGAGAAATTATGAGATCTAAAACAGATATTGATCTTAAAGGACTAGTTTTTATAATACAGTAAATAGTTTTTTTCCTTTAGATGATTTTTCGCAGCCAAGGCTTTCTTCACATCCAGACAATTATTGATTACTTATAACTCCCTTTTCACAATAATCTCCTAGTACAATTTTTAGTACTTTCCTGAGATCCTTTATTATAGTACCTCAATATACCTGTCTAACCCAGGTTTCCACTTCCCCACAAGGAGCTTATAAGGCTTTTTCTTACACTCTTTTACCTGACTGGGTGAGAAGGTCTAATTGTTGTACTGTGTCTGAGCTGTCTCCTTTCTTTCTGCCTTTACCTCTTGTCTACCCAAGACTTCAAAAAACCCCTCAGCAGCATTTTTAGGAGAGCTGTGTCACTAACAGAGACTTGTACTGATGCCTTCATCATTTTGTTTGCAGATGGTGGGGACACGACAGGGTTTGGCAGCAGATCTTCTTTCACTGTGGAAGGTGAGCTCTCTTGATTTTCCCTTTGGGGAATATGGACGAGCTGCTCTCCTTTCAGCTCCTGACACCCATTTTACTGTGAGATTTGAAAACCCATTAATGCCTAACCACCCTCACTAACATCTAAATATAGGCCCATCTCTGACCACTCTTCTGTGTGTGTCCTTGTCTGGTAACTTTCTCTCACACATTTCCAGCCCGGCACTTGTCTAACACAAAGTTCCCAAACTCATCACGCCCTGCTGCTTCTGACATCTTAATTTACTCCTCTGCCTCTTTCACCCACTTCTTACTCTGTGTTTTTCTCTGCTCTTGTATAGATTATTCAAAAGGAGATAAAATCTAGAGTTGCTGATACTGGTGCTTCTTCTCCTTGTCCTTTCCCAGCAGATCCTTCACAGCTTGATTTCCTCGAAGCACAGTTTTGTACCTGCGAGTCCTGGACAGAGATTGGGGTGGCCAGTAACAGTGGTTCAAATACCAGGGACAATCCCTTTCAAACAGAGTGAAAACACCTTCAGAAATCTGGCTTGCTCCTGGAGAAGTCAGGACTTCAGGTGCTTCGTGAGAGAACACGAGCAGAGAGCCAATGACCAAGTCTAAGGGATGGTGTTTCCTTCTCTGGAACCTGACCCACCGCTGTGAGCTCAGAAAGGCAGCCCACACCACACACTGGGAGTGCACAAGGTGACACTGGCAGCCAGAGAGTGTCTGCAAGCAAGATGAAAACTCAGTTTGCTGGGAACATCTTTGTCAACACCAAGATTCCCAAAATAAAGCTAGAGTTCATGGAGGGTCAGGGAGAAAAAGTAGCAAAATGCCAGCAAAACTGGGAAATGCTATCAAAGCATCTGACAAGCTCAGCAAATAACAGAATTGCCTCTCCAGTGAAGTTTAATTAAAAAGTCTATTGTTTCCATTATTGCTTAATGATTCCTCCAAAAGTAGAACAAAAGTTTATTTTAGAGGTTAATTATTCCTGGAATTTTAAAGAGATATGAGAGTATTTCCCTCTATCTCATTTGGTAACTGAACCATTAAGGATCGTGAAGCAAATCGTGGTGTAAGAATTGGTGAAAACAATTTAGGTCTCAGAAGAAAGCTCCTCATGTCAGATATCACGGTGTTGTTGCACAAAAAAACAATCTCCTAGCAAATTAAGTTAACTTTCTGTGCTGGAAAAAACTTGTCAATGACTTCTCCCCATTTGCTCCTGAATTCTAACTGAGACTCAGCATGAGGAAATGGTGCAGTTGTTTCTGCAAGCAAATGAGAAAATGGATCCATCAGGGCATAGCACTCACTGTGCTGCCAAGAAAGCTTGATTCTGCTCCCTCATACTTGCCTATGCTAATTGCCATGCTGGGTTTTGTCATCTATCCAATAAGCCATGCATCAAAACTCAGGATTCAACATTAAAACCTCATGCTAGTAGGAAAAAAAAAAGAAAAAAATAAAATGTTCTAAATTAAATATTTTTCAACGTGGTGAATTGTGAAATTGATTGTTGCATGTGGGGAGTACATTTGTTTCACTTTAGGAAGAGAAAAGAGCTGAAGAAGTATTGTTATGTACAGGTTCCTATATCAGCTTAATTTTCTATCAACTGTATGTCTTTGAGAAGTGCATTAGTCAATTTACCAACATCTGACAAGTGAAGCTTATTTTTTCTCATTCCTCTCCCAGACAGCGAAGTGGCAACAACAATAAATTGTTGCTTTTCATGAATTAAGTCCACAAAAGGCAGAATTTCCAAAAGCACCAAAACAGAGGTCAGTACAATCCCTGTTTATATCCCAGTCATGTAGATATTTAACTTTAACCAGGGACCTTACTCCCTTCCTTAGATGTGTGCCACGACCTGCACTGCCCACGCTGAGGCAGTTCACAAACATTATTCAGGTTATGTGAGTCAAGGACAGACTGAAAATTTCTCTCAGATAATAAAGATGCTCCAGTAATAATTTCACTAAAAGTCAATCATAGCCATATAGAAAATGTAGCAACTCCAGCCTCTTGAAAAGACATTACCTGTTCCACAAATAAGGGTATTTTGAAAGTTTCATATAATGTAAACTTTGACTGAATAGATGAGAAAGAGCCCATATTTAAATTTTCTAGGATTTCCTGCAAATAAAACATTTTAAGAGGGTACTTGTGCAGGTGCTTTTCATCTTTATGGTCAGTGGCATATCTGCAAGGAGCTGATACTTCTTAGGCTAGCATTTGTGATAGAAAATCTCTGTTAATCATCTGTACTCCAGCTTAAGTGCAAGTGGGGGTTAAAAGTTTTGGTGAGTGTGAGGTGCCATTGATGTTCTGGGGAGTGACCTTTCAGTATGTATTGTGTTCCTTTAACCAAGTTTTATTTGATTTATTTACATTTAGCTATCCATTCACTTCTGAGATTAGCTTCAGAAACATGCATCAATATCACTAATCTTTTTTATTTATCATTATCACCACTTTCTACATTTAGTTGTTATTATGAACAGTGTTCATTTTCCCACTCAACTTTTAACTCCTTTAATTTCTGGGACTGTTGCAGTGCACTCCCCCACCCAAGCAGGCACTCCCATATTAGGAAGAGTTTCAGTTTCACTCCTGAACTTAAAAGGAAAATAAACTAGGATCTTCCATGCTCTTCTCGCTGTAATTGGCCCAGTGCCAGGACAAAAGCCCCTGTTGGACCCTTGAGCTGTTCCTCAAAGAATTTAGCTATTTTCTGTTGGGCAGCTTGCCAAAAACCCCTCCTAAGATCATTGAATACTTGGAGCACAGAGCCTCGTGGGGCTTTTTCACAGTGTCTTAGCAGGCGCAAGCAACCTCCCTGCACCATGCACAGATTTTATTCTTTTGTTCTGTATAGTTGGTTATTTTCCCTTTAATTAAACCTTTTTGTTTTTTCAAAACACCTCCGATCAAGCCACCTCACTGATTGTTCTTAAGCTATTTCTGGGAGGGCAGCCCTCAGAGTGGATGAATCTTTGTGGGGCTGAAAACACTCAGGCCCCATGCAGGAATTCATCATGGGACAATGTGGCCCTGTCTACCATTAGAAGCAGGAGCACACATGAAATGTATTAGTTCTATTTTTCCATAGTTTTCAAAGGGCATTCATGTTTCATTGAAATTTTTAGCTGGTATTGGTGTGTATTTGTATTTTCTTTTTAAGTACACAGAGAGGACAAGGAAACTCTTGGAGCCTTGGGCTCTCAGTAACTTCAGTCCTTTTTACCTTGCTTGATCTCATGGCTTTTGAATGGGTTTGCACCAAGGACCTGATGGTGAAAGATCACTTTCCATCAGGAACGTTTGTCTTTCTGATAGGGCTTTGCAGCTCTGCTCTCCGTGGCATTTTCTCTTGCTCAGGCCCATCCGCGTGTGTGTGAAGGTTAACTGTAGGAATCCCTCACTGGCTTCTTTCCTCTTGTTAGTGTGACCCATCAGTGCCCAACAATGATTTTTGAAACAGCAGCATCTTCATCCGTTCCTTTACTGGCCTCGAGGAAATTGATCTCCTCAGGAGAAGATGATGTCACCCAACCTGTTGGAAAAGAGAGATTTAATGTTCTGGGACAGGAATCAGGGCAGAGAGCCTGAGAGCTGTATCACACAACTGGGTGCATTCTTCACTAGGATCTGTCAAAACCAATCATGTCCTTCCCAAACAGGTAAAATTGTCAGTATTGATAAGTGAGTGAAAATGATTCTTGGGTGAAGAAGAGGCAACTGCTGCTTACAGTGTAGTCTGCAGAAGCTGAAAGAAAATGGCTTCTATTTTTTTCCTCTTTTGTGTCATAAGTGATTTTCTTTTGGGGACTTCAGAGATCATAAAAGAAGTGGAAAAGAGGAAGTCTTCCAGGGAAATACTACAGCAACACCATTTTATATTTTTCCTAAGTCTTTCCCTAGTGGAGGAAACACAGAGTTATGCTTTCCTAGTTAAAATGTACCATATCAAGCATCTTGCTGAAAAACAAACATTGAAGCTCTGTTTTATGCTAACTCTACAATAAGTTTATTTTGAAGGAATGGATTTATTTTCTTTCCAGTGAAAACTTGAAATATCAGAAGTGCAAGAGCTAGTGATAAGAGAAACAGTCTTGTAGGTGAGCCTGAAAATCTCAATAATTTGGTTTATTCGGGCACTCAGGTTTGCTTTATTATTTGTAATCTAATTATCTTTATGCTTAATCTAAACCCTTTAATTTTCTCTCTAATGTAAACCTCCCTGAAAATTAACAGCTTGGAAGACTTAGAAGCTCCAGACACGATAGAGGATGGTCAGCCTTCAGCAGTGCCTTTTAAAAGCTCTGTGTATCAGCCTCTTAAAATGCCTTTTAAGGATTTTTTCTTGAAAGGGATTTTGTTTTTCAATGGGTATCAATAATTTTGGAGGCTTCCTATTAGGCAATATTAATATTTGTGATGTTAACGAGACCAGCGATGCTGTGAGGAGCTAGTCTGTGTGTATCAAAACATTCCTCTGCCCTGATAATGGCAGACAACAAAAACTACCTTATGCATGAATGTTGCAGCATTCTAGGTTGTCTTCTACAGAAAATCCTGTGGTTGGGATGACATTCAGATATGTCTGGCAAGATGTGCTATTTCACAAAGCTTGGTATCAGTTGGAAAAGCAAGAAAGGCGAGATGTGCATGTGTTTCTTTACACCGTAAATTATTCAACAGCAGCTTTTCTGCTTCTATCCACAGTTTTCTTGTGTTTTGCTTAACTGAATTGGGCAGAGATAGAGATTTTGAAGTTATTTTTCTTTTTATGGTTTTGGTAAGATCCAGTGGTAAAATAAACAGTGATTTCTGCTTTACTTGCCTTATTTGCTTTATATTTTTTTTTCTATTGTCAACAATTTCATTCCCAACTGTTTCTGATTATGTAAGCCTTAAAAAAAAAAGCAGAGAGCTATATAATGACAGAGAGAGAGAGTAGCAAGCTAAACCACTCTAAAGAAAAAATGATTTAAAGCTACTCAGACTGATGCTGTAGGGTTATATACTCTGTATTTTGATGTTGAAATGATTGGTGTGATCATTGCTGGTAAGGGGCTGAGTATGGGCTAATTTATAATATCAGACATTTCCTGTCTAATACCATTGGTGTTGAGAGTGATACCAATGTAAACTCTGCTTTGGAGTCTGCAGTCTCAGCAAATAGAGCCCAGATACAGATAACTGATTCTCACCTGCCTAATTTCCTATTTTATCTTGTTGTCAGAACTCTGATGCCAAAGGATTTCGGTATCTAATCCCCCTGGGAGACATCTTTGTGTTTACAAAATACAGTTCAACAGGTGACAAGCAATATTCCACTGGGAAAATCTTCTACTGGGGTCGTGTTATATTCTTGAGACCTAAATATAATTATTCTCAGTCAAAGCTCAAACAGACTTTTAGAAATTTTGTATTACAGAAATCAAAAAGTGTGTCTTTCACACATGTTTTCACTATGTCATCTTAAGGTTTTTCTAGAAATAATATAATGAAAATGAGAAAAAGCACTGAAAAATTATGAAAAAGGGGTAGGGTGCATATGTGAGGGAGAAGGAAGGAAGGAAGGGAGAAAAATAAATAACTGAGTAATAAAGAACAAAAGAAAAAAGAAGAAACAAGAAAAAGTCCAAAGAAATAAACTTGCACACTGTATTTGATAACTATAATTGCTGTGCTCTGTACAAAGACTTCTGGTTTTGATTAGAGACTTAGAGACAGGTACTACAGAAAACAGTATTTAAAATTCATTATTTTTCTCCTTTTCCTTTGAATTCTTCATTATGTAAAATGTACTCCAGTGCTCTTGGAATCTTTTGTTCTTTTCATTGAGTTTCTCCATATTTTTTTTTAATTTTACTGCCCTTGTAGTCTGGATATTGTCTAAAAATGCTGCCTATCTGCTAAGAACAAATGCTCCCACACTGCCTGTTTCCCATTTCTTCTTTAAAATTCCTTTTCTAAGTGAAAATGTAGTTTTGTTTGTCTACTTTTTCCTTTTAAATACCTGCCTGCTTTTGTTTCTTAAGCAGATTTCTTACACTGGCACAGTGCCCATGAGTCAGGTCCACACTCACTTTTTCTTGCCCAAATTTAACCAAAGGCAATGGCAACATGGAATTAGTAGATAGCACCAATGCAAAATTAAATAATCATCATTTTTATTTAATAAATATTAATTTTTATGCCTTTGCCTGAAGATCTAAAAGGGGCCACTTACAGGGACGTTAGCAAGCATCACTCCTGTTGATATTTCTGAAATGCCAGATCCAAACCCTCCATAGGCAGAGAATTGGACAATGCTTTGGGCTGGGATGGAACCTTAAAGCTCATCCCATTCCAAACCCCTGCCATGAGCAGGGACACCTTCCACCAGACCAGGTTGCTCCAAATCCTGTCCAACCTGGCCTTGGACACTTCCAGGGATGGAGCATCCACAGCTTCTGTGGTCAGCCTGTGCCTCACATACAGCCATGAATTTCTTCCTAATACTTAACCTAAACCTCTCGTCTTTTGGATTATAATTATTCCCTTTTGTCCTGTCCCCATTGCCCCATGTAAAAAGTCCTTGTTCCTTTTTTTACAAGCCCTCTCTAAGTACTGAAGGGCCTCAATGTGATCTCCCCAGAGCCTTCTCTTCCCCAGGCTGAGAAAATAACACGTAGGTACAAGTTCCCACCTCAGTTTATCCAGGGTCACCCACCTCTGAGCTCATGATCTTTAAGATGGCAGAGGAAATAAAGGCAGACAAGCAGCTTATCCCACTGAAACTTGTGCCTTTCTGCTCTCCAAAATCCATTGAGCAAACGGCTATGTAGTTATACAAGTTGTTTTGGTATAGGCTTATAGGTCTCCATGCAAAGAAACATTTTTATTGAGGGAGAAAAGCCTCATGATGGTGCTTGTTTTTACTGTGGGCTTCAGCATTTCAAGAGTTATGGACACCATCCAACCAATGCTAATGTGCAGAGGCACTATCAGGCTGATATACTGAGCATCATTACTTACTGTGGACTTTTTAAGAAGTTAGGAATTGAAGGCTGAATTCTCAAGACAGTCCTCTTAGCAGTTCAAGGACTTGGGCTTAGAGTTACCCATAAATTTTGTTTATGTTTATTCAATAAGGACTAAGTCAGTGAATGCTGTGAAGAATCATTTACTTAAACATAAATGTGAATTAATTAGCCCACCAAATGAAGGCAAAGGAAATTCTGAGGTAAAGATGCATTCATAAGCACAGTAACACATCATCTCTTTGCTTGATGGGCCTAAAATTTCTTTTAAGGGTGGCTGGAAATAATCTTGTTTCTTTGGTTTAGCAGCCATTTTACACAAATATCTCACTCGAAATGGGAAAACTTTCCTATGGCAGCCATTTTAGCAGCTGGTTTCTCATTGGAAAAAAAATTCCTCTGAAAAATACATTTTGCTATTTATTGATTAATGATTATTTTCACTTGAGCTGTGTGCAAAGATTCAGCATCAGGCACATTTCCAACCTCCCAGGCCCCTGTTCAGCACATCAATTGGTGCAGTCTTCAGTTTGCCAGTCCTGCACTAAAAGAAATTAATGGACTATCCTGCTCCATTCCATGGCATCCGGGTGATGGAGTACAGAAACTGCAATAAACACCGGGGTTCAGTGGGATTGCTGGCATGAGCAAGGTGTACAATATTTGGCCAGCATTTCACATCATCATTAACCAGGCAGAGCTAAAATCACCACAGCAGCCTGTGTTGAGTGGAAGCAGAAAAAGTGGTGCTGGCTGTGCAACCTCCTGACTATTAAATTGACCCATTGTCGCTTTTATTTGTTCCTTACCTTAATTTTGTGCTGTACTGAAATAAATGAGACCACTTACAATGTAAGAGGAAGGACCAATTAATCTGGCCAGTACAGCATACTAAAATTATATGTGTTCCACAGTTTATAATCAAATATGATGCTCTTCCTGAAATAAGCACTCCCTGTATGTAATGATACTCTCTAATGGCTCTGCTGGGTACCCAAGCACAGTAAATTCAAATCGTGACTATATGGGGATGCTGTAGGTTTTTCCTTGCTTTTGTGTTATTTTAATAGAGAGAAGAGTCAGGAAAATAAGGGGAAATTTCCTCTAAGGTAAAGCAACAAAATCTCATTTAAATGTATCTTATAAATCTCATGCTAGTTTATGTTTTTCTAAAGTATCAACACTTAGAATCACATTTTTTGAAACTGTATTTCCCAGAACGGGAAAAATGACAATCACATTCTTTAAAATTGTGTTTCCCTGAATGGGAAAAATGGCATTCTTCATAGACAGGAAGAAAATCACGCAAAACGACAGTCGAAGATGAAAGAGCAGATGGAAAACACAAATAGAAGTGAAATCTTTTTGCTGCAGAAGCTGGGCTCATGAGCTCAGAACATGAGAGTTGTTACTGCTGGTGTGTAGTGCCTATACCTGGTGAGGCCCCTCATGGCCGTGGGGGAGAAGAGAACAGGGTGGGAACAAGAATTCTCTGAATGGCAGATATATTTTTAGAGATACTGGATGCTGACATGGGTAATTCATGGCAAGCCTAAGGACAGACATAAATACTTTTCTTTGCCCTTTCAGATGAAGCAAAAGGGGCGGATCAGAGAGTGTTGCACTGCAGAAAGGGTGTGATTCAGCATTATAACTTATTTATAGTCCACACTTTGTAAAAAGGAAAAAAATGAGGGACAGGGGTGGAATCCCAGGCTGAGGGAGGTCAGCAGAATAACATCCTTAGAGCTTCATGCCAAAATTTACCAGCAGACAGAATTCCAAGGCTTCCTCAGTTGTTGATCATCAATAGCTTTCATTAATTCAGTGGAAATTGCAGGTGAGTACTCGATATTTTGAAATTCCCTTGGTACAATCACTACCCTGAAACTCCCTCTGCATGTTTTCTTTCCTGTGCTATTTCCATCTGCTTTTTATTCCTCTATTGATTTTAATGGACTTCAATTACAGTATCTTGTTTCTGAATCTTTAGAGCTTTGTTTATACAGAGCACAGACTACTAGATCACTAAAATAATTTTTTTCTCCCCTCAGACTTCTTAAGCACTATTTTTCACACTGGTCTATTTTTTAAATTGAGCTAAATTTAGAAACATTTAGATACCTTTCAAATCATCTGCAGTTTCACTGCTGTTTAATGACTTTTTCTTTATGGATAGGTAGTGATAATTGACAATTACATAGTACTGTGTGTCATCTAACTCTGATATTCTGAAAGCCCAGAACTTTCGATCTGTAGTTTAGTCACAAAGTAAATTCACAAACCATTCCATCATTAGCTACCATCCTACCATTAGCAAATGGTAAGAGAATTTTAGAGCAGGAGAATTTTTATTCCCCATTCATAAATTTAAATCACTTCTCACCCTCATATTTCATGTCTATGGAAATGTAGCTTGAATTTTAAGTTTAGCAGCTCAAAGTACTGACAAAGAAACTGCCAAGTTCTCCCCTCATCTTTCCAACCACTGCAAACCTTCTGTACCCACTGCCAACTGGACAAAACATTAATTATGTATGAATAAAACCCTACAAACTCATGCACAATTGCATTTTCATGGTATGATTGCAAAGCTGTTGCAATCAGTGTCAGTAACCAAAAATCTTCAAAAGTGGACGTTTTAATTCAGATTTATGCTTTCTCCAACTAGCCAGACTTTCAATGACATTCTAATAAATTATGTACATTTGAGTGCTTAGCATTGCCCTTAGAAAATAGCTCAGGGAGGAGAAATCAGTGAAGCAGGGCCTGACTACAGTCTAATTTTTTACATATCCACACCAATCTCATCAGAGGAAAAGCACATATTCAGGCAAACCATAACCCAGTCTTCTGAAAACTTTAGCCCATGAACCACAGTTCAGTTCCCAGAAAGCTGCTCTGTCCTGGAAACTTCCTTGAAAGATGAAGAATAAAATGCAAAAACAAGTTCTCTACTATCTGACAACTTCTCTCAAAGGTCCATTCTTTAGGAGAACAGAGAACAATACTGTGCTTTTCCAGACAAAAATTCTGATTTGCCTTCTCTCTGAATAATATAATTTCAAGGCTGTTAACAAAATTGCCTGGTGACTCCTGCCACAACAGGATTAATCAGCAGTACTTTTTCAGAGAAATGACAGTGAGAATCCTGATTTCTGTAACCAAATTCCTGCTAAGTAGTTGAAATTTTCTCCCTGACGTGAATTTTCTCCCTAACGTTAAAGCTGGGTAACGCATTCTTCATTATAACCCAAATGACTGAAGTAGTTTGACATACACAAAAGATTTCTCTCCTCTCACAGAGCTGAATTTCTTTTTGGTAAATTTACTGTGTAGGAAAATGTCCCAAATAAATGTTAACCATGTGCTCTTCGAGTTGGAAACTCATCCAGCAAAACCTTATTGAAGTGCAATGTCAGCCTGTGATTAAACTTCAGCTTTTTTAATCTGCCCCTATCCAATGGCTGGGAAAAAATTTAACATGAGACTAGGTAAACTATAATGATCCTAAAGAAAAAAAAAAAAAAAATCCTGGTCTAAGGCAGTATCTGGTGTTTCTTAGCCTTGCTTTTTGGATGTTCACTGTATCAGCTCACTTTGGCAAATGTGAAGCTCTTCCAGACAACCTGCCTTGACACCACCTCTTCCCTTCCAGCCAGGCAAAGGTAGATTTAAAAAATGCAGCCTTTTAGCAGCATAATGTATTTCCAGGAGCAATGCCCCACATCTTTATTCATGATGTGAATGATGATAGGAGTGGTAATAATGAAACGAGGTCATAAGGGTTTCCCATTGTGAACTGGTATTAATCTAATTTCCTACAGGGTGTTTATCTAAGTCAGAAATAACCAAGCAGTTCAAAACACTTTGGCAAGTCTCTGATGAAAGGAAGCCTGGGAAGAGCAAAGGGTTGCTGAAGAATGCTAAATTGCATTCACTTAGCTCTGCTAAGCCTAAGCTGGTTCTGGCAGGGTTTTGCCTGGATCTATCCAGTGAAAATTTTCTCACTATTATTTTTATGAATGTTAAGAGCCATCAACATTTAAAAATAAAAATCCAACAATGAGGATTCAGGACTTTCATTCATGATAACAACAATTTTTCCACTCTCAAAAATTTGCATAAATACAAAAAAGTCTATGGGAGGTTTTAATTAAATAAAATAAAATGTAGTGCTAATGTAGGTACTTTACACAACCCCCCCCCAAGTGTATCAAAAGGCACTCTCCCATTAACATACTTTTAGGCTGTCAACAAAGTAGTTTTTTCTGCAACTCCATTTCTGTTTTGAGTGCAATTTGCCTGCCTTGCCCTGCAGTTCACAGGCTGTCTTTAGAGATGTGGACACTCTGAAATATGGGGAGCCCAGCATTTCATTTCCGTGAAGGCAAAGTTGAGCTTTTCCAAGAGAAGGACAAATCTGCACTGCTGTCATTTTTATTCCTAGCAATTGTCTGGGGTCTGTTCATCCACGGAGATTGCTTACCTTCTCAGGATGTGATCCAGTGTTAATACAGTGAATATCAGGTTTTGGGTGGTAGTGGTGGAGCAGACACCTGCCTGGCCTTGTGAGCAGTGCCAGTCCTTGTCACACCAGCAAAGATGTGGCTGGAGAGTCTCTGGGAACCAGAGCTTCCAGGTGAGAAACAATTCCCTAAATCACAGCACGGGAATGTCGTACATGAGGTAGAAAATGGCTTGGTTGAATTAGCATATCTGACAGCCAAGCAATTTAACTAACATTCAACCTCATACTTAATGAATAGTCCATATGTCCAGAGAAGCAGGTAATTTATAGTCTAACATTTTCTTTTGATCTGTCGTTTGCTCTTTCTCTGTAGAATTAAATCACTTCTCAATGCACACGGGAAGGAGGCGAAGGGAAGAAGTCTTTTTATTTTTAATTAGAATGTGCTAAATGGTAATAAAGTAATGTGAATACAGCGGAGACCTCTTAAATCCATAACAGTAAATCTATTGCTGCAACAGGTCCATCCTTTATCTGGTGTTCATTTAAGAAGCCTTCACCTGACATGCCACACTGACATGAACTGATGCTAATGGAGTAATATATTTAAAGAATTCAATAAAGCATCTGTTGTAGATTGTGATATGCCTTGTAATTTTATTGACAGAGGTTTGTTTTGTCCTGAGACATATAAAATGCTTGGTTAAATGGCTTGATTATATAGTACTTTTAAAATATATTCACTTGACTGGTGTCTCATACCGAGCAGCTTGTCAGTGATTAATCAAGATGATATTTAAAATGCAAATAATTGCATTGGCTGTTAAAAATTAGGATTTCATTCCCTTGGGAAGGAATTCTAATGTGCCTGGCAGAAGCAGTAATCTGAAAATGACATTTCCTTGTATGCAAGTGTTAAGGTATGAGATGAAACAACACAGAAGGATGGTTTAAAGCCATCTATGTAGAATGGGAAAGACATAATTTCAGAAATAAGAATGCAACCAAATATATATATAATATATAATTTGCAACATAATATATATATTATATTTTATATAATAATGCAACCTAATATATATATTTATTAGTTAAGTAAAATACACAGGAGTTTAAACACATTTCCATGATGCTGCATTTTTTTTTTCCGTCTACATAGACAGCTCACTGCTGCTTGAGTAGAAGTGGATTTTGGCTATAAAAGTAAGCTTCTTTCACCTGAAAGCAATTATTCCCACTTTGGGTATGCCTATTCCCTCAATCCTCTCTGATCCCAGAAGCTGAAAAAGGCTCTGGAGACGTGAGATGTTTTCTGTCCCATTCACACCTTGGGCCAAGGGGACACGATCGGTGTTCAGACACGGCACAGATGATTATGGGGAGATTTCTTTATTTCCAGGTTACCAGGGGGCTTTTCTTTTGGAAGCACCACTAATTTGTGTTAGATACGATGGCTGCCTTATTTGAAATGGATCTTTTTTCCTAAAACAACCACCTTGCCTGCTTCTTTTGTAGCACTTGATTCTAAGCCAAGGCCTCCAGCAGCGCTCCCCTGCCCAGGCTCAGCAAGGCACAGTGCTGTGGGTTCTATTAACCACTCCTCTTCCCTGCTTCTCTCACTTTTAGGACAGGTATGTTTCCCTCTTTTCAGCAGGAGAATTTATGGCTTCATGTTTCAGCACGTTCTGTGGCAAGGAGAGTAAATCATTTCTTGGAGGGATTATTGGTCCTTGAGGACAGGGCTTTGAGGTGCTTACAGGATGCTTGTGTGGACAGATTGTGGAGCTCTTCTACTCAGTGCCTTGATTTAATTACTGTTGTTACACTTTGTTCCTTTATTTTTAACAGATATATTTTGGGAGACGTTGCTGCTTTTGCTTTGCTAGAAACAAGGGTGATTGCACACATCGTAAGGTTTTGTACCACAGCTTTTTGCTTTTATCTTAAATGACAGCTACATCTGTTGGAAGTTTGTTCCTATCTTCTGTTTAGTTGGTTTAGGGATTTTTTTTGTTCTTTTTTTTAAACTTGACAGGTTGAAGGAACCTTTTTAATGACAGTTTTGAGAGGCTCAGAGAGTTTTTGAGATGCTCTTCCCAGCCTGTGAGCTGCTCCACACTGGTTTTGTTCTTTGGCAGAAGTTCCAGGTGACCCCAGAGCTTTGGTACCAGCAGCACCTTTCCCTGGGGGGAAAAGGCAGAAGCAGACACTTATTTAATTTACCCCAGTTGTTCTGTATTTTGCACGCTGGGGTTGTTTGTTTTTTATTTTTGTGACACTGAGGTTAAACTCCGGGGACACACACCTGGATTTAGATGGTGGATCATGGCCAAAGCCTGTCACAATTTTAGCAGGAGTGTCAGTTCCATTTTCTTTCTTCTGGAGTCAGGTTTTACTTCACTGTGGTAATGTGATGTCAGGGTTTCCTTGATTCATTTAGCACTTTATGTGTTTTCTGCACTGTATGTCTCAATATTTCCATCATGGCATTCTCATTTGCTATTAGTTTAGTGAACTGGTGACTGCAATAGAAACTACTTGTCCAATTATTTTGGATTTTTCTAGGCTTATTCATGTGTTGACACATTCATGTTTAATGCAACACTCCTGATAAAATAACCAAGATGTTGCCCAGTGTTTACATTAAGCACCAGAGAATTCCAACACTAGAAAATATGTGTATGCAAACAGTCTAAATAAAGAAAATTGAGAGAGTGCTCTAGCTATTAAAAAAAAAAACCTCAAACCCATAAAAATAATCTTTAGCTCAAAATGCCAAAAAAAAAAAATCACTTCTGTCTTCTTTTCTCTGGCCTCTGGTGTGGCCAGATTGGTGTTCTAGTGCCCAGAATCATTACAGACTTGCCCCCAGTTATCAGTCCAAGCATTTCCCTCCCAGCTTCTGGTGTTGATCTAACAAGTTTTGGTTAAGATGTTTCTTCCCTCTTCACAGCTCTAGATGTCCCAAATACCCTCCCTGCTCACCAGAAGGTGGCCCCAAGAAAGGATGTCAGGGTTTGCACACCCACAGTACGGGTCAGAGACCTCTCCTGAAACTCTGCAAGCCAACAGACTCTATTTCTGCCCCTTTTGTTTTTTCTATAGAATTTTTTCTAATTCCAAAATACTTTCACACGATACAGTAAAAATCAAAATGTTATTGCAACAACTGCATCAAAATGTTATTGCATTACAATGAATGTGCGCTGGGCTTTCAGCTAGAATTTTAATTATTTTGGAGTGTTGCACAATCTCTGGCAACCAGCTCTAGATGGGAAACATTTATTTCCTCTTAAGCTTCTGCTCTTAACACTCAGGAAAGTCATTAAAATTAGGACACTAAAAAAAAAAAAAAAA
>VYXD01007326.1:918451-1125639 GCA_013397195.1 Hylia prasina
CAGCTCCATAGATGCAATTTTACAGCCTTATTTAATTATTAGCTATGATTACGCTAATTGTACAACCTCATTAGTTTTTCTTTTCCCCACTTAAAGGCAATATGGAATCTTTAGGAAATTGCAGCAAATAATGAGCCTTCGAGTGGTGACACTGAGCCACTAAAACCATGGAATCATAGAATGGTTTGGGGTGGAAGGGAACTTAAAGCCCATCTCATTCCAACTTCCCTGCCGAGGGCAGGAACACCTGCCACTGTCCCAGGTTGCTCCAGACCCCATCCAACCCGGCCTTGGACACTTCCAGGGATGGGGCAGCCACAGCTTTAAAATTTAAAACAGCCTAAAAGCCATCTGATGGTGGTTCAGTGTGAAATTAGCAACAAATATTGCCACAAAAACACTACTTTTAGTGAAAATTGTTATGGAAGGTGCAGCGACATTAACCTATATACAGCTAAAACGTGGTTAGGTGTGGGTAAATGCCAATCTTCTTGCACTGAATTTTTCTTCATGCCCTGCTTTTAATGTGTGCTTTCTCTAAACCAATGAATTTTACAATTTTTGTTACTTCTTCATTAAAAATTACCTGAGCAACCTTGTTAACAGCTGCAGATGTTGCTAGTTACATTTGACTTTGACTATTCATTTCTTAAACACAAAATGCTTTTGGGAATATCCATATGGATATTTACATCTATAATGATATCAATGTCCATATCTGTTTCTCTCTACAAATGTAGATATATATATTATTATTAATATATAATTATAATTATTTATGTATTCACATGTAATATACAAAAAAGCATAATAATATATTTTGCAATAAAAGGTACAGTTTTGATTGTAGTCTACCTTTGCAAAGTATTTTATGAACTAAAGCAAACACAGAAATACCTCACTAGAAATAAGCCATAGTCATGGACTACTGCCAAATAACATTATATCTGTTTGCTGATCCCCAAGTTAATATGGTTTTTATTTTCCAGTGAAAAAGCAACTTAAACATATTCGCATCCATCTACCTTTTTCCCAGAGCACGTAGTTACTTAAAACACAGGAAGAATTATAACATTTCTTAGAATTTTTGGAAAGAGTGGATTTGTGGCTGAAAGCAGATGAGAGGCAACTGGTTTGGCTTTTGTTCCTTGACCTGTCCTATGACTCCAGTTTTTGTGGGACTCCGGTTCCTGATGTTAATCTCTCCCAAGATGGAGCACCAAAGCAGGAGAGATTCAGGGATTTTACTTATTCCTGGCAAACAGAGAGTTCATCTGGATCTGCTCAGAGAGAAGATGTGGGGAAAACCACAAGATTGCTTTTCAAAATGAACAACACATTTGTATTATTCATTTTTCAGAGACAATTGACACAAAGTTGCAATATGCTTAATTAGTTGCATTTAAAAAAAGAAGCTGTTTTATTTGACTCTATCCAACACAGCACTCTGCCATTTTAATCAAGTTGCTGTGGCAGAGAACATGGTGGTGCCCTTCAGTGAAAGCGCCAGCATGAAATCCTTGAACATAAGAGGAGCAGCAATAGCCTGACTATTTTCACAAGATGGTTTGGACGAGCAGATGACCAGATGGAGGAGAGGAGAACACTCCACTGCTGGCAGGCACCCAGAGCTTCTTGAACCTCATGTACTCTTCCCTAATAAATATGTCATTTCAATACCAGCCATGGTAATGCAGTGATAACAGCAGGAGAATAACTCTCCTTATAATTGTGTGAGACATCCAGATATATTCCCCTGTCTCCCTGACTAATGTTTCCAACATGACTTGTTAGCTTCTGCGATGATCAAGCAGCTATTAAAGATAAAACTGTGTTAACCTTTTCAAAAATTAGAAGCGCATGACTGTAACTGGAACTACAATGGCTTCCCGGAGACCAGAGCCAGAGGGTGAAAGATCATCCTGCTGAGACATGAGGAAGGGATGTATTATTTATTTAGTGTGTCTGAACCCCATACGGAGGAGGTGGCCCCGTGCAAATGCCTCCTCCTTGCTGTGTGACTGCTCTAACCCACGTAGGCAGGTAAGCAGAAAGGTCCTGGATCAGCTTTTACAGGAGAGGTAAATTATTTCTCTGTTTAGCTTTCCTCCCTGGAACGGAGTCTAGCAGATTGACCATGGAAAAAGAACTCCTGAAACTCCGAAACCAACCACATTTTTCTTCGTTTTAAGTTGGACCCCAAACCAACTTAAGCCTCAGGAACTTGTGAGATCCAACCCACTCACTGCAGTTTGTTCACATTTGTACCTTCAGTCACAGATCCAGGAGTCTGACACTAACATAATACTCAATATTCATAAAAACCCCTCAAGGATGGCAGCAGGGGTGTCATGTCATCCCATGAGCTGACAAACTAGAGGTGCTGGATATTCAGAAATTAATTTGTCTGATGATGCAGGTGAATGAAAAGTCAGCCCTGACATGCATAAGCTGTAATAAAAAAACAGCTCCTTGTTTATTGATAAGTATAATCTGTAGACTACGAGTGACAAACAGGCAATAAATCCCAACTGGAAATAAGAATGACAAGCAGTCCAAAAATTCCCTAGCAGTCTACGATGAAAACCTTTCTGGATTTGTTTTTCTAAATAAACTTTTTACTGAAGTTATCATAGCTGCTGATGGAATAAAGCTCATAATAAAAATAGATCATAGCAGAATGAAAATTGCAGAAATGTAATATACAATCCCAGGCACATGGAATATTTATAAGGTCTGACTTCTATTAAGGTAGCATCTCTGTCGCATTTTTGAGATTTTAATATCTGCAAGTAATTCTCTGTCTTCCCACAAGGAATGGTAAAAAGATCATCTAAATGAGCAGGTCCAAATTAACTGTTTCCCTCTCTCAAGGTTAGCAAACACAGCGAGCCATTCCTTTGGGAAACTGGGTCTGCTGCCTGTTTTTGTACAACAAAATGGAAAGAAGCAAAATCCATAAGGAAATACAGGAAGGGCTAAGCTGCCCTGTGTGAAAATGTTTCATGGTTTAGGAGCTGCCATTGTTCTCTTGGCAGAGCTAAAATACAGCCCATAAAAATTCAGGCAACAAAAGAGTGGGGTAGGCAGTGATGAAAAGTGCCTGACTTAGATGTAAAAGATTTCTTCCTGAATTTGGATTTTGGTGGCCATTTCCACCATGAGAAATTCACCCTAAATGGGCAGTGACTCTCAGGGGATCCTCCAGTGGCACACAGCAGGAAACAAGCAGTGCAGGTAACTTTTCACCATTTCTGAGTTTATTCTTTTAATTTTATTAAGAAACAGAACAAGCCTAAACTGTTAAACCAAAGCATTTTGAGATCTAGCCAAAAGTTCATTTTGTTGTAGCATTTTCTTACTTCAGCTGTTCTTCCCACCTTTAGCTATGACACAAATAAATGTACATCTACCATGTTACACAATTTCTCATCTTGCATCTCGATCAAGGCTTCAAAACTACAGGACAAAATAGACTTCTCTCATACCAGTGTGAACAAGGCAGCCAGGGATATTATATTTTACATATGTTCTCTGATTCTGCAGGATCTGAGCTCCATCTGCTCAATAAAATATTTGCCTATGAAAAGAAATGGAAAAATAATTAACTAGAAAATCTCTTTAGTATTGTGGCATATATTTTTTTTTCAAATATAAACTTTGTGAAATAAGAGGTATTAAGAACAAAAAAAAATCTACAAATCCCTCTGATAATAAGCAATGAAATTAAAATCTAGGCAAAATTAAATTTGAAAAGATTAATGTTCCTTTTCACATTTTGATGACAACTATAAACATAATGCAATTTTGTAAATTTACCGCTTTAAAATGCCAACTGATACGCCACAATAGTGCAATTTAAGTCACAAAGAAATAAGTACTCTTTATTCTAATGTCCCTACAGATAAATTTCTCAGTAGTAATAAAATGGCTTTGAACTTCTCAACTGCCATTTAAAAAACCAGTAAGTAATCTATAACTGAAGCCCTGTTGTGTTTAAAATATGTGTAGCAGCGCATGGATAGTAGTTGCATATCATCAAAATCTGTCCCAGATACCTAAATGCAAACTTTGGAGGATTCTTCTCCATAAGCATTTTGTAAAATTCCATGGCTTAAACTGCATATTTATTTTTCTCAGTCCTCTGAGATAAAAGCACTTTAGTGGCAATAACCTTGTTAAGCCTTTTGAAAAATCGTTGAACAGCCCACAGGGACTCTGAGTTCTGAAAATGGAAATCCTGGTGGCCCAGTTGGAATATAGTGTCCTGGAGCAACCTGTGGGGAGTACAGGGCAGAAATTGGGAATATCTTTCTTTATTGGGTTTGCATACTGCATGCACCACCCAAACCACACCCTCACACACAACTGGGGAAAAAAAAAAAAAAAGTACAAAAGGAGCAAGACAATTGTGAGAGGAAGTGTGAAGGAGGTGCTCAGACACTTTATGGAACTTGAACTGAAAGTCAAGTGGAAAGGGACAATCCTCAGTGCCATGACTGTAGTCACAGTACCAGGGCTTTTCACAGTAAGATTAAATATTCTCTTGCTCAGTGAAAACAGGAGTTCTTTATAAATAATAGTGGAAATCATGTCCCCACCTGTTTTCTCATGTAGAAGATGTGCTAAGTTTTCCCTAGATGTTGTTTTTTCAGGTTTCCAAAGTAACCAACACATTCCGAGTCCTATTGAGGAGAAACATACCCAATACTCATCACTGACATCCATACAAAAATATTTTAAAATTCAGAATTATACAGCCATTAACCGGTGGGAATTTTTTAATATATTCTACTTGAAGTGAATATATAAAGTAAGGAGGTGAAAAGAAATGCAAAAGCTGGTTCATCTGAAAGCATATAGCAATTTTCAGCTGCATTTTATATCTGAACCTATGAAATGTATACAGAAGAAATTAAATGTATAAAATGATTTATAGGTGGATTAAAAAGGCTTGCAATTTTTTTAGTTTCACACATCTTCAGGGAAACAGTTATAAATCTCTGTAACTTAAATTGCTTATCCAAGTTCTACAGAAAGCATAAACAGAGCAAGCAATTATCTGTAATAAACTTTTTCTTTAATATTGTGGCATTCACGTTTTGGTACAACTACATATCATAATTTATTTTGTGCTGTGTAAGATTCTATTTGCTAGGCTCACGTATTTTCTGCAGAAAGTGTCATCTTCCTGGTAGGGTGATCCAGTCATTAAGTGTTAATAAAATAATAATGCAACATAATCGGTCCTTCTGGAAATTAATTTATATACATAAAGCATTGGGGTTTTTTCCCTCATACACCACAGAATTTTGAAAACTCCAGAAAAATCCCTTTGTAAGTGAGGTTTTGGAGTGCTTAGAAATTCAGTTTTCATTATAGCCAGTGCTGACATTTGAAATGATAATTTGAACAATGTTTCCTGGGGTTCAGGCATCAAATGTTGCACTCAACAGAAGAGTCTGATGTTTTTTGTGACAGCCATCTAAAAATATGGAATTTGAAGTGGTGTCAGCTTTGTTGAAGAAAAGCTCCATAATGGTGGAAGATGTGGGATTTTTCAGAAAAAACAGCCTTTTGCCTCAATCTACATCCTAAAATATGAGTAAAGTGTTATCATTTGCTTGGAGCAATGCCTCGGAATGGGAATCATTGCTCTGTGAAACAGAACAAAACTGAGTCGAGGTGATCCAGGAGCAGGATGGGATCAATGCTTTGGAGAGCAAAACCACTCAGGTTGATCAGGAGATACAGAGTATATTGTATATCGTGGTGTAAAAAAACCCCTCACAGTCTGCTTTGAATAAATAAAAAGACAATCTATAGAGATTTATTTCAATACAGACAGGGTGTCACACTGTGTGAGGGTTTCAGTGGAGAGGACACTTCCAAGTGGGATGGAGATGTGCCAGCACTGTGGTTCAAGACGTGGAGTTTACAGCCCTTTTTCTCATCTAAGGAAAGCAATTAAAGCCAGAAATGCAATTTCCATTCAGCATCGTGCTCCTCTGGCATGTCAATCTCTGCAGTGGCATCTCCACACAGTGCTTGCTTGTTCTTGTGCTCCAGGGCCTGAACTCTGTCTGTTAAACTTGGTGCAAATTGCTCCAATTTTGAGGTCAAGGGAGAAGGTTTTGCCTTTAGGGACCGGAGCCTCGAGTCAGCAGCTCCATGGAGACACAAAGTCACTGCTGGCATGGGTGGAGTCACCTTCAGGAGAACTTCATGGCATGGGGGTGGGTGATTTTCCCAGGAGCCCTGGGTTCTCCCTTTTCACCTTCATTGTCCATGACATGGGGCTGTCTACCTGTCACCATCCCAGTTTACATCTGCAGTGAAGAAAAGAAAAAATCTCCCTGATTGAATGGAACAGTCTTTTATATTTATTTATCCCACTGGCTAAGTTAATTTCTGTCTTCTACCCATGCTGAGAAGCCTCAGAGCAGTGGTAAGTTTTCCAAGTGTCCTGAAAGCAGAAGAAGCAACTGGCCACTCAACCCAAGTTGTTTTTATTATTCTAATTTTTCTTTAAAATACATAATTTTTATTGCAAATGTCTTCCATGCCTACTTACCTTTATATTTAATCTTTCATATCTCATTATTAGCAGCAAGGGCCAGATTCAAATAACAAGCTGATCTCTTTAAAGGCAACCACTTCTGACTTGTGCTCTGTAAGTTCCTGGGATCAATAATATTTTGGTAAGCCCTATTTTCAAACAGTGAAATAATTAAACTTGGGATGGCTGCATTCTTAAGACAGATAGTTAAAGCTTCTTACTTTGGTGCTCTCTGTTTCACCACCTCTAAAGGCTGATCCAACCCATCTTAAAAATATATCTGAAACATCAGGAGTAGCTTAGGCTGCATAACCTCGATGGTTTCCACCCCTGGGGGATCCCTCAGTTGTTGCCCCTTTGTAGGATGCTGTTGATGACATGACAGCTATTGAATTACCAGGGTTTTCTGTCAAATACATTATGCTAATCCAGTAGCAGCCTCTCCTGAAGGTGGGTGAATTTTTCTCTGGAGGAGTGTTTTCTTCCCTTAACTGATTCAGTGATGGCTCTCCTATGCAGGAAAGCTAAATTTCAGCGATGTAAATGCAACCCTGAGTCTGTTCACAAAACAAGGGAAATTTTTGGGGGTAAAAGGCTGTGAACAGTCCTGTTAGGAAGCAGAGGTGCCATATGAATCACAATTCTACTCTGCCAGTGGAAGAGCATTTCCTCTAAACTGGTGCACCATCTTTAATTTCTCAGAGCTGATCCTCAGGAAAGGAAAATACCAAAAAAATACCTTCAGAAGTCAAGTTAGGAAGTAAATCTGGTTAATAAAAATCTGTGAAAGCTCTGGTTTTACACTACATTACAATCTTCCTCTCAGCCACTCTGCAATGCTGAGCACCTTCATACTCCTCCCAAACTAAGGTCATGGTCCCTCGTCCCCTGATATCAGCCCTCCCTGCACTGATGTGCCAGCTCCCTTCTCTTCCACAAAGTGATTAACACAATTAGGTTGAATTATGAGCTCTTGTCTGGCCTGCATTAGGCTGAATTTTGTTCTTCTTGTCAGACTGACAAAGGGACCCTGGCTTGAAAGTCTGTCTGTTTTCTAATTATATTTGTTGGTTTAATAAGGGATATTACCTTCCCTTATAAAAGATATTTCTCTTGTGTTAAGTAATGTGTTCACTCATAAAAGCACTGTTGGTATTTCATTAGCTCAGTTCCCCCAGACTAAGAGAAGGGCACACGGAAAAATGTCATTTGGATATCACTTACCCCCCTCCTCTTCCTTGGCTGAGCTAGGTCCCTGCTTTGGTGCCAGGGAATGTCATAATACCAGAGTCTGGGTGCAATCAGCCTGACCTGATTTCTGGCCTGTTTGCCAAGTCTGTCCCTCTCTGGAGCTCCCTGACCCAGCTCTGAAGGAGTGACTCACATTCAGAGGCTGAGCTGGAGAGGTCCCCAATCTCCTCCTCCTGCACAGGGGCTTTGCTCTGCACCTCATAGAGATGCAGGCCTCGCTAATATCATCCTTCCACCACCACAGGAGCAGAGAAATGATATGAATCATCAGAATCTCTTTTTACTCCACTCCTCAGTGTATTCTGACTTCTTTTAGGCGGGGTGAGTGCTGCTGTTTCACTGCAAATGCTCCGTACAGAAAGTACATGTACATTAAACCATTCCTGCGACTGTGTTCGACTCTCACTCTGCAAATAAATGGGAGGAGATAGCTCCTGTCCCTCAGGAGCTGCTGGCTGCTGAAAACTGAGAGTGGCTGGGATATGCAGATGAAACATCCCTTTCTCCACACCGAGGTGTGAAAGCAGAAAGCTCCTTACCCTGCCGAGTTTAAGGCCAAGGGGCTTCAGCATGCACGGAGCAAACAGGAAGATGTGGGACTAGGTAACTTCCAAACTTCAGAAACATCTTCATTTCAAATTCTGACTTCCTACCACACACATACTCTTCTGTAAGCAGACTCCGAGGCAATTTATTAACAGCTCTGGAGGAGTGATATCTACAGAATCTGGTTTTTAGCTTTTGACAGCTGAGCAGGGCTAATGTTGCTGTTTCAGTGTCATCACTGGAGCAATGTATATTATGTATATTCAATGGAGTGTCCTTTGAAGGTGCAAATGAAACAGCTTATCTGAGGCAAAAATCTAAAAAAAAAGCTAATATTTTACATTATTTATCAGCACATTGGAAAAAAAATGTAAGGGAAAAAATAGAGCGTATTTTCCAAAGGTTTTTTTGACCACAATCAACTGGAAGTTTCAACCTGTGTTTCTTTCTGGCTCTACTTAAGTAAATATTTTAATAGAATGCATTACAACACATACACACACACAAATCTAAGTTAAGTGCTTGAAGTACTTTAATTTCTTAAAATAAAAAATTAAAAAACAACAGTGAAGATGGTTGTACAGCCTTGAAAGCTTAAAAAAAAAAAACCCAGACAGACCTAAGCTCTGAAATGAGAGGTTTTAAAGAAATGCTCTAAGTATTACATAACAAAAAGTTATAGAGGTGCTCAGGGAAGAAATAAAGGGATTTTTGATCACATTAGGGATTTAAAATGAATCATGGAAGTCTTAATATTGTTCTTGAACTTTCCCAGAACAGAGGTGTTCCTTTGGATGAATGCTACAAGGAGGGTGGAAGAAGATGCTAGAGCAGAGTAGGATTGACATGCATGATGAATTACAGTTCATTAATCCAATTAATGAGTAATTCCAGAAGCTTTAATCCCAGATAAAGCTCTTTATCATAGCTCTGGTGGCTAGTGCTACATTAAGAGCCTGTCAGCAAATCCATTGCAAGCCTCTGTTATATGCAGCCTGCCATGCACTGCCAGAGCTTTTTTGGAAATATTTTGTCTGAAACAATTATCAGAAATACAGAGAAAGGAGCAGTTGCTACATTTATTTGACTGGACTCACATTACAAAAGATTTCAAGGTACATTTAAAAACACACAGGCCAAGTGAAAGTAACATCAAATATTGATAAGAGCTCTTGGGTTAAAAGCAAAAGTCTGTTCCTATTTCTGATGTCATTTGTGTGCAGGATTTTCTCATGCACGTCCTGTTGACTGATGGGAGCCAGTGAAGTATGATGAGTTGCTTTGGAAAGAATCTCTGTTCCTTTTTTAGTCTCTTTAATTTTTGTGGTAGAACTGCCTAAAACTGTGATGATGGCTCAGAAACACAATCCCTCCTCAACACTCACATGCAAAGAGGAATAAAAAAGGGAATAAAGAGTGGGAATAATGCGAGTTTACACACGGGTTACCCTCATTCTCTGCAGACAGCCCAGCAGAATAGAGCTCATAAGGGGGAGTTAAGTGTGAGACAAGCATTTGAACTTCTACTGGGTGTCTAAGAAGGTCAAACAACAGATTAAAATTTGTACAGCAGAAAAAAAAGTGTGTCATGACTTCTCACAAACCAGGAACATTTCCTGTTTAAGCCACTTCAAATTCCTGCCTAATGTCCCTGTCAGAGCAGCCTCTCTCCCTCCCAGCAGCTGGTGGGCTCAAATATTTATTCACCCACTGTGATGGGACCAACAGCAGCTGGGCCTTCACTGAGATCCTCTTGAAAGCTCTCCTGTTGACAGCTCTGGATACTGCTGTGGAGTGATTTTGATTTGGGGAGAACTTGGCTACCCAACTAGGACAATAAAGTCATTTATTTAGAAGACTTGCCCATGACAGCACATGCAGCAGGCTCAAGGGTTGCTCCCAGCTGCTTTGAGCAGCAATGTCAAATTATCTTCTGCATTCTCAGTTAGTAAAAGCTGCAGGAGCAAGACACAGGATCCTGCTGTGATGACTAGTTCAGTGAGAGTGCATCCCTTCTGATGTTGCCAAAGTGCCAGTTGTGGGATGAAGACAGTTCACACCCAATTACACACAGTGATGGATTCATATTTCTTGACCAATGACTCTGAAGCCTTCTGGAACAACACTGCACAATGATCCCCCATCTTAAAGCCCAAATAAGATGATTAGTGACATGCAGAAGCAGGAGTCAGAATTTCAGGCATGCCAGAGCTAGTTCTGACCCGTCAGCCTGTGACAGTGCTCCTGAACTGGAAGAAACTGCAACCACTGCAGCACAGAGGAAGGGTTTGATAGAAACAAGCAGCTACAGACATTATTGGAGCAGGAACACAATGGTCTCAAAAGCATTCCCATCTAGCAAAAGCAACATCACAATTTGAAATCCAAGGTTGAATACTTGCGCTGCCAATTGATAGAACTTCAGATTTCGGGAGCTTGGAAACACAGTGGAAAATGGGAGCTTTGATGAGGACTCAATACACTTCAGTGTGGCAAAGCATATCATTACAGCTGATTGATCAGGGTCACAAAAGTGTGTGGTGTTTAAAATGGTCTTTGACCCCATTAAAGCCTTCCTGGTCTCTTCATTAAACTCCTAAAAGTTTGTCCTGGGTCATCCAAAGGGACTGTTTCATCCTTCAAAAACTCTGCAGCCTCTAGAAAGGAAAAGGTTTTGATCCACACGTCTTGGTCTTGTAGTGTAACTCTAATCATGACTCTGTGATGCCTATCCAGGAGAACCAGCATGTGGATCAGTATGTGACTAAAGGCAAAGGAGGAATAAGAGGAGGAACCCACGTCTGAGGGAGAACAGATGTTCCCTGGAGCATTTCTGTGATGCAGGAATTGCAGTTGGTGCCAGCAGATTTTCTGGATCCCACCTTTCTCACCACTTCTTTCTGGAGGTGCCTGGGAACAAATCAAACACAAGGTAAAAAAAACTTAAAAAGGATAAAAGCACAAGATTAAGACAGAAATAGAAAGAAGAAAATCACCAAAGTCATGGGAACAAAACCATCATGCCATTAGTCTTCAAAATGTTATTAAAACAAACTAGGCATTTAGATTTGTTTTCTTGCACTTTTGAAACCTCCATGGTAAAAGCTGCAAACAGTTAACCTGAAAGAAGCACAACAAATCCACCCTGTTCAGATCTTCTGATATGCTACCACTCGTAAGCTCCCTAAAAAAATGTCTTTTGCAACTAAAAAGCATGCCACATGTTTGTAAATGGGAAATTAAAGATAAGAAATCCCAAATAAAGTCAGGCTACTGGATATTTACATTCAAAGTGCTTTGCAACTATCAGTCAATTACCTCAGCGTGTTTTCTGGCTGTCTCCAATCTGGCTGAAAAATGCAAGCTCACAACTTCTCTGTGAGATAGGTGTTATTAACCTGTTTTTCAGAGCTGGAAGCTGAGACAGAGAAGTGGGTGGCTCACCCTGTGTGGTGCTGGTGGCAGAGTTGGAAATGGAACAGTTTGTTTTAACACGTTTCCACCTCAGGATTTTGTAAGCCTCCATCTTAGAGGTGAATTGAAATTTTGGTATCACAGGACAAAATATGCCTCCTGCTGCTCACATAACCCATTTTTCTTCTTGGGCTAATTAGAATATAAATATTCCTTGTTCATGAAATCCTACTTTTATCTCAATGTTTCCCTTCATTGCTGGCTCCCCACTGCTCCAGGACAGGAATCTCTGTATTCTCATAACTGGACTCCATACATTTTTTTAAGGCAAGATTAGGATGAGCAGTGGCGGGACACAGGTATGAGCTGGTGGCATTTCTCGGTGTCAGTCGTCAGCATACAAGGCAAAATGGGATGCACAAATCCAGATTTCTCTGTTTGCCTTGCTGGCAGATTGTATGGTTATTCTTCAGTGCCTTTGCTGTCTTTTGGCTTTTTCCCTTAAAAAGAAACAACCAGCCTTCACTTCCTCAGGGAAGGACAGGTAGTGTTTTTTACATTCAATAAGGAATCCATTCTGGAACACTCATTTTTAATCTGATATTGGTCATAACAGCAGCTCTTCTCCTCTATGAGCAATCATTCAGTCTACTCTTCCTACTAAGACATTGTATTTGTTCTTTATTGTGTATAGCTAAATCATATTTTATTTATGATATTTTTTTCCAATGACAGCTCACTTTGGGCCTAGGTGAAAGTGTTTTGGAGTTAGAGGAAGATTAGCTGCTCTGCATTCATTATCAGAGGGAATTACTACACTTTTGTTCTCCCCACCATCCAAGGAATTTTTGTATCTCCAAATCTCCAGGCAAGTCTCCTCTAATGGAAGGTTTTAAAAAGTTAAATAAAATGGATTCAGATTTTTCACTCATTAGAGTAGCTCCTAATACATGACACATCATTTTTCCTTGAATACCATGGTGATGTGAGTCTCCTGTTAAAGCCTAAAGATGAAATAATTGAAAATGGATAAGTGACCTTGAAAGCCATGTCTTTCTGAGAGTCAATAGGGGCTGTGCACATTAATTAGTGTTTTTCAGATTCTACTCTTAATATTTACCAAAGCAGAAAAGCTTTCCCTCAGTCAGTCAAGGGCAGGACTGCAAAGCCTGTGACTGTTGACATATTTGCCTTCAACATGCTTTCCTTTATATTTGATTTAATTTGCAAAAATGCATTTAATAGTTTGTTACAGAAAGCTCCATTGAAAACATTTCTTCATTACAGCTCCATCTGAAAACATGCCCATGAATAACAGATTTGATCGTGAGCACTGTAGGGCATCTTCTTCTTATCAATGACAAAAATGTGATAAAAAGGACACAAAAATACGATTCATTAGACAGGACATTAACTCAGAGGTTGTAAATGCAACTTGTTAAATTTTATCAATCATGATCATAACCAAATCCTAATTTCAGTATGACTTAAAAAAAAAACAAATTTGTTTTCATTGCATTTAATAAAAAAAGAGCCCTAAAAACAAAAATAAAAGATTGCTTAAGGTTTACATTTATCCACTTCTTAATCAGAGTGAAATGTTTGACAAATACATATCAAAGAGAAGATTTTAACAGCACTATCTATTTTATTGCTAAATTACTTCAGAAGTCTCATAGTCAGGAACTCTGGAGACTAGACTAGACAAGACACTGACAAAACAAAAGGCAAAACAATGCTGTGCCAATAGAAAAGTGAACAGGATGAATGTTTTCCATTTTCTTTAGTGGTTTTCTGCTTGGCCTGTAAGTTATTGCAATCAAAGGACAGATAAAATTTCTTGTTGAGATTTTGCTGGCTCCCTCAATATTATTTCTATTAAATGACGGTGCAATTAAACTTTTATGAATGATAAAGTAAATAATTTTAAATAAGGAACTGTAACATCTTAGTTCTTTACCTAGACAAAGGTTGATCATGCTGTATTTGTTGACTTTGAAGACAAACAACCTTGTCAGGGGATGCCTAATTGCCAGCCATTGCCATATGTGCTTGCAGCATTTGAAATGTGCACTTGTGTTTGTGAAGGTAAGTCAAGCCAGAGTCAACTCTCCACACACAGCCAAATTTTGATTTTCTGGTAGAATTTGCTTGCCTGCCTGCCTCTTCTGGGGGCTTGGATTACTGCTTGGATGAAATGCACTGATTCAGTCCCAGCAGATGAAATAGGAATTCCAGCTGTGAGGGACTCCTGCAGTGCAACCCTCTCCCAGCACAGCTGACTCTGAGTGAGCCTGGATACCTTCCCCACTCAGGGCCCAACATTTTGAGACACAGATTCTCCTTCAAGTGGAGGTTAAGCAAAGAATGACTTTTGTTTTTGCTTCCATCTCTACAGATGTTGGGTAGAAAGTGCTAAAGTGGCAGATGGGCCATACCCAGAGCAGTGTGTTGCAAGAGCTGGTAATTCATCCAGGACAGATAGAACTTGTTTATGAATTCACTTGAGCTTGGGGTAATGCTTTCTGCTGCCTCTCTGGATCACCCCTGGAATTCAACATATTTTCACTAGTAACCCAACTTGAAGAGGAATAGGTAATATTGTGTGAGTAAAAGTATTTTCAGTGAATATTTTTAAAACACAGTAGATAATTTTTTAATTATACATTCCTGTACATTGCAAGCATTGAAGCACAAAGGCAGTCCAAAGACCAGCTAGAAGCAAATGATATTTCCTCCTCTTATTATTTAAGCCAGCCAATAATTTCTGAGGATTTTAAATGGACAAGAGTCAAGTCATGATGTTGATTAACTGGGACTGCATGAAAACCAGCAGGTAAGATCAAGCACATGCATTTGCTTACACTTTCATGTGCACAAATTTGCTTTAACCTTGACAGTTCTTAACAGCATTAAGTTAAGAATGCTTACCAGCTTGTAAGGGGGATGGCTCCCAAAATGCCATCAGGAAATAAAAATCCTCCTGCTCACTTCAGACTGCTTTCCTACTACAGTAGTAGTATTCAAACCTTGCCTTGTAATTGCTTATTTCTTTGGTGTCACACACATGCACGTGGCATTATTGATATTTCCATAAACTATCTTAGTTATTCCCACTCCGACATATTTATTTGCTGTACTCGGGTTTTTTTAAATATTTATTTATATAGTTGTGAATTAAGTAGCTACATACAGACTATAAATCAAATCATGTTCATCCGACACAGGTAGATTTCAGTGCTGATATTATCCTACTGCTGCATTTGGGACAACAGGAGGAATTTTACCAGAGAGGAAGAACAAAACTGCTCTCAGGCTGCTACTCTGGAGTTGTCAGCAGCTCAGGAACTGTTATGTGAAACAGAAAATTTTGTTAGAAGGTCATCTATCATCTTAGATGGTAGATGTATTTTATGATGTCTTTTTTATGGTTTTTGTTTGGTTTGGTTTGGTGTTTTTTTTGTTTTGGTTTTGGGGGGGTTGGGTGGTTTTTTTGGGGGTTTTTTTTTTGGGTTGGTTTTTGTGGGTTTTTTTTGTCTGTTTGGGTTTTGGTTTTGGTTTTTTAGGGGGGAATTTATGTTTTTTTAGATAAGCATCTTCTACTATCTCCCATTTACATCAGTTGCAGGTTTTGGATCAAAGGCACTTAGGTGGGGATAAAAGTAAGACATAGATCCAGATTTTTACCCCCAGAAGAGTTCCCAGGCAAACATGAATCAATATGAACTCTTGAGGATTTCAAGGTTCCCAAAACAACCTCTTAAAAAAGTTCAAAAAGGTACCTCAGGCCCTGCAGTGTCCCCTGCTCACAGACGATGCCATCTAGGCTGATTCTGTATACCTGAGCAGCAGGACAGAGGGAATCCAGAAATGTCTGCTGGAGGAACACCTGGAGGTCACCTACTGCAGCCTGAATGCAGCAGGATGGTCACCAAGGCCAGAAATAACAGGAATGTGCAGGATGATCACCAGGATCAGGTATGGCCAAGAGCAGGGATGACTCTCTGTCCTCCTGGCCAGACTGTGCAGTCAACACTGGTTTGCAGAGAGCAAGGATGAAGAAGAGAGAGGAAGAAAATATTTCCATGTTCTCCTTCCTTCTCATGTTACATCTGAGAGCTTAAGCCCCTTGCAGTGAGCTGAGTGCAGCCTTTATATAAATCATGTCTTTTGCCCACTAATCAGCTGCATTAAAATTAATAAAAATGTAAAGAGAAGATCTTAGATTAATTAGCAATTGAGTATGGACTACATTTTTATTATCTGTAGATTTTAGGCAGCTGCAAGAAGATCCCTTTAGTGCATAGCACACAGCCAAAAAGCAAAGACATGCATCTATAAATCTCATAAATTTATATTGCACTCTGTATATATAGAATTGCTGCTTGCATGTAGCACACACATTATTACAGTGCTGAACAAAACTGCTGTTCCAAAATTACTCTTTGCAATTCACCTTTCTAGAAAACACTGCTCTGAGCATGGTCCAGTTTTCACTCTGGGCCTGTGTTGCCTCTAATTTTCCAGTTTGCTTGAATGAAATGGAAGAAGGTCAAGTGACTGGTCCAAAATCAAGCCACTCCAAGGCTCAGCTGGGTACCAGGGCTTGCTTACACCACACAATCTCCTTGCACCACACAGCATCCCACAGGGCAATGACAGAAGAGGATAATGAGATTGCCAGCTACTTTTCTCCATCAAATAAAGCAAGATTGCCAGTTATTTTTCTCTATGATGTAGTATTTCTTACGTTCTAGTTTTAATTTTTGGAAGCTTTCTAAGCTGAGGTTGCTACACAGACTTAAGAGAGGAAATACCACAGAAGTACTCAAAGTAATAAACAGTACCCAACCCTGTATCACGACCTGCTTGTCGCAGCTGCATTTGTTTTGCAGTCCTCCTGATGTGAATTTGTGAAATTGAGTCCTTGGATGAAGCACTGCAGAAGGGATTTTGAAAGCACACTGACAAAGGGATGGAGAGCTGGAGTCTGTTCCCACAGAATCAGCAATAAAATTGACTTCAATAAGCTCTGGGTGAGGTCGGGAAGGACTCGATGCAGCAGTGCACCACTGGTTCCAGTGACCTGTTTCAGTGGGCTTGAAAGCCACTTTTTGAGGCAGACAGACTCCATCCTGCTTTGCCATCAAACTGGGGTCAGACAGAGCCAGTGGAGGCTGGAAGATCTGACACTGAGAACATCTAAATTCCTTTGTAGGCTGATCACGTTTTTCAAATGCAAACATCGAGGCACTTTGGAAATGAATTGCATATAAGAAATTTAAATAAATTAAGAGCTGTAGCTTACTGGTATCCCAGCGTTTTTTAATGTAATTAATAGCATATCAAATGGATTGCTCTTCTAAGATAGGTGAATTATCAGAGCGATGGCTCTTATCTACTACAAATACTCTTTTGTTACGTGCTGGGTTTTCTGAAGGTCAGCCATGCTGTGATGTGAATGACTGTTGCAAATATCACAGAGATCTATCTTGTACTGCTCCTGTTATTATTACAGGAATTGTATAAATGCTCAACCCTTGACTCTTAGTTTTGACAAAAAACCATGGTGTGTCCCCAACACTGAAACAACAACAGTTGCATGGGGAAAACTAGAGAAGTGGATTGGTGGTGGTTTTTTTCCATTTACTGAAACTATAGAGTGAAATGACAGTTTGAGAGGTTAAATCCCAGTCTGAGTTGCAAGTCAAGCTAAACAAGGAAAAAATTTGCTTTGATGAGTCCGATTTAAGGATGTTGCTGTAATGAAGGATAATTATGATGATGGAAATTAAGGACGGAATTATGATAATTGAAAACTCAGTTGTGGCAGATATTAAATGACCCTGGAGTTCTGGGGCTGTTAAACATTGCCATTAAAATCCTGGTAATTAGAAATACTTGACAAAGGATGGGTGAACATTTAGTAGAACAAAATCTTGGGTTTTACTTTCTGATAATCCTGTTAAATTGCATACTGTTTTACATGTTTATGTCTTCTGTGACTGAGACTGCTTGATGGCATCATTGCTTTCCAGCATCTAAACCTTCCATCTTACTCCTCTGGAAATAGATTTTACTGGGGGGGGAAGGAGAGAGAGAGAAGAGAAAATGCTAGAAAACTGCTTGCACCTCATCCCACTGCTCTAATCAAGCACAGACAAGATATATAAAGGTCTAATTCCCATGAAAGCTAGCTTGTGACCTCATTCTTGGTACTGTACAACTGAAATGTCCCAGTTCCTCTGCAGCTGTCTAAAGTTCATTTCAGGGATGTAGGGTATGCATTATTCCACTCTCTTTGGTGAATTCTTTTGGCTGCTTTTTCTCTAAGTAAGGGAACTGCTTCTATTTTCTACTTTGAGAGATCTCCTTAGTTTGTTTGTCTTTGGGTTACAAGGAAATCTTCTTCTGATCATCTGTGCAGAGATCAAGTGCATCTAAAAGATCAAGGAGATGTAAGATTCAAAGGTAATATTCATGGTGGTGGGTACGAGGATGGTTAGGTGAGACTTGATTAGTTCATATTATTTTTGACTGTTTGAAAATGAAGTGGTTTGGGGCCTGGAACACAAAGAAGAAAGAAATTGCTAGACTATTCCTATCTGAGCCAATATGGAAGAATTTACCACTTGACCAGCAACTAGTTCCTATTACTACAGGGTCCAGCTCTCCAAACCCACAGTCCTGGCAGCACCAGTGAAGACTCGTGGTGCCCACAGCAACATTCTGAAGTGTGAAGTATCTCTGCACCTCCGAGCTCCCATCCTGGCACTGCTGGGCACAGGGATCAGCTGTGCATGACTGAGATCCTGCTCATGTCAGCACTATTTTAATTCCACATTACAAACCTTGTTTCACCTCCTCTCTGAGTGACATGTTTTTAATGCTCTGTTTTATCATTGTCAGATACAGGATTTTTATTGCTGAATTTTGAATATTTAAGGCACTTTTTTTTTTTCCTGATTGCAGACATTTTACATAGAAATTGCCTTATATTACAAAAATCATACTCTGCAGTTCCCATGAGCAGTCTCCTCATATCCTTCACCTTTTGATCTGCACCTTACTGAGCGTGGCTGAGTGGGTGGGATAACTGCAACCCAGGGTACAGCTCTGCAGTTCCAACCTTGGTCAGGCATGGTCTGTGCTGTTTGAGGAAACACACTTGAAACAGAATTTTGGGTCCCACCCTCAAATTTCAGCTCTATCTGCTCTGTGGGTGCCTCAAAATGCTGATATTTCTGAGAGTTCCCAGCAGGGCCAGAATGCCAGAGGCTGGAATATTCTGCCAGCTCTGTGCAACCTGGCTGCAGGTTAGGTGATAGAGCTCAAGGAGAACTGCAGGTGATCAATATATCAAACAACAAAAAAAAAGGTTTGTTCCTATACATTTTTTACATAATATTCAATATTCATAATCAGTTATTGCTCCCTTAGCACTCTGATATAGACTCAATGAGACCTAAACAAGTGTGACAAATTTCTGCTCCTGCTGGCATCAAGAAAATCACCTGCATCACGTTCCAGACTTTGGGTTCATGTAAAGTATTCGTGAGGACACACTCCAGCCAAATATGTGCAGCAGCTCATGAAGTCTGCACTGAAACATGAATTCCCTGGAATTCATCTGGAAAGCCTCCAGATATTGTGTCAGGTCACAACTGATTGAATAATATCAATTAGTATTGAACATTATTCAGCAAACAAGTTTTTCCAACTGCCTCTGGATGATCATTCTCAGCTGGTGACTGTGTCGGGCTTCAATGGCTTATAATAGTTTTTTAAAGTAAGCAAAAGATTAAGTGCAACTTAAGAGAGTAGAGGGAGACTCCATCCCAAAAATGCTATTTCCTCTCTCTAGCTCCCATCCAAAGGCACAACCACCATGAAATCTGTGATGGGGTTTACCGCTCCCTTGGGGAATCTTGCTCCATGGCAGCCAAACAGCCAGGAGAGGAGCTGATGTTGGTAGATGTGCCAGCAGCTAAAGAGAAAATGACTCAACACAGACTGCAAAAAGGAGATGGAAGAGAGTCAGCAAATCTAATGAAGTATCTGTTCAGGAGGGGAAAAAACCAGAGCAGAATAAAATGTTACAAGAACGGAAAAAGGAAGAAACAGCTTATTGCTGGTAAAGATGATGAGTAATTGGGTTTTCCCACATAAGCTGTGGAAAAGGCTGGAACTCCCAGGAGGTAATGATACCACAAGACCATGGCTCTTATGCTGCTTGTAGCTGATTGAAATTTCTGGAAAAGAGATCTTCCAAAGAATTATTTCTTCCTGATAGTGAGAAGGGGATCTTCCTTGTGTCACCAGCATTTTATGCAAGACAACTCTAAGAATGCTTAATTGAATAGATCATAGAATCTTGTCCCAATCCCTCTGCTATGGGCAGGGACACCTTCCTCTAGACCAGGTTGCTTAAAACCTCATCCAGCATGGCCTTGGATACTCCCAGGGATAGGGCATCCACAGTTTCTCTGACGAACCTGTGCCAGGCCCTCTGCACCCTCACAGGGAACAAATTTTTCCTAATGTCCAACAATCTAACCCTGCCCTCGGTCAGTCTGAAGCCATTCCCCCTTGTCCTGTCACTCTCTCCCCTTGAAAAAAGTCCCTCTTCAACATTCTTAGAAGTCCCCTTTGGGTACCAGGAGGCTGATATATATCAGTCACATTTATTTCTATGAGAAGGCATGTCAGGATGCTGCAGGAAATAAGCTGTAAATGCAACAGTGTGAGCTGTGAAATCCTGAACCACCTTTCCCGATGGCTGTTCCGTGCAGCCTGGCTAATTCCCAGGGAGCTCAGAGCAAAGTAGTTGAAATAATACCACCATCTGCTGGGCAGCTGGATAATTCAGGGAGTGGAGAGCTCCTTTGGAGATGAAAGTGTGTGTGTGTCACTCCCAGCCACAGCTTCTCTGGTACACACTAGGACGTGCCTGGTAAGCCCTCATCACGTAATTCTTAATTATTTCTATTATTGATGCTGGCTGATGCTTTCCCAGGCTGCTTGCTGTGTAAGACATAGCTAAAAAGATACATATCAAAGCCTGTCTGCCTTACACCACACGAGGAGGGAATTGGGGAACGTATTTCACAGGATTTCTGTGTGGGGAGCAGCACCCCTACAGCAGCTGTGCCCTGTAAAAGATATATGAATTTAATTCCCATCAGGACTGATATCATTTGCGCTCCCAGATCTGTTGCTAGGTCACATGCAGCTGCTCACATCCAGCCTGGGAAGCAGAAACCCAAAATAGCAACGTCCACTGACGAGCTGAGACACTTGCCATGGCCAGATGTGGGGAACAGCATGTCACAGAGAGCCAGGAACGATTCTTGCAGGAATTATAAATGCAGCTCTTGGATGTATCAGACTTACTGTAGCCTCACTTCTGACACAAGTCCTTTCCAGGGAGGGTGTGAGGCTCCTGTGGCACATGGGTGGCACTCAGCAGAAATGAGCTGGAAAGCCACAAGCCTGCCAGCTCAGCTGACGTGGGCAAGGCTCATCATCTTCTGTAGCCTAAGGCACAAACAGGGCTGGTGTGTTGCATGAAGCTTTTCCCCACGCTCCAAATGACCAAAGGCTTGCTAACAGTTGGATCAGTAGAGAAAAGCTTTCGCAGGAACCAGAGAAAAAGGCTAAAGCATGTGCCTGTTACTGTGTGGAGACAATCTGGTGGGGTCCCTGGAATGAAGATGAGTGACAGCCCTCGTGTGAAAAGTCAGTGAGATTTCCCATTTCTGCAGAGGAAGATTTTTTGGAGTTACATAAGACCTACCCCACTCCATCAGCACGCTGATTTTCAAGTTATAAAAGCTGTGACACCTCCAGCTATTTCAGAGCCCCAAGGGGAAAAAGAAAAATAGGATAAAGTAATTCAACCTCCTGAAACTCCTGCTGGGTGCTGGTGAAATTTAAAATACTTCCTTTTTTGGGAAGAGATACTCAGAGGAGATGTGATCTGCTACCTGAACTGCAGAGGTTTGCCTGGAGGCAGGACAAGGCCACAGGCAGGGAAACACTGCTGGGGGAGGATGGTGAGGCTGGATGAAGAACCTGGCAGTTTTCTTATGGAATACGTGGAGATTGGAGCAATATGTGATGGTGCAAAGGCTGAGGGAAGGACAAACTTCCAGGTCCTGCAGTCTGTGGGCATGGGAGTGGCTGCAGCCCTGCTGGGAGCCCTGCCAGCACTTCCTCCTGGGATGATCAGTGCAGAAATGACTCCCTAGGGATATTTAAATTGCTTTTTCCCCTGTTTTTTCTGTGTTGTTGTTGTTGTTGTTGTTGTTGTTTTGGGGTTTTTTTTAGGTTAGTTTCTGTTTAGTGTTAGTGTGTCTCTTTGCAGTTGTTGGTAAATCCCCGGCCTCTGGAATTTACCATGCTTCTCTTTAAAAAACTAAAACTAAAACTAAAACAAAAAAACAAACAAACAAACAAACAAAAAAAAATCCTTCCACTATATTTTTTCACTTATATTTACTTATAAATGAAAATTAATAGCATCAGATAGGCAAGGTGCAAGTTTTCCATCAGTAGCAGGAGCAGCAGTATGTCCTGTGCATTTATAATGACTAAATACCATTGGTGTCTGTCACACATGAATGAAGTTGTACCAGGAGCTGACTATCTTATCCAGAAAGGACCTGGCTGACAATTTTTAATGTGGTTTTTTTTTTTAAACCCAGTACCTATCCCCCAGCTATCCTCTGGTTCATGCCAAGATATCGCTACAGGAGATGCACCTGCTTCAGCACGGTTTCTAAAACAATGCAGAGAATGTGTTCAGAAAGGTTGAGTTAAAATTAAGAGCTCATCACAACTATCAAGGAATAATTTTCCTTGAGACAGCTAAGAGCAATCCCATTACTTAATATCATAATGTCAAATTATGGGAGGGATTATTGTAACATTGTCAAAATACTCACCAAACAAAGTGAGGAGAGGATATTTTCAGCTCAGTTGTGGAATGGGCACATCTGAACAATCCTGTGAGTATTTCTGACCTGAATGACCTTCAGGCTGTGACCTTTAGACTCTGCTATTGTATTTGTGAAAAAAGTCAGGGTGCTGCATCTCCTGGAGCAACTGCTTCAGAGAACATCATGTGGAGGAAGGAAATATATTTAAATGCAGTATTACAACTGGGTCATCTGAGAGAGCTCCGTGTGCTTTGCAATATCTTTCGTACAAATACCAAGTGCCAGAATTATTTTCCATAGTTTCCTTCTCCTTTTTTTTTGATTTAAAGTATCCTGTTTATTTTTGAAGTGTCAATTTAGCTGAGCCATGCGTTATCATCAAGGCGTGCTGCTGTAGTTAACCCAGGAAAATACTGTTTTCTGGGAATGCAAACACTAATAAAGCTATCTGTGCCATAAATTAATTTCTTTTGTATGGAGATCAAGTAATTCAGTGCTTACTTCAGAAAAGACAATACAACAGATATTGTGAGTCCATTAACAGCAACAACAAATCTTTTCTGGCTCTAGTGGAAGAATTAATTATTTACATGTTTCTCATTAACTTTTTACCTACTGTTAACAGTAGGTTTTTAAAAGAATCCCTTTCTCTCTGTGATCAAAGTTTTCAACAAGCCCATCTACAAGCAGCATATTTAGCCATTTTAAATTATTTGCAGTCTGTCACAAAATGACATTAGCGATTTGTAGGCACTGCTGAAATGCTGCAGGTATTCCAGAAATTCCTCACAAGTCTTTCTGAGACGTCAGTTCTTTCATCCACTGCCCTTGACGTGCTGTTGGATGTTGTGCAAATGTTAAAATACCACCAATATCTTGTCTTCACCTTACAAAATAACAACAAACCCCGTGAGAGACTGGAAGCTGCCTGTAGGCTCATCCATGGATCTGGTGGTCATGTATTTCTCTGGAGTTTAATCTCTGCTTTAGCACCCCCTGGTAGAACAGGTAGTGGAATCTTGGACAACAGAAAATGGGCTCATACTGCTGTTTTAGGGGGAAAAAATTGCAAGTTTTTTCCAGCTAAACCTGGAGTCAGTTTTGGTAAGTCTCGGAGAAACTTGTGATAAAATGGTCTTCATAATTAATCTGAAAATCTTATAGAACCTTTAAAATTCTCAGTAATTTCAGCAAAAAAAAAATGGACCAAATTGTATTGTGTTTTGGTACCATTTTGACTCAGATCCTAAAAACCAGAGAAAGCCAGAACTTATCAAAAATATTATATTTAGTCTTTAATTTAATGAACCAGTTAGACCTCTGTGAGCTTGTGCAACTGAATCTTTTACCAATTGATTTGTGTTCCAAACAATTTAAATAAATTAAAAACAAAACTACAACAATAGAGAAGCTTAATATAGTAGGAATTAGATTCTCAGATTTACTGATTCACACTAGAAGAGGAAGCATGCCTTTCCAAACTGGCTGTTGAGATGCCTTTGCATCACTGAAGGGCTTCATTCCCCAAATGCTCATCCCCAGTGCAGGAGCATCCTTACTCAGGGGCAGTGAGGTGGGCTTTACCCAAAGGCTAAAAATGTGACTGATGCAACTGCTCCTGCTCCATGAAACAGCCAATTCCTGCTCTGTGCCCTGCTCCAAACTTGAGGAAGCATTTGTGATGTGACGAGCCAGACTGTTCATTTTACCAGGCATTGCCCAGCACCAGCTGCTCCTGAGAGTGGTTCAGCAAACTTGATAATGAGCACTGGGGGAATAACAGAAGTTCCCTCTTCAGCTGAACAGTAGTTGGCTCGTATCTTAAATATTTTATGTCCATTATACACTCAAAAATGCTGTGAAAGGTCTGTGTGCTCTTGGTTTTCATATTGGTGGTTAGCCTACATTAAACCCACAGAGAAAATTCAGTGTTGTGTAATGCTATTGAATATCACAGATTTAAGATTTATTACCAAAGGAAATTGCACTGAAAGAACTTACTGGAAACAAAACAAAACCTGTGACTCGGTGATGGATGACTTGGTTCTCTAGTCTTACACCAATTATTTAACAAAGCATTTGTTACATTTGACTTTAGGCCAAGCAATGATGTGAGTTGACATTTTCTAGAATATTTTAAAGAACTGACAATTTGCGACACATTAGCAAGCCCAAGAAGGAGCAAAGCACATTTAGATGGAGTTATAAAATCAGATACCTTGATAACTTAGCCAATGGTATTTAGCCATAATTTAGCCATTGATACTGAGTCAAGCCAACTAAGTGTGTAACAAAATGAATCATAAGCTCCATGTCCCTTAATGCAGCTTTTTGATTTAACTCTTCAGCAAGATGCCATTACCTGCAGTGATTACACCTTCACAGCATGGAAGTCAGAAGCAAATCTGGCAGGTGCAAACATCTGCTTCTTTTTCCTATAGCTGCAAAGAGTCCTGTAACCCTGTGCTTCAACTTGGAACAGAATTTTATAAAGCTCTGGGTGTGCTGGGGGGAATAAAAACCAAAAAAACAATCTTTCCTTCCCCCTGTGCAATTTTCTGAGGACTTCTTTAGCTTCATCCAGGTTTTCTAGCTGGATAGGTAAAGGGTTTGGCTGAATTTTTGAAAGGAGTTCTGCAGACCATTGTTTTAGGCTAATAAAATAAATAAAATTCATATGTGCGAGCAGGAAACAGTGATCTGAGTGTTTTATTGTGGAAAACACACACAGAGCAGGCCTGTCTTATTTGCTTTGTAATTCAGAAAATGAGCTTTGAGCTGCTCTGGTACCAAGCTTGAACCAAGAGGGCCTGGTCAGCTCCTTCAGATCACTCAGCCCAAGGTGAGGGGGAGAGCTGGTTGGGATGAAACAACAAAAATCACCTTTCCTACAAAACTATTAGAGAAATGACTGCTTTAATGGCCTTTCAACCATTAAATGGCAGAATTAGAGTATTCAATTAACAAGCAGTCAGCTGTGTAAAACCCATCATGTGACACTGAGGCTGTAAAATCCAAACAGGTAAATGTCATTAAAGTCCCTAATAAAGCAAAAATGTTTTTTCTTGAGTTTATATAACTAGATACCAGAATGCTTTCATAAGATTCGCTGTGATACACCACTAATTTCATGTGCCTGCATTGCACTGGTTTGAGCCACAATAAAAAATAAAGCTGAAAACAGAAAAATTATCTCTGCTGCATTTGTATTGTTTTCGTGAACCTTCAGAAGCAGCAACTGCAGAATTTTTGGGTGGTTCACAACAAAACTCATGTTGCCAGTCAAACTGAAAGGACAGGAAAGCAACTGGAGAAGGGAACAACAGGAATAACTGGCTGAAGGCAAGGTTTGAATTTTATGAATATTAGAAGCCAAGGGCCATTGCACCGAAGGAGAAATGTCCCTGAAAATGTGGCTAAAACAGCTAATCCAAAATGAGGTCATAAAAATGTCCAAATGGACAACAACAAAAAAAAGTTGGGCAGAAAGAAAGGAATCATTGAAAAACTAGCCTGAGGGAGGTCTGTGTGCAGTGTGAGACAGCAAGGCAATTATTTAAGAGCAGCCCATTATCTACTGCCCAAAAAGCCACACAGGCTTGTAACACAGAGTTATGATTCCAATTTATGTGATATTTGAAATGAATACTTACCTTGGTGAAAAAAAAGCCACATGAAATAAAACCTATTCTAGACCCTTCATTGCCTCTAAAATGCTACTGGTCTATAACAATAAATATTATTCCATTAGTTTTATATTACTGGGTTTTCAAAGGCAGGTGAGTTAGATGAGATCTCTTTACAAGAGATGAATTTAAGAGACAACTGTTATTTATAAGAGCTGAAATAATGTGTTTGGAGTGCCTCAGTTTTTATTTAACACCTGCTTTTGCCCTGCACACAATTTTCTTCAGAAAAATTCAGTAATGAATTGATTTTTACCCATCTCAAAAGATGAAAATCTGGATTTTGCAAAATGTGTGGTGGAGAATACTGAATGGAACAAGCCTTGTGGAAAATAAATTATTGGGCTGGCTAGAAATTGACCCTTAGCTCCCATGAGGTCTTTCTGAGCTCTGTTGGAAACTTGCTTTTCCTGTGGGGTGATGTGTATAAATCAGATTAACTTCACTGAGAGCAAGGAAGTAAATATATCTGAGAGAATACAGCACTGTAGTTCCAACATTTCTGTGGTTTCTGGTGTTTTCAAGGTGGCCACTTGGAGGTTTATGACAGTATTAGCAGTAAAGAGTGGAGATTTTGAAAACAGTGTCCATGAGGGGTGGAGGAGAGTCTCTGGCTGGACTGGCAGGATAAACATCAGCAGCTCCTGTTCCACCTTCCAAGGCAGCACTAACCACCAAATCATGTATTCCCTAATAATTCTAAGAGTTTATAATTTAACAAAATTTGTTTCATACATAAACCAGAGGCTTATGAGGTATTGCACTGCCCTTTTCCTCTTAAAATTGACGTATTCTGTGAAATCCCTAAAGAAGCTTTAGAAGAAAAGCAAAAGAAAAGCAGGGAGCAGCAGGTCCCTGTGGATGAGAGTTGAGGTGCCATGGCTGATTTATAGGCCTGGAAAATATTTGCAATGCCCATATTATACTTGTTCTGGGGATAAAGAGAGGGTTTAATTCACTAGTGCTATCAATCTGTTACCTTTCAAGGCAGTAAATTCACTAAGTTCAGTAAAAAAAGCAATTCAGCTTCATGGAGTTGTTGTTATAACATATCATTTGTCATTTACTGTATGTAAGTACCAATAGCACAAACATTTAAAATCATCAAAAGAACTATAAAGAGATGAAAGAAAAATGTTTCAGAATAAATCTCTGTCTTTTCCAAAGCAATCTACTCTGTGATAAGGTTATAGAGTGAAACATATGTCACTGGGAGCTTGACATAAAATTCTTATTTGTAATTGCAAATGTTTTAACAAAATTGTTAAACCTCATTTCCTATTTGTGTATGACACAGAGTGGAAGAAGAGGAGGAGTTTTAAAAACACACTTTGATGCCTTGGTTTCCTTTGTAGTGATGCAGTGAGGATTCTCCAGGGGATTTCTCAGGGATCCTGAAACAATATATTATTTGTTCCTATGGAGGAAACCTAACTGTCCTCCTAAATCTGCTGGGATGCCTGTCTCTTAGGGCTTCAGAGTTAATCTGATAGTGATGAATACTCCCATTAACACTTATATTAACCCATCATCTCTGAAAAGAAATGACATTTGCAGCATTTTTCTGTCTTGAATGAATGTGGAAAGGAAATCAAATTAGGGGAGTGACCTACACTGCAATGCTCACATTTCTCTGCCACTTCTTTTCATTCACCCAAGAGCTTTGCCCTATTTTACGTCATACCATGTACATAATATTTTCGGTACAGGTCTGGGTTTTTTTTATTTATTCCTAGCATCCCTGGCCTGTTTGGCATTCTGAAAGCCAGGAAGAGGCAACACCTGTGTGGGAGAAGGGGCAGCAGCCCCCAGGCCTGGCCCAGAGGAGCCCTGCCAGGGCCATGAGCAGGAGCTGAGCTCTTTTTGAACACAACAGCTGCTTGCACAGCCTCTCCTACAAAATTGTATCAGCCAGGATGGGGAAGGAGGATGAAAGAAGAGATGACAGATATATGGACAGACAGTTCCAGCACTGGTTCTGGTCTGTTTTCAATCCAAGCTGGTGGTTCTGCTCTGACTCTCGTTATGACCCCTGGCTGGAACACTGAGGAGGGGTTCCTTCCCTTTAGAGTTTTGATTCCTTCAAAAAAGAAAGGTTCCAGGAAAAGGCTGAATGAAATGGTTCAAGGGATGGTCAACACCTTTCCACTACATGCCTTTCCACTGCTAATACTGATGAAAACCTGCTGTGGAATGTCTTTCTGCTGCCTTTTCAAAGGAAATTCTTTCCTAAATGGAGAGTTCACTCAATGGGAAAATTCAGTCAGAAAATTTCCTGAGCAATAGTGCCTGCATGAAGGTTATGAGTAGCCATTTCTCTTACTCTTCCTTTTACTAAAATAAGTCAAGACTTAGGGAGGAGAGGTAAAGTGTTTCTTTAACACTTCCAGAGTCATTAATATTAATTTTGCAGAAGAAAGATTAAAATGCATTTTGTTTTCTTTTAAATCATGTATCCATTTCACTTAAGTTGCACAACAAATGATGTTTGCAGAGGCTGAAGCAATTCCTTGTAGAAGGAATTCAGACAGCCAGACAGTTCACAAAAGTGAAATAAATACTGAGCTTATCCAGGAAGAATATGTTTTTCTTTCATGCAGATTTTGTGGAAATCTGAAAATGGATTCTGATGGGAAATCACCAGCCAGTTCCAATATACATAGTTTATACATGAGTGTCCTCTTTATGAATATTTGGTAATTGCCAATCTCCTCACATAGAATAATCATTTTTGGGTTTGAGCTGCTGAGCAGCAACAACCATTCTCAGACATGTCTTGGGGCACTCTGGAGCAGAGGCAAATTGCAACGTGATTTATTTTGACATCTCTGCAACAATTTGGGGTTTTCCATTAAAAAAGGAGCTCATATGAATAATTCACACGTCAGTCCTGACCGTGCCCTGGCACCTGGCAGTGCTGCCATCCAAGAAGGGGATCTGCAAATTTAATCAGGGCATGAGGTGCCCAGTTAAAGTTCAGGTGGTCAGGGCAACACAGGTGGCAAAACATTGAAGAAGGTCAAAGAGAGGCTCCTGCCCTGTGCTGCCAGAGCTGAGAGTGCTCCAGGTCAGGTCAGGGATCACACCCTACCCTGGTCCATGCAAAGGGGCACTGCACTTACAAGGAACTGATTTACTGCCTCTAATAGCTGCACTTATGCTGTGTCAGAGCCCAGGCACTCGTGCTCTTGCTCCCCTGAAGAAACCTGGAGCTGATCATTAGGTTCCTGAATTCTGTCTCTGCTTTACAGTTTGAAGTCCTGTATTTTCATTCACTGGCTCATGGGGAGTGATTCTCTAAAAAAGTTCTCCCTCTCACAAGGGAATTAGAAGCTGGAAGATAAACTCACCAAATGATCTAACATAGAAATCATTCTCTATAATCCCAGAGCTCTGAAAAGGGGGATATGCTTATGTGTAATGAATTATTACCCTAAAAATTACAACTAGTTCTCACTTAAATGAAGGACTTGGTCCTCTAATTAGATACAGTTCTTCTTGCATTATTTTCTGAAGAACCAGCAATGCTCTAATCTGTTCACAAGAACACAAAAACAGAGGAAAACACAAGCTCTGATCACTGTATGCCCACTGTGTATTTCCCCAAAGTGAGCAGAAGCTGAGATGAAGTTCCTCCCATTCCATGTAATCTGTGCAGTCCTAAGGGAAGAGATAAGGAGCAGTTTTTTGAGCTAACAAAGGGTTTGAACACCGCACTTTGGTGATCCTAAGATTTTTGGCATCTCTCTAAAATGTACTGACAGAGATGACTAAAAGAAATAAGGAGAGAGAATCCCATTCCTGATCCTCTTCTCATTCCTGTTCGGAAAATCCTTTGGTGGGAGAGATCCTTGCTGGAGGCTGCTGGGACTCAGTCAAAATCTATTATACCAAAATTTCCTCCTGCTCAGAAGCTGCAGAAAGGACTGGAAGAATCAGAGGACAGCCAGCCCATACCCGCAGAGAGGGGAGTGCCCGGGGAGCACAGTGAGTTTATTTCTTGTCACTGGACTTGGCAGCTGTTTTCAGTCAGATGGGAAAAAAAGCAAACAGAAATGGACAGAGGAGGGTTTTATCCTGTGCAACGTGTAAATTCAGACTTGCAAAAAGAAACTTTATAGTGAAGACATCTTTTCTCTCTGAAGGACACTGTCCTACTAGGAAAGTGTGTGTTCAGGCAGGGTCATGCTCTCTTATGTCACCTGTGAATAACAAATCTCTTCTTTGCCTAGAAAGCCACCCCAGGGGACAGCCTCATGTAAAGGGTATTCCTCATAGGAAGCAGGAGGAAATAAAGGATTGTAGAGCTCCCTGCTGGCTGGAGTGCAGAAGGAAACTGCTAGCCACACTCAGAGTTGAGAAGCAGAACATGGAACATCCCTCTCCTTTCCTTCCTGGGCATATCCTGGTAGAGAATACTTCTGCCTGACCTTCAAAAAACATGTGAGTGTTGGGAGTCATCACTTAAAATCCCACTTTAGCCCAGGCCTTCTGCAGGTGACTCTCAAACCTCCTTCACTGACTCTGAAGCCTGAGCATTTCATACTTGGAGCAAAGTGTCCAATAGCCACGTCTTTGGAAGCCTTTATGTGCTTGCATTTTTACCACCGTGTTATCATTCAGTCCCATCCTGACGCTCAGTTCTGCGCCTGAAGGAAAAGGCAAAGATTGCTGCTCTTAGTGCTCTTCCTCCTGCCTTCCTCCTCCCTCTGCTGATCCCCAGGCTGCTCCATGCTCCCTGCAGAGCCAGCCCATCCCCTGCAGCCCCTCCCCAGCTCTGGCATGCCAGGAGGGCAGCTCAGGGAGACACTGTCTCTTTATAACCAAGTGAAGATATCTGAATACCCAACGTGCGTATCCACCAGGCAATTTTTGGCCGAGTCTGAAATGCTGCTGGCAGCTTCCAGCTGTGAATTTTGGCTTGTTTTATCTCCCTGTATGCATCCTTACCATTGAAAATTCATTTAATACTAGAAGGACTGGTGTCAGGGATTCACTGTTGCGCTGTTCACAGTGAAGAGAATTGTTCCAAGCATCCGCTACCCACACTTGACTACACCAGCTTTCTGTGGAGTTTCAGGTTCTCTTATTCTCCTGTTATTCTTAATAACTGTGGAAACTGTGAGAATATTTTTATGCAGGTTCTCCATGGTTTTAGCTTCTCTTTTTTTTTTACAATTATGTTAGGGGGAAAGAAAAAAGCAGTGTCATTTTTTAATTATTATTTTAAATTCTGTAAGGTCTTGTCTTGGATTGGGAGAATGGGAAATACCTCATTTTCTGACCTGCCACTGTTTGTCCTCCTGAAATGAAGGGAGCCATATCCAGCCCGGGGAAAATTCTTACTTGAGACAACAGGGAGTTTCAATTTCATCTTTACCATCCTCAAAGTCTCCCTTTGATTAAAACCTGCTTAGGAGAACACAGATAAGGGAATAAGCAAATCTCTAAAACTTTCCCTTTTCTCCTGTTGCCCTAAGTACCTTCCACTTACATTTTTTTTTTCCTGGTTACTTTTGTTTTCTGTAAACAGACAACTGAAAAACGCTGAACTGATTTTGGAAAACTTTTTTTTTTTGGAAATTGGTTTGGATTATCAATATTTTGGCAAGGATAAATCTCACCCATTAACAGATTTCAGAGCTGTGCCTTTTAGGCTAAAACGTAGAGTCAAAGTCCACACTGGCCCCCTACCAGTACATAGAAATTGCCACAAATAAATTCAAACATTAGTCGAGAAAGCCAAAGAAAATTAAAAACTGTGTACTGCTTAAAACTTTTTTTTTTTTTCCTCAGAAGTGGACAGAGATCTCTTATTAAAAAAAAAATCAGAAATACTGGACTTGGAGTCTTAGTGATCTCGAAGGAATATAATCTAAGCTTCAGTGAAATTAATGGAAAGACTCCCAAAGGGCTACAAGTCAGGCTTATAAGACTGCTAATCCAATAAGACTGGTAAAACCAGTGATTCTGCAACATCAAAATCCAAAATCAAAATTAAGAACAAAGATTTAGAAGTTTCTTCTTAAATAACCTATTTTTTCCTCAAGGAATGCAGTAATAAAACTCCCTGGGCAATGTAGTTAAGCCAAATCAACAACTTTTGAAGCTCCTTGGCTATACTGCAAAATATTTTTAATGGCTTGGTGTGTGCTTTTCCATGAAATGCTCCTCACAGTGATTTGTGTGGAACGTTCATAGTCTTGCATAATATCATCTTATCAGATAATTTACAATATTCTCACTTAAACAAGCACACACAAGATATTTAGAGTTGACAAGTGAAAGAAAAGGAGTGCTGGCAGGTATGGAAAACACTGAACAGTGGGAGGGGATGCAATATTTCCTAAATAAAACACTATGAGTGTAAATATCAGAGTCTAAGATGTGATTCAATAGCAAATTCGTCTCGTTTTGCATTAAGGTGGCAGCATGCATTGTCACACAATAAATTCTATTCACACTGAGCAGAAGGAGGAACCATGTGGTGGCAACAGGGCACCTTTAGAGAGCAAAATTCAGAAAAATGTGATAGTGTTGATGCCTTTTTGGGGCTACCTAAAACAGAGGCCAAAACAGAGACAAAATTAAGAGAATAAAAATTGAGTGTATTTATTGAAGGGCCTTGAGGTACTTTTAGAGAAGATGAAGCCTCCCCTGGAGCTACACCCAAAATGGATGATGGGTCACAGGTTTTCACACTTTTATAAGTTTGGTCCATTTGCACATTGGGGGTTCATCTTCCAATGACAGCTTCAGGTAATGAAGTCATTCAGCCCAAGTTTTCTCACTTGTGTTTCCATCTCTCAGGGCCTGAGGCCGTGAGGGGTCCTTGGTTCCCAGGCCTGGAGGGGAATTGTGTTTGACCAAAATGAGACGACGGCAGCTAACGCTGTGCATGGAGTTCAGAGTTATACACTACAGAAGTGCAGGATTACAAATATAAGAAAAATATAAAAGCTAAAACTATAAGTGCAACCTTAGCGATGGAATTCTTTGCTTCTGTGCTCTATTTGGCCGCTCTGGCCGGGGCAGTGACACACTGAAAAGCGTCTCTCAGGCCCCTCACACACCCACAACAGCAGATCTGACTGCAGTGACCCTCACTGAGTGCTGCCTGCCTCCCAGCCCTGAGGGACAGGCACGTTTAGAGCCCCAATTCCTGCGGGATCACCTCCCACCAGCGAGGCACAGGCTGTCCTGGAGCTCCGTGTGGCTCCGGCCGTGCAAATCCCGGCAGCTGCGGCCGCGGCAGCTGCAGGGACTCGTGCGTGTGTGGGAGGGGAACGTGGGGTTTGTGTGTGGCTGGAGGGCTTCCCTCTTGGAAATTCGGGGATTAATGACACACTGAGCCCTCTCCAAGAGAGTGGATTGAAAAGAACGAAAGGGAGGGGGGGAAAGAGAAAAAAAATTGAAACAGGCAGGCGGGTTGATGGCTTTTCCTGCAAAGTTGAGGACTTCAAAAGTTAACTTGTAAGCAACTTCAGATGTATGGATAAAAGCTGTCTTGGACACTATGCAGCAGCCCTGTTCTTTCCATCAGCACCTCCAACTTTTTGCCTACCTCTGTTGGATTCCCTTGCTGGCCATCAGCACTGAGTCAGCGACATTAGGTAAGGATTTTGTGCTTTTTAATTACTCGATGGTCGTTTGGGGGATAAAGTTCCTGTGTGTTTGAAACTGAGATGGTCTTGTTTATGTTTACTTCTGAATGTGGGTTAGAGTGACAGAGGGCTATTATTAGAGAGTCTCTGAAATAGAGTGGAAGTAAGGTTAAAATAAACAACTAAAGTAATGAAGAAGGTCACAGTGAAAGCCAAGCACAATTTCAGCACATCATGTATATTGATCATTATAGGACATTCCCTTTCCTTTGTTACATTTTTTTTTTAACAAAAAAAAATTAAAACCTTTGAAAATTCTTACTTCCTACCAGATAAAAAAAAAGTGATTCAAGGAATATACATAACATTTGCCCATAAATGGAATAAATGAAATGAACCATAAAAGAAAAAAAAGGCTTTAAAATAACATTCTATCCCTCTAGGAAAAAATTATATACACCATATATCAGAGGAACATTATAGATTACTTAATTACACATATAATAATCATACACAGCTCTACAGCCTCTGGCAATAAAAAGTTCTTGAGTAATTTCTCTACTACTGTACACATTAAATGTAAGTCTTGTTTCACTCTAGCAGAGGGTTCAAAGGGGACATAGATTTTACATATGTGGCTTGTTTATACAGCTTTATTAATTGAACACACAAATACATTGAGAATCATGTTAGACATTATTCAGCTAGTGAAAACTGAGTTAATAAAAGAAACTGAGAAAAGCAAAGAGCATAGTGCTGTGAGTGATCATGGATTCAGCTTTGGCGAACTCTGCAGAGGCACTCTCCCTTAAAGAAAATGTGCTGTAATATTTTACAAAATTTAATTCCAGCAGGCTCCCAACTATCTTAACAGTGACTGTCAGCCAGCACTCATTAGTTCTATGAAGATAAAACAATCCAGAGCCCTCCTCACTTGAATATCAAAGAGTCACCCAGAAAGTCTTGCAGGACTAAACACAAAGCAAATGACCTTATCGCCTTCATCTTCAAACAATGCCTTTAATTTCTGAAACCTTTTGAAGGGTTGCCAGTTTTATGGAGTGTAGCAGCTACTTATCTGATAGAGCAAGCTTTTCATCGGGGGAAACGACCTTTTAACTCCTAGTAACTTAGTAACTGTATTTGCCACTGTATTTTTCCTACTGCAGGTAATATATATGGACATACTTATTAAACTGGGAACACAAAAGAATTAACTATTGTGCTGTCTCTTAGGTGATGCAGAAGGATTCATCAGGCTTGTTGTGGGTTGTTTTGTTTGGGTTTTATTTCATAGAGTGAACTTGAAGTAAATGAAACTGCTCAAGTTTACATTCGGACAAGTTGTGTTGTGACATTACAAGGATATTAACAGAGCCATATGCTGTTTACTTTTGTACTCTAGTAAATCTACTATCCCATAAGAATTTAATGGTGAATAAGAAAGATCTGACCAAAGAGCTATTTGCAGATGCCTTGTTAAAAGAGAAAACATGAAAAAGTAATTTAAAGACCAAGGAAGAATTTCGTCATCTTCTGCACTCTTATTTTAGCTAATGAAGCTCCCTATGACTGAGGGAATTCTCAGTATTTGGGGTTTTTTTACATCATTTCCCATGACTGAGGAAAAGTTACCAACAACACCTGTAGCTGTTCTCTATTACAGGACAAAGTAAAGCATCAGGGACACAAGCAGCTCAGTGAATCATAGATGTGGGAGGGCTGACACAACACAGAGCTCATCAGACTTTTCTGAGATAAAATTCTGTAAATAAGACAATCAAGAGAAAAAGAAAATGGATTTTGTGGTATCTTGCAGAAAAACATTTGTCTTAAAATAGTTGCTTGTAACATCACCAGCGAAAAAGAATTTCCCCCATCCCCTCTGGAGCCTTCTCATAATGTACAACTGAGAAAGTTTTTAATTTGGATATGAGTTTCCTGCAAAGGTACCCTTGAAGCTCCCCAAAATCCACGGGGGCTTCACTGCAAGGTGTTACATATGTAGTAAACTCAGATACAATTAATTGTTTGCAAGTTTTGCTCCTGTGGGCTTCCCTCCACTCTGAAACACATAAGGAAAAATTTGAGCATATCCAGAGGTGAAGAAAGAGAAGAGAGAGGGTGGTGTCAGGGGAAGGTGAGGTGCCTGCAGCCAGCATGGAAATCTGGTGTGTTTTCCAGTGACCCAAGTGGTCTAATTTCATTTAAGTAAATGGAAATAGTCTAAAATGGCAAAAAATCACTCAGTACGTCTTGCAATTATATGAGCCCTGGTCTTGCTTTGTGCTGAAGAGTGAAATGAAAATCAGAGTATCTAATTTGCTTTATGCTCTACCCACAAGAAACACATGATTTCAGTGAGCTTCTGCTGTAAAACCTGAGTGCCATGGACTCTCCATCCTGGAAACAAAAATCTGCTGGAGCTGACAAAGCATTTCCCCATGAGCATTTCAGAAGGAACTAATCAAACTATTCAGGACTTTTCCCACCTGCTTCAAGTATCTGCCACAGATGGCAAACTCCCATCGCAGGGCTTCTTCCTCCCTCAGGGTCCCTGAGCAAAGAGGGGGGTGACCACCCCAGGGAACCCCCAAGATCTGGAATCCCAGGCCTGGAAGCAGCTCACAGGGATCAAGCTCTCGGGCAATGAGTGGGTTTGGTCAGACCACTTCCCATGGAAATAACACTGGGATTAGTCTGGCTCTGTGGCTTTGCTCTGTGGAAAGCATAGCAGACATTTACAAACAAACAGGAACCCACTGAATGCTTTCCTATGGAAATGGAGCCAAGACCATGCCACAGAAATAGCAACAACTCCTAAAGGGAGAGGAACAACCTTTATGGTATATTTCTGTCCCAACATTATTTTTAATCATCAAAAGTCATTTACAGGCTAATATTTTATTTCCCTCTTATTAAATTTTGTCAGTATGAAGAACCACTGTGGCCTCATTGTCTGCAATTTTCATGGAGTCCCAGAACAGTTTGGGTTGAAAAGGACCTTAAAGATCACCTGCTTCCAGCTGTCCTGCCATGGACAGGGTTGCCACCCAGCAGACCAGGTCACTGGCCCAAATTCAGCCAGTTTGTATTTTTTAAACTAAGACTGAAATCTGAATTTATCTGATTTTGTGCTGTCAAAGGGAAGCAGGGGCTGTACAATGATTTCTGCTTGCTGATGACTTTTTGGTTCCACTCCCTTTTGCCTGAAGGACAAGGGCTGTGCCACTTGAGGGAAAGTTCATTTATCAATTTTAACTCTTCAAAATCTTGACTCACATAAGGAAGGCAAAATTGGGCACTGTTGCAGTCCAAGGGTGAGGGAACCTCTGTCACCTTTGTTTTTGACTTTCCTGACCTGTACTGGCACATCACTATTGGATTTTAGGACTTGGCAATTTTTAGGGAAATATTTTTTTGCTCACCCATTTGCTTTTTAATCCTCTGGTGAAAATTAATGATTGTTTTCAAAGCTTATACAGGCTTAAGGATATGTTTGGTGTGAGAAGGCTGCCTTTCATGGCAGGGAAATGGGAAATAGGCTGCATCTCCTAAGGATTTGCCTATTTCCCATTGGCCTGCCAGACGTGTAAGCTGTCCAAACCCCTTAACAGCTATTTACTGCTCTGCACTGTGCTAAAATTGAGAATCAATTTATTAGACACTGCTCATAACAGTATAGGACATCCATGGCCAAAATGTTTCCTTTAATGGTCCAGTTCCTCAGAGTTATTTTGTCTCTGAATGCCAAACCTGAGGAAGTATTGTGCATGTCCAGCTCCCCTGGCAATCGATCGGGACCGCGAGGAGTCGAGACAAATCAGTGTTTGCTCCTGACCTGACAAGACAGATGGCTGAGGAGAGGGAGCATCATCACTCTGCCTCACTGATGGCACGGGGACGTGAAGTGGCTCAAGGTCATGAGGAAAATCCTTTGGTGAGGCCTCAGGAGTCACAGCCCAGCCCCATCAGCTCTGGCACGGCTCAGAACTGGCGCAAAAGCCAGGAGAGGGAATTGGAGGGCAATAAAAACCCTCAGTCTCTCACCATCTTCCCTGTAAAGTCTGCAGTCACACACAAATTCAAGGGGACACAAAGAGTTTCTGGTAGCTTTTAGCCTGCTTAACATGTTTTGGGTGGCCAGTACTTGAAATTCCCCCTCAAATTCCCTTTTCTTTCCAATGAGAAATGATCCATTTACCTTCCAAAATCCTTCCAAACCTTCCATTTACCTTTCAAAAGAGATAAGTTCTTTATCATACAAATATAGCAGGCAAGCAGAAGGAAAAGTTAATCCTGAATTAGCCTCATTAGAGACAGAATTTCTTCTCCAATTGTTCCTACTTCTTCCTAGACCACTTCTGTAGCCTATTAAAATAATTCAGGCTTTGGAAATGGCTCTTTCCTCCCTTTGTCCTCCTTATTTTTTTTTTTTTTCTTTTTGTGCAGTAGGCTTGCTGCCTTAGAAGGCTGGGAACATTGTGGAAGTACCATTTTGTTGATTTTTTGATGGGTTTGTACTGCACTTCTTTGGATTTTTTGCTGGGAAAAGTCCTCGAGGTAGCCAGATTACTGATTTTGCCTAAAATTTTGTTTCCCTGGAAGATTTGTACTGACTTTTTTGCTGCTTACTACCTGGATGAAGTGTCTTGTCACCTAACAGATGGAAGTTTAGTGTTGGACATTGCCAGCACACTGCAGAAAGGGATATTGTCTTTAACAGGGTTTGCAGCTCATTGCTTGTTCAATCATTTTGAAGTTTTTTTCAAAGTAGTATATTTTACCTTCAGTTATGACCTTTATTAATGTCACTGTGGCAGCTACATTATGTGTTTTGCCTCAGGTAGAGATTATTTATGGTGAAATCTGAAAAAACATGGATTAGACTGAAAAATATTTTTTTTATCTGCCTTTGAAACAGCAATAAAACCATGTGTTAGTGCATGCAATTGTTTGTACAGCTTTTCTGGGAAGAGTTTTGTACATTAAGCTCTTAGGAGATTTACTTAATGAGAGTATGTACTCATTTGCTTCTTTCTGACACATCTTATTTTGATTATTCTGACGTCTATTACTTTGATTGCTGTGTTCACACTGCGTGGCATCCACGGGGAGCCGCAAGGGAATATTCTACATATTGAAAGGGAAAAAATAATTGATTGCCTAATATAGCTGAGGGATTGTAGTAGTCTGCTCTGCTCCTTTTGCTGGTTTTATATTAATTCATCGATTGAGAACAAGTTTGCTTATTCCCCAATTTTTTATTTTTTTTTTTCTTACAAAGCAGCTCCTAAATGCTGGGTAGCAAATTATCTGCCTACCACGATAATGTAATGCATCTCCTGTGGTAGCTGAAGTGTTTTACAACTCAACTGTCCCTTGGCACCTTTGTGTGCTGAGTGTTTCAGTAAATGCCCCCTCCTGCAGAATTTCTAATCATTTCAGTATCCACTGTACTTCCCCCAAACTGGTGGATACCCCAGATTTTCCTCCTCCTCCTCACACTAATAAGAGGCATAAAAACCCTTCAGCCTTACTTTCTCTCCATTTTTTTAAATTGCTGATCAATCTATGTTCAATTTGCCTCAGAAGGCAAAAGTTTGTGGAACAAAAATAAATCTAGAAGATGATACATAGACAAGAGGTTCAGAAGTTCCTGAATAGTTCTTTAATGAGTTTAATGGTAAATATGAAAAATTACTTGGGATCTGAACTAGACAATTCCTTTACAGAAAGGAGCCTGTCTTATGTCAACACTTTCTTCCTTCTCATCTCCATTAGAAATTGTATTTTGCTGATGTTTGCATGACCATCATGCAAACTTTTCATGGAATTTCATCTCACTGGTTTTCTGCAGCTGTATACAAAGAACAAAGGAAGGTAAAATTCAATCAGTGGTTTATTTAACACCTAAGCTAATGTTTTGTTATTCATAATTTAATAATTAAAAGTTTCTTTAGAATTAGCATGATTAGACTTCACTGCATCCATCAGATGTGTTATTTGTTGATCTGGTGCAGGTACCAGAACAGACCAATTCACAAACATGATTCAGAGATTAATCTTCTTTGCCCCTTTCCTCCAATTATTTATTTTATAATCAACCATGGGCTTGCCATAAAACTAGTTGTCTGTGACTCAGCCTCTCTCAACAGCACAGCACAGATACTTTGATTCACTCAGGCTACCTTATCATCAGCTCTGTTCCTTTCTTAATGGACCAAAGGGAAAAAAAATGAAAATTCACAGAGCCATTTGCTCTGTTTTTCTATTAGATGTTAAGATTAAAGCTAGCAACAAAGACATAAACAGGATGAAATCTAATTAATTCCTTGGATTTCTTTTGTAAGAAATAGAAGGAAAATGGAGAGAAGGCTATTTTCTACCCCATTGTACCTGCAACTCCTTCTTCAAATGCTAAAACATACAGACGTTTGATTTTCTGAATGTGCATAAAGCAGAATAAAGGTCAAAGAAATCTATCCTTTTAGCTAGCCCAGAACCATCCCAGAAGTTTTTTTGCATCCAATAGTCTTGTGAGTGCCAGGCACCCACATCCCATAACCTTGCTGAAGCATTTGGGCTTCTTTTCTCCCATATTATCCTTTAAAAGTCTCACTCATAAGTGTTAAATACAAACCCCCCAGTTCCAGATAATTGTCAGTCTTTTGCCAGGTTTGGCCTTTCCAATTGATCACGCAGCAGAAATTCTCTGGGAAAGCTGGAGAACCTCGCAGCATTCCCAGTCTGGAGCAAGGATGCCTTTGGCTCACCCTCCCCTCCCTGGGTGTGGGTGCCTGCTCAGGGGCAGGACGTGCTCTGCCATCACCTGTGGGCTCAGCCCAGACTGGTTTGTGTCCCCCAGCACAGCTCAGAGGAACGTTTGGCATTCCCTTAAGGGGTCACAGCCAAAGACCACGAGCGTGTGGAAGTTCTCAGTCTCGGATGTGGAAGGGTGAGGTTTGGCTCAAGCCCTGTCCCTGGTGTGTGCTTGTGTGCAGGCATGAGGCTCAAAGGTACTTTTGATGTGCTCCAGGACAGCTGGGTTGGGGCTGCAGGCGATCCCAGCTCAGCCCATGCATCTCCCAGAGGAATTTTACAACTCTTTTCTCCTCTAGACGTGATTGCTGCCTCACGGTACAAACAGCTCTGACAGAAATCATAAATCTACTGCCCACCCCAGTCCCTGGCTGCTTCATTGTGTTTCCCCAATAACTGATATCTTAATCATGAAAATCCCCCACAGTTATTCCTGCTGCTTCCTAACGTCTGTTATCCACGAAGATTTCTTGTTCTGTTTGCTATTACCTCTGCTCTGCATGGGTGTGGAGACACTTCCTCTCATTAATACACCCCTGACAAAGTTATTTATCTGCTGTTTCCAAACAACTTCATCCTCTGTCTTAGACCTGAGCTTGCAGCTTTCCCCCTGAGGACACCAAGCACCCCCATTAGTTGCTGGAAGGACTTGAGGGGACCTGGAGAGCTGTCCTTGCTCAGCCCCACCCTCCTCCCAAGGACCCTGGCTCTGAAACACTCACAAGGGTAAAAAAATGTGTTGGAAAAAGGCAGAAGCTTCTTACCACTCAGAAAATCTGGAGGCAGAGACCCTAAATACCTGCATATATGATTACTTGGCAAAAAATCAGCTCTGGAAACAGAAAATCTGGGGTTTGTGGTAGCACCAGATTTCATTTTTTTAAGATCCTTAGCAGACAATTTTATGTTGCTTTTAAATTGAGTATGAAACTAAAACACTGCAGTCCTGCAAAAGGTGGCACAGGTGGGCATGTGGGGACCTAAGCAGAGGAAACATCCTTTTGGCCACCACAGTTATCTCTGCTTCATGCAATTAGTGCTGCAGAAATGCTGTGAGAAAAATTATGGTCTCAAAAATTAAACCTCACAAATACACCCAATGAGGGGGGATTTTGCCTCTGAATTCTACCACTGCTGTTATAGCACAGCTCCTCACTGCGTTTATCTGCATAACAGCTTACAGGCTCTATGACTTCCCAAAGATTTCCCACTTCAGCACGAGTAACCACTGCTGATCCACACAGAAAGATTTTCTTCTGCCTGGTTGCTTTCACAGCTGCAAACAGTTAAAAATTTTAATACTTTTCCAGTGAGACATAACCAGGAAAAGCCCAAAGTGTTAGCTGATAGTCTGATATTCTGTTAATCACTGCTGACAGGAAAGATGCTGTTTTAGGATACAGGAACTGGATCAATCTCTTCTGTCACAGACAGGTGCCCTCAGAACTGCTCCATCGATTATCCAGAGAGAATATCTTACCTGAACTGCTTCCCTTTCTATTAGTAATTAAATACATCTTGAAATGAGGGCTTGGTGTCAGTCCCCCATGTGTTCAGTAAGGTATAAATACCTGTGATGGACAGCAGCTTCAATCATTCTATGGCATAATGTATACATGCTAATTATAAAAAATAATACCAAAGCAGTTCCAGCACAGTTAGATGAGTAGATGGAGTAATCATCAATTGATCAACATGCTATTTTGGTCAAAAACCTTATGCCCAAGTGCATGAGCCTTCAAATTCTTCCTTTCCTAACATAGAACCTACACCAACAATGAAATTTGCATTCAAATTTCTACGGAAAGTTTCATTAACAGCATGTAAAATAAGCAACACTTAAAATTCCCAACCAGCTCTAACCAAAGCATACTTTATTTTTGTTTTAAAAGAATGAAGAAGCTGAATAAGAGGGGCAGTAAATTTCAATATTAATAATGGTACTTGTTTGTGAATCCCCAGCAATGCAGAAAGGAGTGATTTATGTTCATTTATGCTTGGGAAGCAATGCTTTAACACACCAATTTTCAACTTCTTTTTCTAATCAAAGGTCCTTTTCTGCCAAAAGAAAGGCATGGAGTATCCTGCATGCCCTATTGTTTTATGCTTAAGGGAAGAAGGTATAAGGCAACCAGATATTTTGCATGAAGAAAAAGGCATAAAGGGAACCCAATTTCTACTTTACGATGAGAATTATTTTGCTTAAGGCACAGGACTCCTTAATTTGGGAGGTTCTGGAAATGTCCTGGAGCAGGAGGTACCCACAGACACAGAGCAGACAGGGATATATTGGAGCAAATTCTGTCTGAAGGGCTGAGGGCTCTTGGGTTATTTGTGACATGAGCTGAAATCTGACATCTTAAGAGCCCTCATAACTTAAATAATATTTCAGCCTATAAGATATGCTTGGGAACACCCATTCTCTAATATCAGAGGCTCTGAGCAAAGGACTGGCAATATATTCCCTGCATCCAGAGTGGGCAGCTGTGGATTACAGAGGCTGTTCTTGATCTTGCTCTTTATTCATATCCAATAACTCCTTCAAGGCCACAAGCTTACTCCTGCTCTTTAAAGCCACCTTCATTTCCTAAAGTGTTGCCTAGCACTAAAGTGCTCTGTTAAGCTGCTGCCATGTTTTTCCATTCTAGTAGAAATTATTGTTCTATATAGTTTGATTTTAAGAGTGCCTTCTGGCATCCATTTGGGGAAAAGGCACTACATAAAAGCAAAATCAATACAAGGGACAGTTATATTTCCTGAGCTTTTTCATTAGCTGTAAAATATATACATTGGAGGAGGGAGGAGGAAAGAATGTCATTTCTACCCAAGCTGAAGGAGGACAAGACAAAGCGTGGGAGAACTTGCATAGATGTTCACTGGTGGGAGCACAGACTGTGCCCCCTTGCTGGGCACAGGCAGATCTCTGTTCTCAACACATCCAAACACCCCTGCAGACACTGGCCTCTCCTGTGACAGGCAGCAAGCCCTTGGAAAAATGCAGAAATAGATGTATTTTAAAGAGATTGATCTCTTGACTTGCTCTTAATTTTTTGTTAAAGCCAAACTGACCAAATTGGCTGAATATTCAAAGGTAAACTTTGCCTTTGTTCAGAACTAAGAATTTGGCTTGGCATCATTTAGTTGTTCTTCATTCTTTCTCAAATCCCCACTGATCTTCACCCATGTTATCTTTGCCCTTTTCTCCCAAAATATCCCAAAATATTCATCTCTTCTACCTGAGGAGACTGTCCTTGGATAAAGTCCTCATCACCTCATGCGATTTATTTTCTAAGATTTGCAAGCAAAGAGGTGGAACAAATTCTGTAAAGCTGTAATCTCTATTTCTATAATTTTCAACCTAAAGATATTGCAGGAAGTTTTTATCAGAATCAAATCACTGCTGCTTCGTTACAGCCCAGCTGAAACATTAAAATTCAGGCTGCTAAATTAGCCAGTATTCTGACACAGGTTACCAAACCAGAAATGCAAACATCTTATTTTAGCTTGCAGTAAAATTTCAAATCACAGTGTCTATTCAGTATCAACATGCAAATATGGGAGTGAGGAGTTACACAGAAGCCTATTTTTTCCCCTCTATTTTTAAATACAGGCCTTCTATAATGGCATTTTCATTAGCAGGAAATACCTGTTGTCTGTAGAAAAATAATTTGTCTTGCTTTGTGAAACCTAAATTACCCTCTCTAAAAGATTAGCTGAAAAACACTGTGTAAATTCATAAGCATTCCAGCTTAAATAACAAAGTTTTGCTTCTTTCTGGTGACCCCTAGTGATGCATTTTGTGAGAGAGTTCAAGACTAAACCCAACATGTTATTTATTCCTGAAACACAGATAAGGCATCTGGAAGATTTTATCTGTGTGATTTTGCCACTAGCCCACAATTCAGGGAGCTGGAAAATAAAGGCCCAGAAAACTTATCAGTGTGTGATGGTTGATCTGAAACCCAAGTGGAGCTGTGGAGGAACATGAGCTGGCAGTACCAGACAGCACCAAACAGCAGAACAGCATCTGTAAGACTAAAATCAGTCTCTTGGGTTTACCACGTTCATGATGGGCTTATCATAGAGAGGTTTTACACAGCTCTCCCCATATTTGCCTCATGATCTCAGTGTTGTTATTTAGAGAAGCTCCTGTCCTGTTTTGGCTCCTCTCAGGGCTCTCAGTGAGATCTCGTGACACAAACGAGACCTGGACAGCAAAATCTGCGAGAAAGTAACTGCTGAGTAGAATTTCATTTTTATTTTCACAGACCTGTGACACAGAGATCAAAACTCATTTCAAACCCCTTTTCCTGAGGGTTGGCATCAGAAGGATGCCTCACTCCCTGTTTGCCTGGCCATTCCATCCCATGGCTGCGAGGCAGAGGTCGGGGAACAATCCAGCCTGAGCCAGAGCTCCTTGCTGTGCTCTCGCTGCTGCATTCCAGGGCAGGGCTGGGTGGGAGAGCCTCCAGCCAGCCCTGCCTGCTCCTGCAGTCTCACACCGTGGCCCATACAAATCAGAGACATTCTCATGCCCGAGCTGTTCTGCCCAAGCCAAGGCTCAGTGAGAGGAGCTTTAGCAGAAAGTTTTGGGGCTGTTGTGCCTCCTATCCCTGTCCTGCTTCCTTCCTGCCCTGCCCACAGCCTGCCTCATCCTACCTGCTGCTCCCCACCTCCTCCCCAGTCTTTCCCTTGGACATTTTGTCTCTCCCAGAACCCTTGTTCCAGAGCAAAAAGGCAGGAAAGCATTTCTTGCTTCATCTCTAATCCAAGCAACAAGGTAGAACTTTACATTTTTAGCAGTTCTTTTTTTGTAGTTCTTTTGCATGTCTCTGTACCCTGCTCAAACAATTGAGTCTTGGTTTGATATCAAATAAAAAAAATAGAAGAGTGTGTGTCTAATTTTAAACTCATGTTATTTAACATGCAATACCACGTTAAATTCGAGGCTGTTGGTCCTGTCCAGCTCCACTGATTTTCTCTGGGAACAGAACTGTCATGCACTGAACAGAGTTTGGCTCATTTTTGCATTGTAACAGCTGTCCTCAAACTCATTTTCATTAAAAAAAAATTTGAGACCAGCCTTACATGTCACAGATTCCCCTTTGCATAGTTTTGCATTTTTTTTTCCTAAATCAAACTATTGAAAAAATAACATTCATCATCTTAATATTTGTATTACTAATGCAAAGGAAGGCAAGAAAATTCCCCTTCTGTTTTTGTAGCAGAAAATTTATTGCAGCTTGCCAGGATCTGGAGTGATTAAGTCATAATAAAGACATTTCTGTCTTCTGAAGTTTTATATGTGGTTAAAGAACACGTTTTGATTTTGTATGTGACAATACTTCTTCACTGTAATACAAATATTTCTGTCCTTCCCCAATGGGTCACAATGAAGTCAATAAAATATGCACAGAAGAAATGCAAGTAGCATTTGGCTCAATATAAAGATTGATAATGTAACCACCTAAAAAAAATACTTTTTATCATCATAAGTCTCTCCTGGTTTTTTATAGTTTTCAGTGAACAAAACAATCCATCATACTTGAACTTCATACACATTCCTGGAGCCAACATTTAGTACAAGTCAATTTTTAATTATGATATTTTTATAAAACCTACAGTTTATTTCCTGACTTTGTAAAACACTTTAAACAGCAAGTCATAGATATAAATTATGCAAATCTCGAGGGACCCCAAATTCATTAATCTGACTGGATTTCCCAGCAAAGCAGAATCCAGCACAATTGCCTGGGTCTCCCTCAGACACCCAGAGAAGCACTGAGGCACAGGGGCAAATCACCATTTTGCTTTACAGCAGTGTGATTTTTAACCTTTGAAATAAAGTTTCAAAGGTTAAAAATCATGCTTAGAATACCCGTTGCACTCTCACTTTTAGGGCTAAAGGAAAATGGGTCTTTTAACTGTGAAAGGAGTACAAATGTTCTCATCTACAGCACTGCACAGAGAGCAATAAACCCCTGCTCCAAAAAACTGAGCTTTGCAATCAGCCTGTCCATGAACCTGTGCCCATCCCATTCCTACAGAAAACCACAGCCAATCCTGCTGGCAGCAGAGGGAAATCTGCCCAGGAGGGCTGGGAGCAGCAGCAGCCCTTTGGGAGCAGCAGCCTCCTGCTGGTTCCCCCCAACTTTCTGCTTTGAAGGGAAACCAAAAACGCCTCTTGTGCCAAACCCCTTCCCCACAGCTTTTTACTGCCACAGTCCAGAGGCTGCAGAGCTGCTGGAATGGTCTTTCCCCCAACCTGTGTGAAGCACAAACTCTCTTTTCTCCTCTCTCCCATCTCCCATTTGTGCTCCTTTCCCAGGGCCCCCCATCCTGCGAGGCGATCTCGCCTCTCCAGGCCCAGCACCTGCTCCCCTCACTTGAGCCAGCCTGTCCATGCCTCCCTTAAAACCTTCCTTGGTTTGGTTTTTCTTTTGTTTTTTTCCAGCTGTTCTCTCTTTTGGTGGCCAAATCTGTGCTGGCTCCATCCCCATCCCTTTTGTGTGCATGGACACGGCCTGCATCCTTCTGGAGCTGGTGCTGTTAAAGTAGCATTGAACTATGGAAAGGACAAGAACACAGCACAGGGATGAATGAGGATGGGGTTTGCTCAGGCACAGGAGAGAGAATCACAGGATTTAGCCTGTGTTCTTTAATAAAAAGAGCATTTTGTGTGTCTCTATATATTTTTTTCTCCTAAAAGTCGGATGTGGTTATTGTCTGGGTCTCAGTCTGCATGAACTAACATCTCCCAGGCTCCTGTAGACCAAAGAGAAGAGGAGCTATTAGAAGGCAAAGCATCCTGGCTGTTAATCCTTTCCAGCTTCTCTTGCTTTCAGTGCCTTTTCTTTCACTTTGTGAAAGCCTGTGCAGACCAGCAGGTGAGAGGGAGCAACAGCAGCATCTGAGCATATTTGCTAAAATACAGTTGTAGAGTAGAGCAGGATGGTTTAAAAAAAAAAAAAAAAATTCCAATGGCTTTTTCACCTTTCCTAGGGGACAATTCCCACACCCTCCATTCTTTTTTCAGCACTTGAAGAAGTCTCTCTTCCTATTTACAGAGTAAGATATACAGTCTGTGCTTCAGTTCATATTTTCTGAACTTCAGATGCTCTTCTCTATATTCAAACATCTCACGGGCAAATGCATATCCTTATTTATACTTCTTACATTAACCCAGTTACATGGTGACTATAAAATTCCATAATAAGAAATAAGAGTCTCATTGCACATTCACAAAGCCGTCCAAAGAACAGGGGAAGAACAGGCCATAAGCCTCATAAATCCAACTTAATTTATTCATAGTAAGAGTGTAAAAATCGGATATTCTTTATATTCCAGGATATTTATGATAAGATGGCGAATGTATAAGCCTCCCCCAAGAATAATTCAATAATTGATGATAAAATAACAAAAATAGATAACAGGTTTCAAAATTCTTGCATCAGAAGAGTGAAATAGTGCAAACAATAACATGGTTTGTAAGCATTCAATCAAATCTGCAGTGGGTGAGGGCAAGAATATAATTTCAAAACTTTCAGAGCTCTCTGATCCCCTGATCCAGAATCTTCCAGCTACACTGCTCCAGTGTCTGCAGTAATACGCAGATGTTTTCCTTTCATAAATATACCCAAGTAACCTGGGGGGAGACATTCTTTGCCTCACGCCCATTTTTGGTCTCAGAAAGTTTTTCAGGCATTATATCCACAAGAGAACGTGGGTGGTAGGAGAGACCTGTTTGTTCAGTCAGTGTGGCTGGGGATCTCTGGTTTTTTGCCTGCCACACAGAGGCCTTGTTTTGGTCACACCCATGTTCTGAGGAGAGAGGGGAAAGAGAAGATTTGGCAAATGCCACCACACAGAGCTCCCTCCGGGACCCTCCTGGCCCAACCATGCCATGGCTCTTGCTCAGTTCAAGTCCCTGGCTGCAGAGGAAAGAGACAAATGCATCTTAGAGAAAAGACATTTTGCTCGAATCACCTGGATCATTACCTTTCAAAAGAAAGAAATTCCCTGTTTTCCACCTGAAATATGTTCACAGATGTTGCTCTTAAAGCAGATGTTTTCACAACATTCTCCCTTACCCCAGGTTCCCCTCCCTGCTATGCACATACCAGCAACACAAAATGCATCCTTGCTTTCCCTTTTGCTAGGCTAAGCAAATTAATTTCAACCTATACTTTAAAAGCAAGCTCTTCATTCTCCTGATTATCCTAATAGCCTTTCCCACTGCTTGTGCAAGTCAGAACAAGCAGGCAGGGATCCAAATGAGCTCTGTACAGTGGCACTAATTTAACTGTTGCTCTACTGTATTTCCAGCACTGAAAGCAGTGGAAACAGTCACCTTGTGATCAGATAATATATCCCTTTTTTATTGACCCAATCCTGTTGTTAATTCTCAGGCTTGCTAATGCACTGCTCTGCCCTGGAAGTGTTCAAGGCTCATTTGTATGTGAGCAGGACTTAAAAGGGGTTTTGGAGATGATTCTAGATAACTGTGTATAAGACATGTGCCTGCTCAATTCAGTGATATTTGCCAGAGGAAGGAGGAAAATGAATGTGCAGCAACAAAGGAAATTCTGTGACTCAGCTAGAAAGGCAAGAAAGCAGGAATCCAGTAAATATCAGTCTTTAAGGATAATGCCTTCCACTGTTCAGCTGTTCTTCACAGGTTCCTTATCTAAAGCCTCTGTGGCACTCACTGAGGAGAGAGAATTCAGCCCACAGGGCCTCACAGGAGAAAAGGATGTACACTCTGGGCCCACTTTTCAAACACTCAATAATTATAAATGCTTTTTCTAGATCATTTAGATTAGAAATCAAACAAACAAGGCCTTCCTACCTGGAAGCAAGGTTCTGATTTACAGTGTTTCTGCTTACAGAACCTACTTCTCCCATTTGAGATTGTTCAAGTGTGTCAAGGTTAGTTTTCTGTCAGGGGCCAACAATGTGAAATTTGTGCTTGCATGATTTTGTGTGATTATTAAATCCTCCCGCTGCTCTCAGAAACTGCAGCACAAGCAATCATTCCTTCTTTGTTCTTTCCCATTTAAGTAGCTGTGAAACACTCCACGAAATGCAAATGCAGATCCCCCTGCTTCCAGCCTGACAGCAGCTTACAAAACTGACGGGGAATCTCTTCACAGCTCTGTTTTATTTTGTTTTTCACCCCCACAAGGCATCCTGGTGAGTCCATCTTTCTCTAGGAAAGATAAGAATTCCTGCCTGCCTCGTTAAAGGTCAGCTTAGGGAGCAGCACCCAGCACCACCAAAGCCCCAGTAGTTTGCCTGCCTCCACCTCCCAGAAGAACATGCCATCCACATGCCCAGGAGGGACCAATCCTCCCCTTTTCTCCATAGTCCAAGAGGGGGTTTATGACAGCAGGAGCTTGAAGCAGGAGAACAATCCCACAGCCCAGATGGCTTTGGAGGCCACCGCAGTCCCTTGTTGTGTGTAAAATACAGCACAGTCAGACAAAATACAGACAAGTTGAAATGAAACACCTTTTTCTAGAGTGAATTAGATAATAATTTTATCCAAGAACTCAAGGAGAAGATTTCTTATTGCTGTCTGGTGTCTGCAGAGAGCTACAGTTTCATCATAATGATGCTCTGGCATTCACACTTCAGTCCTCAGCAAGCACTCACAATTAACATAAAAAGGGTGCTACTTATGCATTAGTTTCTCTATTTGACTTGAAGAGGCAGATGAATAAAACTAAATAAATGTGAACTTTTAGACCAGGGGACTTAATGTGGTTTTGGAAAGAGGCGATGGAAGTTTTAATTGCAGACAGAAAGGTTTTGAGATCACTGAGATCTCTTCCATCCGACACTAATGGCTGTGGTTTCCCAAATCAAAGCCCAGAATTTACAGCCAGGCTCAGCACCCACTTTGCTTAGATCCTTTTCTACAAGCAGTAATGACCACTAATGAAACAGCCAAAAGCCCAGGTGGCTCTCCTGCAAATGTACATTTCAGAGCCTCGAGACCTGATCCTGCAGCTGTCAGCTTCACCCTGGGAAAACCATTAGCAGCTGGCTTCACGTCTAGGAAAAGAAAATGAAATATGTTGCATTTTCACAGCCATCAATCAGCAGATGCGGTGCCAGGAAAGCTCCATAATGATGCAGATATCACCAACTGACTTTGCGAGAAAGAAGAAAAGGTACTTTTGGGGGCAAAACATGCAAAAAACTCCAAGATATGACCTCAGTGTGTGTGGTGTGATCCCTTCCTTGTTTGAGGGAGGATTGAGGTCAGAAAGCCAGAGGAACAGTGTTCGTCCTGCTCTCCCCAAGGATGTCAGCAGGAGGGCACATTTCCCTTCAGCCCTCAGCACCACCTCACTGGACCCAAGGCAGGGAGCTCAGCCCCAACCTTACGTGATTAAATGAGTGTCTCTTCCTGCCCTGCTGAGCTTTCTATTATTCTGTGGAGAAGAAAGTTCTGAGAGCAGAAGACCTTAAAATGAAAAAAAAAGATGGAACTTTAGAGTAGCACAATGATGCAAGTAAGCCCAGAAATAATTTTTTAAAAAAAAAAATCTATGAACAAAATGTCACTTTTGGCATTTGATTGGGTTTTCTTTTCCTTAATGTTCTGCTAAAATGGCTGAAAATTATCAGCAGCATCATTGCTCCTAAGTGTTGTATTTCCAAATGTTTTTATGCTTTTACCCCTTTTTATTATCTTTACTGTTTTCCTGAGAGAGACACTGAAATGCCTGGCATGACTCATGCTGTGAGCAATCCTTCTGTGAGAACTGAATGAAAACAGGCTGATAACAAGGGTGATTTCATTAAAAAGAGCTCAGCCCGGTGACTGGTTACACAGGATGTTATTGAAATTATGCAAGCAGAACTCCAGCTCTGTCATATTGGTTTAGCTCATGCTTTCCATGGCACAGGAGAAAGTACCTTTGTCAGTTCAGTGGAGAAAGGTTGGAGATGATTGAGGTAAAACAGCAGGAGGAGCCCAATGTGATTAAGTCACACAGCCAACTGCCCTTGTATAACACAGTCATGGAGGGGAAAGGAGAGGGCAAACTAGAATTAAGTCAAAAGGACACAGGAGACAAGAGGCTACACAAATAGGACGTGGAGAGGATGTACAGTGAGCTGATTTGTACAGCAGGCAGAGTGCAGATATTTCATGCCCTCTATTCAGATATTTCCTGTTAATAGTGATGGGAACTCTGCACTGACTAGTGCTGGAATGGACAGTCTGTTTAGTGAACATGCGTGGAGAGAGGCATGTTTAATTAATTTTACAGTCATGAGCAGAAAGGTCAGATGACAGCCTGTGAGTAAAATCCCCAGCAGCCAGATTGGACAAGAGAATAAAAATAAGTACAAGGACGGAAAAAAATATTTGAGAGAAAAGCAAGGTCAAGTCTGGACTCCCTCTGGTGGTTGTTCACACCTCTTCAGCAGAAATAAGGTCTTAATTTTGCTGCAGGTCACCAGGTAAGAACAGCCTTACTGCAGGAAGTCTTGGTCACTTCAGGGACAACCTAGTTCACTTTAATTGGTTCCCTCTGGGTAGAGCAGCGTGGACACAAGTCACAAAGCAGATGCTCACCTGAGACATGGGGCAGGCAGGGTACCAGCACCGAGGACAGCAGCAGTGCCTGGCACAGCCATCACCCATCCCACACTGCAGCACTGGAAATGTCTACAAATGCACCTGTTCACTAGGAGTATGTTCATTATTCTGTCCTTTTCCAGTGGATAAGGATCTAAATGCAAGTTTCCATCCCAGGCAGGAGGGAAAGATCCAGCTCCTTCCAAGGCAAGGAAGTACTCAGTGCCCTGAAGAACCAACAGGACACGACCAGGGCAGAGCAAACGTTTCCCCTTCCATCTATCAGCACACAAAGTCACAGTGGGAAGTGCTCACCAGGCAGGAAAGCCCAAAGCTGCAGCTGTTTGCACTGCTGCAATTTGCTCCTCCTGCCTGGAAATTGTGATCCAGGCTCTGTGGTGTGATCACCATGCCCTGATTTCCTCCAGGACTGGTGCTTCCTGCAGCTCCCAGGATGGATGACACTCCACTGCAGAGCAGTGAGCCAGTATTTCATGTCACTCTTATTGTGAGCACATGGCTTTAATGCATGCCTTGCTCAAAGTAGCAAAAAAAACCATCTTGGAAATGACATTTATTTCCAGACTGGCTCTTTTGCTTCTTTATTATACTAACTGGGCACCTAATTTGCAGTTATTAATTTACTTTCATAGCCTTTGAAGGGTGAAGACAAAATAATATCAGTGTTAAAGGCAAAGGGAAGTAGTGCAGATCCATTAATGGGGAAGAAGAACAAGTAATATAAATGCATTCAAAATCCTTTTTTGCTTCATTTTTCTCAGAGACATTTCATTACAATCAGATATTTAGCAGTTTATTTCAAGACCTTAATAAGAAGGCAAGGCACAAAAAAAGAGAGAGAGAGCTAAAAACGGGTATGCCACCATGAGTAAAAATCAAATCATTAGAAACAAAAGTTGCCTTCAAAAAAGAACGATGAACTTCTGACATCAAAAGGGCAAAAACAGAGCCAAAAACTCAGTGCTTAACAAGAAAAAGTGAAAAAAAAAAAAAAAGAGGATGGTTTGAGATGCTACAAACCAGCCAGACTGCCTTCCATGCAGGTTCCTAATGATTTGCAACTTGCAGAGTTATTAGGAAAAATTAAGAATGGAATTTGTTACTGAGCCTAGTGCACATAAAACACAGCAACCCATTAGACCTGTGCACATGGATTTGAGAGGCCGCAGCTGGACCACTGCGACTAATTTTGATCATCCTGCTGAAATAAAGCTGGACAAATTAGAGGCAGTTCAGAAAGCGAGCTGCAATGCTAACAAGGGACCTGGAACTGTGACCTGAAAGGAAAGTGGGAAGGAAATAGCTTACCTTAGAGAAGGGAGCACTGAAAGAGGCTGTGGTTGTTCTTCTTACATGTGGAGCAGAGAGGCAGCAGTTGGCTGCTCCTCATAGCCAAGGACGGTGGAGAGAGAGGGAGACCAGGGCTGGACCAGGGTTAGCCATGATTTAAGTGGTGAGACACCTTGTCTGGGAGATCATTGTTCACAAAACTCACCTGGAACTAGAAGGGAGACAGGCAAACCCCACAGGTTTGTGGCTCAGCAACAATGAGCTCAGCAACATGGCTCAGCAACCTTAAATCCTCCCTCTGAAAACAGGGAAGTAAGGAAAGAGCTGGTGTGGATTATTAAGGGCCAATTGCACCATGTGAGCCAATTCTTTCCTCACAGCATTTCTGGTCTAGTAAGAGGCAAGTGTGAGGTGTGGGGTATCCTGCCCTCACCAGCATCTCCAGGACAACAAGTTAATCGTTGCAGAGACAGGGAAATGGGGCTGTGTCCCATCTGCTGAGGTGTCTGATCCCTGAACCCAGAGCTGCCCAAAGCAGAGCCAGGCACAGAGCTGCTCCTCCCTTTCATGAAAAGCACAGAGAGTTTTTTCACTCTTTCACACTGAAATGAAACAAAATCTTTTAAAATGTTTAGTAACATAGATAGAGAGGGAAAGGGAGAAAGATCCTCTTCTCCTCCCCTTTCCCCACACTCACAACCCCCTAGCAGCTATGGCCCAGGAGATAGTGACATTAATTTGGGAAGTTTTGCTCAGGCAGACCCAGAGCAGAGCCCAAGCCCCTCATTTTGTGGTTTCTCATGTGCTTTGATTATGCCAAAGTGCAGAGCTTCCTCCCTTTTCTTTTCTCCCTTTTTCCCCTCCAGCAATTCTGTACTAAAAATCACACAACAAGCACTTCAATGGAGAAACACACTCTGTGAAAATCTCAGCTGTGGCGAGTCAACATTTTCCAGCAGACAACAAAAGATTTTCCTCAGAAAGCTCACAGCCAGCTCCAGCATCAAGATTTCAGAGGCAGCTAAGCTTTAAGTGCCTCATATTTCTGCATACCAGGGTCGTCAGTCAGGCACCCAGAGCACAAGGAGCACAGGAGTGATGATCACCTCTGACATGGCTGGAGTGACTTATCCAGCACGACACGGGCCCCCGTGGCAGCCCTATCCATCACCTCCTCGGGCCAGCATTCCTGGAGTCATTTTTTTCCTCCAAAACATCAATACCAGCTAACATTTTTTAAACACTGTCATCCATTTCAGTCTATCTTATTCGTTATAATTTCAGTTTCTTTCTGTTGGGAAATTGGAGTGTATTTCACAGTGTGAAGTGTCAGGAGAACAACTGCGTCGAGGAACAACTTCCTTTCCCTTGCCACTTATATTTGTTTGCTCGAGCAAAATGTACACAATCACCCCAGCAAGAGATTAACTGTTCTGATGCACCACCACAGCCTGAGCATCTCTTAGACATACTAAAAACCTCGACATTCAAAACCTCTGCACGAGCAGAAACCAGATTTTTAGCTAGTTTGATCTTGCTACCCAGCCTCCTGCTGCTTTTTTCTTCCTTCATAACATTGGATCATTTCGATAAAATCTTAATGGTGAAGCTTGGCTAGGTTCTCCATGCCATTGCCTTGGCCTATTTACATGGAATAATCTCCCCAAGAGCTTATACTTTTCACTTTTATCAGCCAAAAAGCATACTGGAATTAACATAGAATATCTCACTCTATTTACTTGCAACTGAATCCAAATACTCAGGGGCAAGTTTTTAGCAGGGAGAGAGTAAAACCAGTGCAGAAAATCCATGCCAAGCCCTAAAAAGACAAGGGGGTGAACAAGCCCCCCCCTTGTTGTTGAGCAACAGGGGACTGCTTGGAGTCCTCAGAGGGACCTGCAGATATTCCCCCAGGACAGCACTGGATGTGCTGAAAAAATAAATTTGCAACGTGTTTTAGACAATTTCTGGGGGCTGTTCAGAGAGATAAATCCTGTGCCAAAACAACACTCCCTGCTAAGAGCACACACCCTGCAATTTAGCATCCCTAAAGCTCACAGAGGAAATCTCATGTGTGACAAATGGGACTGTGCAGTCCCTGGGGTGAACTGTTGGATGCAGGGGGATCCAGTGACCTTCCCCAGTCCTTTCCTGCCCTGTTTGCTTTGACCTCCCATTGCAGTGCCCTGTGGTTCCTTGCTCCTGCCTCAGCTTGGACCTCAGGACAGCAGGGACAGGGAGCCTGTCCCCAGAGCATCCCTCTCTTTCTCCTTCTAGCAAGGGTTTTCCTTGTAGACAGGGAATTTTCCCCCCTCTCAGTGTAAGAGGTGCTAACTCAGCTGCAATGCTAATTCTACTCAGGCCAGAAGAAGTGATTAATTGGTCTGTTTATTCTTTTTAATCTTGACATTGTTAACAAGTCCAACTTCTCCTTGATCTGGCAGGAAAACATCAACTCTTATTTAACGATAAACAACACATAAACATATACTATAAACATATATATAAACATATAATAACAATATAATATAGTTGTTATACACCTGTGTTTTAAAAAGGGTGAAAATCAGTCTCTGCTGCATATTTCATGTGCACACACATATGATCACGTCCGTTCTTTACATCCCACTCTCAGGGGAAAGGAGATTTAGCTTAATGACTATTTGCCGGGCCTTTTGCAAAGAGCTGGACTGTCATTTCTCATGTAATCCCAGCCAAAATAACCTGCTGTTGTAAAAAATCTTGGTAAGGATTTTAATGATGCAAAAGTACTGCAAATCATTATTGCAAATAAGATTTAATCTGTATAAAAATCTATGTCATTCTTGCCATATACCCACAAAGCCTATCTCCTAAGAAAAGGTTTGCCTTGAAAGAGAAAAGGTAATTTTTCCTACCTTAGAAGAGGATTTTAAATGATGGGACACATTCCAAGAATAGGTCTGAGAAGGGACTATAGAGACTGCAATCCTATGATCAGAGTGATGTTTTTGGTCCCTGATTAAAGAGAAAAAATCCACTTTGATGTGCTCTCTGCAGTCAGGAGTCATAACGAATAAGCAACAAATACCAAGAAACTGAGAGCTTGAGAGAAACACCGGAATTAACTGGTTCTGGTGGCCACCTGGAATCACCCTGCATTGTCCCTGTCAGTGACTGAGACCCCCATGGCAGGTCAGACTGGCTGGCAACATCTACACATTGTCATTGTGACCATGAAGAATTGCAGCCCAAAAGGTCCAGAAGTGTAGTGAGGGCAGCTGTGTCTCAGGATGGATGAAGACTCTTGTGCTGTTGAAGAAATATGTAAAAATCTGGCAGGAGTATCTAGGAGAGGTATTAATTTAGGTGCTCGATCTCTGCAAGAGAGATAAATTAGAATTAGACATTGTTGCTTGAGGTGATTTGCATTTTGGACCTGGCTGTCCCACAGCAAGAATTAAAAAGAAAAAAAAAAAAAAAAAAAAAAAGCTTGTCCTACAAAGCAATTCATGTGAATGAAGGAAATGGAGATAAGGAAAACAAAAACACAAGGATAATGCTCCTTGGAGCAAACTCAACTCTGTGAGCGCCCTTGGAAGAGTATTATGGGTTAACAGGGGGTTAAAATAACATCAGTGACACTTTTTCCCACATCAGCAAGATCTATCATAATTTCATTTTGAATCTGACAAGCTATATAGCCTAGAGAAAAAGAGCTATATTTTTCTGAAAGTTTAATTTTTTTTCCTTTCAATGTCTTTGCAAACGAAATGCCTCAATGCCTCCTGCTTCCAAGATGTTTAATTTTATGTTGAAGAGCAGTTTAACTTGAATTTCAATATTATCAATCATTCTTTGTGATTTTAAAGATTTTATTTCTCTGGGAAAATGGAAAGATTTTACTTTAGATTGAAAAAAGTGACTTTTCCTCAGCGGAGCAGAGAATTGCAAATCATCTACGCACTAAATCTTCTGTATGCTGGCAACATCTGTTCAACAGTTGCCTTTTTTTTCAAAATTTACAGCAGCACACCACGATAGCCATGTCTTTCTGTCCCTCCTACATGCAATCTTTCACTTTCTGCATCGCTCTGGGTGCTGTCTGTACTTATATTATTGCAGCAGAAAAATGTAGAACATTAGCATCTGTTAATCCTTTTGTACCTCAAGCCTTCACATGTTTGTGCAACTCTGCTTTTCATTGTGCCTTTGTGTCTCTGGAATAGCCCCAAAATTCCAGATGCAGCAAAATAACCCATGAGTGTATCCTGGCCCTGTGGTGCTGCTGGAAGGCTATTTTAGAATTAAGATAATTCAGTGGTTTAAGTGTGTTTGCTGGATCCCTAACAGCAAACTTTTACCCCACTTTGCAGGGATTTAGCCATTCAGATGTTATTAATATCAAGGCATGCTGCTGAATCTCCATGTTCTGCAAGGGAATAACCCAGATTTGAGTGCCTTGCTTTGCACCAGACATTTATTTCAGCAAATAATGGAAAGGATGAAATGGAACTTGACTTTAGCCTACAGTGTTACTGTGGCATGACAGAGGAGGAATGAGAGGCTAAGGAATATCTAGCAAAGATCTTCACAGTAAATTTGGACCCTGGATTTTCTTCCACACCACATTTTAAAGCCTTTGAGGGTTGAAAATAGAATCCTAGGGTAGCCTGAATTGGAAGGGACCCACAAGGATCATTGAGGAAGAGTTGAGAGATCATCAGAAAGCTGCAGTTCATGGCAAAGGGGTAAGTTTCCTTAAGTAAAAGGGAGTGAGAATGAGAGTCCAGCAAGGAGGCAACTGAATATTTTGGCATTAGACCTGTAGGTTTTTTTTCAAGAAATTGTGCATTTTATAAACAGAATTGAATATGCATCAGTGCAAAGGAAAATTCAAATAAGGGAAACAGCATTGGAAGTTGGCAAAGTTAGAGTGCTCTTATTTATACTGCATAGTTAACAAAATTATAGAGTGGTTTCAGTGGGAGGGGATCTGCCATGAAGCAGACAAGTGCTCAGGCCATTGCCCCAGCACATGGCAGTCATGGTTTGAAGTCAGGGAAAATCAGCCAGCTCCAAACCCATGAAGCTCAAACCCAGCAGAAAATGTCCCCATATCACCCTGCTCCTCTCACCTGTTAATTTTTTACCTTCTGCTGGGCCTGTTCTGCAGCCTGTGCTCCAAACACACCCAGTGCCTCTCAGAGCATTTCTGCTGCTTGCAAGCAACATTTATACAATTCAGTTCATCATCAGGGCTAATGGGGTTAATGGGGTCCTCATTTCTGAGTGCAAAAGATGAGCTTTGTGGGGGATACTAAAAGAGAAGGGGATTTTACTCACAGGCTGTCATCTGACCTTTCTGCCCATGACTGTAAAATTAATTAAACATGCCTCTCTCCACGCATGTTCACTAAACAGACTGTCCATTCCAGCACTAGTCAGTGCAGAGTTCCCATCACTATTAACAGGAAATATCTGAATAGAGAGCATGAAATATCTGCACTCTGCCTGCTGTACAAATCAGCTCACTGTACATCCTCTCCATGTCCTATTTGTGTAGCCTCTTGTCTCCTGTGTCCTTTTGACTTAATTCTAGTTTGCCCTCTCCTTTCCCCTCCATGACTGTGTTATACAAGGGCAGCTGGATGTGTGACTTAGTCACATTGGGCTCCTCCTGCTCACCTGTGGGTCAGTGTGAAAGGAGCAAGGGCTGCCCAGCACCAGGGGCACCCCCACTCCTCAGTGTGCCACAGGCAAACCCCTCTTTGTTCCTGGGCTGGCAGGTGAGTTATGCAAACCCCGGGGTTACAAACACCATCACATTTCTGTGCTGCCCCACCCACACTGAGGGGACAGTGGGAGAGGCAAGAGCCCCTCCTGCACTATTTGCAGTTGTAGGTCCACACTGAGGCTTTTAAAGTGCCATTGGGAGTTTTAGGGGTAACTAAACCTTCTCTGAAGTGGGTTAATTGTAGAAAACTACAAAAATATTGCTGCCAGGGCTTCCAGGCTAAGATTTAGCTATGTGTGCTTGTGCAGGGCATCAGCTGATGCCAGACAGGTCTACCTCTACAAACCCTCTGTTCTCCAACCAGCTCCTAGGATAGAATGACAGAATCACAGCATCATTAACGTTGGAAAAAACCTCTAAGGTGGTTGAATCCAACCTCTGGCCAAACACCACCTTTTCAACTAGACCAGAGCACTGTGTGCCACATCCAGTCAATTCTTGAACACCTCCAGGGATGGTGACTCCACCACTTCCCTGGGAAGTCCATTCCAATGCTTAACAACCTTTTCAGTGAATAAATTTTTCTGATTTCCAACCAGAACCTCCCCTGGTGCAGCTTGAGGTTACATCCTTTTGTCATAAAACAACTCATAAAACACAACACAGAAATGACCAAAGCCTGACACTCACCAGGTTTCACATAATCAAATTTTACAAGTTTCAAAAGCAACTCAGCAATGACTGCAAATTGCTAAAGAATAAAGTAGCAAATGATAAATTGATTGCCCGCTGTTTCTTTGTGCATTAATTTGTGTTATGGCTTTCCAATCTGAAATTGCTTGACTAGATTTTTGCCGATGGTTTTTATTTTTAGCTCAAATTGCAAAAGAAATTACTGTGGTAACCTGAATGCATCAAGTCTAATGAAGAATTGATCAATTGTCATATTGTAGGGTTTTTCTGAGCACTGGTTTCTGGCCTATCTTCTCAGGATGAAAATTACAGTTATTAGCCAATTACCAACTAAGAATGCAAAACTGACTCTTGTTTTGATAACAGAAAGATGGAAGAAAACCTGAAGTACTGCCTGTAATCGCCTTGTTTACCTAAGGATGGAGATGCACAGATAACATTTTCAGTTGAATTAAAAGAATTCAACTTTTCAAAAGAATTGAGATCTGGTTGCTTCATCCTTCAGTTCAGTAATGCTATTTTTTAAACCATGTATTTCACTAAAAGGTATAACTTCATTTTATAATCTACAAGCATGCTCTGGCTGTTAGGAGGCAAGAGGGAGGTGGAAGAGTAGAATGAAAAGCTCAGCATGGAAATGGTTCCACAGAAATAAAAAATTGCCAGGATTCATCTCATCTGGTGAGAAGAAACTGTACTGCATTGTCAGTGTCTGAGGAGGAGAGTGGCTCCCATTGAGAATACTCCATCTGGCAATCTGATTTTCTTTTCTTTTCTTTCTGAAGAACAGAAAGTGCCAGTGCTATACCTCCTGCAAGAAACACCACGTCGACTCTAGTGGAAGCAATCCCCATCCCATTCCAACCCATCCGTGGATGGAAAACCCTCCCACAGCCCAATCAACCATTGAGGGGCAGAGCTCATTTCTGCTCATTTCTTCTCTTCTGAGGACACAGACCTCCCCAGCACATCTTTAAGACAGTAGAAGCTTTAAAACACACAAACCTAAACCGTGATCAAAGTCAATTCAGTGTAAATGAGAAGAAATCAGTAGGTTTGCCTCCTGCATGGCTGATCCTGATCAAAGCACAGCTGCCTATAATATGCACCATATGGGGCAACAATTGTCTCCTGTTTCCTCCTGTGCCTCCCTAATCCCCCGTGTCCCCTCTTAACATGCAGATCTGTACCTGCAGCTCTGGCTGGATGGCCACAGAAAGGTGTTTGGCTTTACATACGTGTAATTATGGAGATGTTTCTTCTTATTATGGTAATTACATCCTAAAAGGTTGCACAAGTAGCAGCTGTAAATGCGGTGAAGACTCAGCTGATACCAGCTGAGCTGCATTTTCTTTCACATAAAAAAGCAGATTACAGCTAAAGGCCTTGTAGGTTCCTGAAACCTTGCTATTTTTATGGATGGTCCTACTGCTCCTGGTAAATAAGCAGAGATCTGTGGATCAACCAAAGCAGAGATGACCCTAAACAAAAAAGCAAAATCAGTGCCTGTTAGAACGGGGAACTAAATTCAAATAAATAAAAATAGCACATGCTCTTATCTGGAGGTTTTTGTGTATAGGAACTGAAGGTCCTCTCTTCCATGGTGTGAATAGGCATTACCAGACCTTTGTCAGGTGCCAGACACACAACCAGGTGTGAGATTCCCTGGAATACCATCATGGCTCAGGGAAAATGCTGGCTGGAACTGATACAACCCTGTTTCTGTGGGAGGAAGGCACTGATTTATTGGAGGTTTGAAGATACCATGACTATATATGTACAGAATCTGTGCCTTTTGAAAGTTGAAGAAACAAACAGTGATGATTGCTGATAAATTTGGATTTTAGAAATCTATTAGGCTTAATGTCGCAATTCCACGGTTGGGAGTACGCAGCTTTATCTTATCACAGTGGCCAGGCAGGCTGCTGGCTATTTCTAGCTGATGACCTTTTATTTCAATATTTTTTAAATCCATCCAGAGTGCTATAATGCATGAGGAGAACTTTTTGCATCCACAGCAGGAGCTGCTATGTGCTCGAGCCTGTTTCATATCAACTCTCTCCGAGTTTCACACAGCTGACAGTCCACAAGGGGATGAAGGACAGGGTCAAAAAACCCCTAAATTTTGGTAGGATGGTGGAGAGATCCTTCCAGGTTTGTGCATTAGCTGGGAAGTGGAGCACGTGTGTGTACATTATTGCAGCACTGTAACAAATAAAGCCCGACTCCAAAGGCAAGAGGGAACCCGGCCATTCATCCTAAATGTCAGAGCCCTGACAGAAAAGCCCATTATAAACAAGTGAAGAGCTGAAGCCACCGTTGTGCCAGTGAATGGGATGAATAACAGCAATGAATAATAGCAAAACAATAGCAGGAAAAATTGCCTCGTCACCCTGCATCCAGTAGGAGCTAAATCACAGCCAGGACACGCGCGTGGAACTGGAAATTGGCAGCGCTGCACTCGGAGTCCCCTTATCTGCTCACCAGCCTCTGCTGCATCCTGCAAGCACTGGCAGCAAGGGAGTGGTGACACTTTCCCCAGCACAGTATCACCCACACATTGCACTGCATTGAGGAAGGGCAGGGAAATGTGGCCAAAAGTCAGCATTATGCATGGGAGCAGTCGGAAAAAGTGTGTGGCTCGCGAATGGTAATTAGCCGGTGTTGTGGCTGAGGCACAGAAACAACTCCAGCGCTCAGGGGATAAAGCACGGAAATCAAATTTCCATCTGAATAGAGCCCAGTGGCTTCTAAAATCAAAACCTGTGGGTTTGTTTTTGCTGCTTCTATTTAGGAAAGCTACATTTGTGACTGTATGCTCAGCTGAGATTAGGAGGTAGGAAAGACCCTTTTCATTAGATTTCACTTTTTCATTCTGAGGGATGAGAGCAAAATAGACCAATCAATAACAATAATTATAATTTTCTTTCTATTGATTGCTCAGAAGCCCTTAAAGGCATCATCATTAACTTAGAGATAACTTGAGGAAATTTATGAGGTTTTAAATTCTGTTGTGACACAGCAATGGTGATTTCTATATTCAGATTCTCAGCCTTCCTGGCTCTAGGGCTGAGCCACAATGAGAGAGGAGGGGACTTGGTCAAATATGGTTTTGCTGTTTTTTCTAACTGGCACATTCAGTAGATGAGGCTGCATTTTGGAAAGCAGATGTACTGACTTCACCTGGCCTGTACAACTGCCCATTGCTGTTTATCCATGTGATGTTTCCTGTCCTTTTTGTGTCCACCACATTATCCATGAGCAATGTTCACACTGATGAGAGATGTCAGACAGTGATTCTCAGAGATTGAAACATTTTAGAGGAAAACACTTCTGCTGGACACTGCTTGGCTCATTTCCATCAGCTGGCCACACATGCATTGCCCCTGAAAATAAAAAGTTCCTTCATCATCTCTATTTATGGAGCACTGAAGAAAGTGCTGTCCATCCCATCTGCTGTGACAGCTCTCCAAACTCCACTGTAACCTGCCAGGAAGTTCCTCACACTCTGCTCACGCTCTTCACAGAGTTGTTTTCACCTATTTGGTCAGCCCCTCTTGACACCTCTCCTGGCCCCTCACAAAATGTTTCTCTGCCTGTCCCTGCATCCTCCTGTGTGAGCTGTATGCAGCTCATTATTGTGCAAATTATTCAGAGGATACACAATCTGGAACAAAAGTCTCACATGATCAATTCCTCCTTTTTAAGCCACAGGTTAAAAATAGAAATGCAAGGCAAGATGAGAGATATGAGCATGAATAAGTAATTGTTTGCTCTGGAACTGAGCATTGGCCCTTGGTTTGTCAATAGTTTATTGCTTTACTCCATAGAAGACCAGGATGACGAGTCACCTTGTTCCCAGACAAATGAAACTCAGATGCATTATAAAGCAACACCTTCAGATTGTAGGAGGGACTTTTTTGTCTCAGATCTGCCTGTTATTCAGTGCAAATAACATCTATTAAATGTCATATTCTTTTCAGCAGGTGCTCAGCCTCTTGCCTCTTCTTAGGTCAAAATTTCTATAATTACATTCATTTTGCACAATGGTTCATTTATCTCTATGAATTTTGCCTTATGAATGCTTTGTGACCTGTTCAAGACCTGACCATTATGAGTGTGTGGTGTTTGTACAATGGGCTTCCTTATCATTTCAGTACAGTAGGAGGTTCTTCTGCTTCTGAAATCTCTGAAAATAGCTTTATTTATTAACTATCAAGGGGTTTTTTTATACAGTTATTATGTTTTATCTACCAGAGGAGCACTCATGGTTCAAGCATTTTAATGTAGTGATCACTGTCACATTCACAACAAATTTCTGCCTCTGAATATAATTAAGAATGAAAATTTTTGTCATCAGCGGGCAGAAAAATTGAAGCAAAATCTTTAAAGTATTGGTCAAATAAGGCAGGAACTTTAAGGCAGGAACTGTCAGGTGTTCCTTAGCTACAAATAACTTATCTCTTAATAGATGCTTGTTCACCTGGAAGGTGCATCCACCAAAAGGAATTTTTAAATGTTGTCAGATCAGCTGAATTGTATTGTTATTTTGAACACATCCATGAAGAGCTTGGAAAGAATTTCCCTTTCCCAACATCTGCCTTTCCTTCTGTACATAAACTCTCTTCCAATGTGTGGTAAATCACAATATGGGGGAGTGATGGCACTGACATGCTGAAAGCTTCAGAAACTCTTATCTGAGCTTTTCTAAGTCACTGCAGTCCAGCCCCTGAGCATGGAAGTGGCTGGCAATTAAAGAGTTTCCTTCTGTTTCTGAACCAGAAAGAGAAGAAAGAGAACACATCCTTTGTCTGCAATTAATTTGGAGTTATGTCTTATTAGCCTCAGCATTTCAGACTGATTTTTCCAAATGAAAACGTTGCATAATTTTCCTGTGAAGAGAAAGTCAAACATGCTGGAAAAGGTTCTGTTCCACTGTGGACTATAAGAAACAAAAAGCAGAAAACTGAAAATCTGCCAGAGAGGGAGGGATTTCAACAATTTACTGTATGTCATACAAATGTCAAAAATACAAGTACTCATACATCATTTGAAATATACTTTTTTCATATATATGTATGCATACATACATATACCTACATGTATTTTGGAGGGAAACTCCAGATTGTGTTCCCACAATATGGGAGATGATGGCAAGAAGGAAATCTGCATGTGGGGACACATCTTTCCTGGTCAAAGTGCAATCCCAGCCCATCACCAAATGCTGCTGTTGGTTAGCATTGCCTGCATCAGTCACTGGCTTTTCATGCACCCTCCACACAAAAGTTATTTTACAATTTGTCAGCCATTTCCCAAGGCTTTAGAGTACCCTTTAGATATATTGTGTGGCTTTGCCCAGAGCAAACATGCACCTCAGGCTTGTGGACTATATTTCTTTCAGGGTTTCCTGGCTGCCATCACCTATTGATATTATTTGATTTGCAGCCTCTATTCAAAGCAAACAAACAAAATCTCACAACTTCTTAAACCTTCCTCCACGTAAGCCACTGATATTTACTAGGAGCAAGAGGGACAGGTAAAGCTCTATTACACCTGTACTCACCTGTCTTTAGAAATGAAAGCAAAGGTTTAGCGAGTTATTTCCTTATGATTTTTCAGCCTGCCACTCTTAAGTTTCCTGGCTTTATCTCTAATATGGCTGATGCTTCTTCCCATGGCCGTGAGCACCAGCCAAGAGGGACAGACCCTCAGCAAACACCTGGTGGTCCCAAAGCAGCATTTTTTCCACCAATACCTCTGCCCAAGTAGTGTACAGGTGACTCAGCTGCTTGCAGAGCATCCAGCTACCAACCTGCTTGAAACAAGCTGCAGCCAGTGGGTGTTTCAGATGTTGAATGTGTGTGTAGGAGTGTGTGTCCCAAAGCACAAAGTATCCCAAAGTTATTCCCTAAAATCACCTTTCCAGATTCTTGTTTAGCCTGGTACAGCCCTGTGGAGCCTCACTGCCACCTGGTGCAATACTGGCCAGCACAGAATGGGTTTCCAGGCTGTCCCCAGGACCTGTTGACACAAATTATCTTCCTCCAGCTGTGGGCACACCGACGTCTCCTTCAGCTGAGAGCCAAACCCCTGTGCACAGCAGCATATTCAATTCAGCTATCCACCTCCTGCTCGTTTTCCAGGGGATGTTTCGGGGTGTTTCTGCCTTCTGCAGGAGGCTCTCCTCTCCCCAGGAAGCCCACAGGCTGCCCCTCCTTTCCCACATTTTAACAGGTGGCTCTCAACATCCAGGCATTACAGCAGCATTCCTCATGGCTTCGATGGAGACAGGCTTTTCCCCAAGGAACCTGCACCAGAGTGACTCAAATGTCATTTTCACTTAGCAGATACAGCAGGTATTATTATTTGTTTGCTTTCAGTGTCAAAAAGGAGCTACTCAGTGTCTCTTTGCTACAACTTTCTGACGAAAAAAAATTGTTACAAAATAAAAAAATGAGCTTTTGAGTCTAGTAAAGCAAACAAATCCTTATGTCTTAGCAACAGCTCCTTATCTGTATTGAGTTGGTGGTAGTTCAAGAAGCAGCTCTTTGCAGGAGACTAAAGCACCAGGTACATCCCGCATTTAATTCTAACAACGGTGGATAGAGAGAGAAAAATCTCACTGCAATGTTTAATTTCTTCCTGAAGGAAAGCAGAATGCTCATAATGACGAGCTCCCTTAAAAGCCACGTTTTTGTGGTTTGTTGTTTTGATTTGTTTTTTTTTAAGGGCCTCTTAAATACAATAGTAGGAATAGAGCTGGATTAAATTCGTTATCTTAGTAAAATAAATATTTCCTTTTAAAGACAACCTGATCTGCATATCCCAGAGTAGCAGTGGTTCCATACTAGGCATGAATGTGGTCACGAAGGGGGACAACTGGGATGTTGAGCACTTCATGACTGTCCACAACCTTGACCGCTGCACCTGAATTAAAAATGAACGGGAAGGTTTCATCTGACTTGAATGTACTGCAGCCACCATAAGGTACCAGTGGGCATCTCTCAGATTAAGAACCAACAGGGCTCAGCTCTGCCTTCTTGTTGTTTTCTTTTAAGTAGCATTTTTATAACAAAGTCTGGTTACAGTGATGCCTTTATTCATTTATTTCTGCGGGAAAGCCAGTGGTAATTAACTTGCACCACAGCCTACAATTTGCATGTTAAAGTTTACAATCATCCCGTCACGGGGCCATAATAAGCACAATTTTACAAGGGGAACTCAGTAACTGAGGGTTTGTTTTGCTCATGGCTCGCTGCAAAACCTGGGTGAGGCTCTTTGTGCCACCAGCCTCGGTCTGATCTGCGTCAGGCAGGGAACAAAATCCGTCAGGTTGGCTCCAGGGGAGCTGGCAGCAGATCAGTTTGCCATCCTGCCTCCTCAGTGACAGCCTGCCAGCATAACTAAACCCAGGCACAGGTACATAAACAGACTCTGGCAGTGAATTCAGGGTAAAATACACCTTCGGAGGCAGCTGTTTGAGCCAGGGCTGCTCTGGGACCAAACACGTGGCTTTTGTCCCAAATCCCATTAAATTTGCTGGATGAACACCCCTCTCCTTAGGGAGCTTGCATGTCTCCCCCATGTGCTCCTCCCTGGCCTTTGCCAGGCCCATCTGCAGCTTTCAGCTTCTCTGGTGTTAATGTGAGAAAGCCTGCTCTAAACCACTGCAAACAAAACCATGCAAGGGATGAAAAATAATTAGCCATGAGTCAGTGTCTGATATATTTGTATTGTTTAGACAGAGTAGTTAATCACTGGTAAGACCACAACATGTGGTGTGAATTTGGATTATAACTAATACATATCGAGCAGAAGGCTATTAGTAACATCTAAAGGCACTATTTGATATTGTTATTATTGAGAAATTGAATGCAATTAATTATATTACACTGTCCTTGCAAGATTCCTGTGGCAACACCGTGCAAAAAATTGTTTGCTTTTAGATTCCTTTTGTTCAGACAGGAACTAACTCAGGCAAGCAAAAGGCATCAGGAGCCAAGATTCTGCTCCCATTAACATTCCTGGAGCCCTGAGTGGTACTAGAGGGGTCAGCAAGGGTCTGCATTTTTTTAAGGGGTTTTAAATATAGGGTAAACTTTTCATTTTTGTAAAATAGTTGGTCTGCTGAAATGTCACTTCTTCCCTTGGGCTGGGAATTAGCAAAGGACAGTCTCCATGTGGTCTCCAGAAAGGACTTCTGAGGGAAGGAAATGGATCCCAGATTTAATTAGAGGTGCAATATTTCCAAGTGTTCCCTCTCTGAAATGTCTCTTACCTATAGGAAAGAAAAGCTTAGGGCACTTCTTTTTTATTTAAAAAGGCAATTGTATTAATTCAGCTGAATTTTGCATTGGAATTGCAATGGCTTTGACAGTTTAGTTCCCTGAAAATTGCAATAAAGCCTTCGTTACGCTACATTTTGTCCCCATTTGTCTTGTATACCATTGCCTTGCCTTTGGCACAATCAAAATAATCTTTAAATGGATTGACTTTGACCTTCTGAGTATCTTGTCAATAAAATAAAAATGATAAATGCGTTTCAGAGTGCCACTGGCGTAATATTAAAGCAGAGTTACAATCTGAAAAGTGACATTTGAAAAATCAAGTTATGGGGCGGGGTCTTATTCTCTGTCGAAGGTGCCACATAAATAAGCTCTATTTACAGTGAAAAGAGGTGGTTTTGCTAACTGCCAGGTTGTGCAATTCCTGTGATGTGGCCTCTGCCTCTTACATCATCATTAGCAATTAAAGATTACTGCAGCAAGAAATTAGCTGAGCCTTCTGTTGCTGAGGCACAGAGCAGAGCAGCTCCACCTCGTCCCCTCCTGTGACCACTCTACAGTGCTGATGTGGTGAAAAGGGACCTGGCCTCAGCAAGAAATGGCTCAGATAACCAAGAAAAGGCCATTTTTGCTACATGATCAGCCCTTTGGAGATAAACAACCTCTAACAGAATCACCACAAGGCTTCTTTTTATTAGGTGAGAAGAAAAGAACTGAATATCCTGTAAAAAAAGTCAAGACATGTTTGAAAATAATCAGGGCAGGCGAGTAAACAAACACATGTCAAGGGGCAGCAGGTTTGATTCAGACTTTGAGATGCACACACACAAGCCCTGGTGTGTTTGGCTTTATGCCTCAAATATGTCTGACCTCTGGCTTCAATATCTGCAAGCCTAATTTGAGTTGATTTCTCAAATCCCTTTACTGTTGTTTTTATACAATTTCTTTTTTTTTTTGTCTTTCTAACCGTTCTTGTTCAGAGTCTTCTCAGCACCTATTTAAAAGCATGTGAAGTGCACTTTATACTTGAGCATCAGTTTATATTATGATTAAATCGCTCATGCCTGAAGTAAATTATATTAAAACCCCACGTACTTTCAAAGGTCACAAGGCTTTGGAACCTCAAAACACTACTTGATTTCTGAGGAGGAGTGACTCAGATGTTAATCCCCAAAATTAGGCTGAAATCACATTAAAAGGGTTTGGTGAAGGGGTTTGGTCCTGATTCAGATATGATGAAAATCTAAATAACTAAAATCTTTATGTTACTGAGCTTGCACCTTTGTTGTTCTTGGACATAAAATAAAGAAGCTTTACTCCAAGGCAGAAGAGAATCAAGGGCTTTATTTACAATTCATCCAGCCCTTTTATGACATGCCGCACTAAAAAGGCAAATCACTGGTCCATAGAATTGACACCTCTCTCCATTGGTTAAGTAACAGAAACAACACCTGGGAGAGAGGCTGTTATGAGGACTTAGAAATGCTATGAAAAGAAAATAATTATTTACAGGAACTGTCCTTGAAAGAAAATTCTCCCAAGAATTCTTCCCTTGGGAAGAAAATCAGCCACTGGCAGGCTGAAAACCTCACAGACTCAGAAACATCAGGCCCACTCACCTTTATATGTTTAAACCTGGATTTGTTTGCCTGGAAAACGAGCCCAGTCCTAAAATGAACCAGAACATGAAAGGATTTGGGATTTTAGCAGCCGTTAGCAGCATCCAGCAGAATTAAAGTGATTAACTTGTGACTGATTGCCCTTTTCCATCCTCCCCAGCTCCCGAGTGCTGGCCGGGGGGACACCGCGTGCTCCGTGACCCCCACAGGAGCACCAGCTTCGACTCCCTGGAGCTGCAGAGAGTGGCCAGCCAGGACCTGGTGTGTGACCACTCCTTGCCACCGGCATGGTACCGCCTCATGCTCGGCCACCGGCCCGTGGAAATGCCCACCGGATGTGTCGAGGTCAGGAGAACCTGAGCGCTCCCCCTGGGCAGCTGGAATAAACCCTCAGGGTGGGGTTTCCTCCCCATCCCTCTCTGTACTCTCCTAGGATGTGTATCCAATGGGGATGGGTGGGTGGTAATGGGAAAACCACTTGAATGATGATGATAATGATAATTTCAATAATAACAGCAACAACCATAAAACCAACAGCAACAAAACCACCATCACCACCATCAAAGCCAACAATGCCACTGTCATATGCAAGTCAAAGACCAGGATCCCAATGGAACAGCCAATATTCAACCAGGTTAGGAAACATTCCAGCATAAAACCAGGTGTTTTCCAGCTCTACAGAGAGATTTTTAGTAAACCGTGTATGTCACCTCAAGGTGTGCTTTTTTCCAAGCACCTGTATGGCTTTAAGAATGGATTCTGCAACCCCACACTTTTACCATATAAATTATTATGAGCTAGGGATTTCTTCTGCTGATGAAATCAGAAAAAATAATATTTGAAGCAATCTTTGGGGAAACTGAAGGAAAAGCTAAAGTTGAATCTTTTTCTGCATTCAATCATTTCTTGTGTTCTTTACTTTCATAAGTATGCTAATGGTTTTGTGGAGCAAAAAACCCTCCATCACATAAGACTACTCTATAAAAGAGACAAAACAATAATTATCTGGTTTTATGTGTGTTTAATATGTATGACAATAATATTTAACTTGCAATCATTGTTGCCAGAGCAACTTTAGTCCCTCACTAAAGTCATTGCCACCTCAAATATCCTGACTGCAGGAGGTTAGCATAATTTCAAGCATAAAGTTAAACAAAATTATTCAGGAAATAATAAACTAATTACCATAAATTACTTAAAAGATGAAATATTCAACCTAGAGTGTCAGGATGTTTGGTATTGGGTGATTTTACTCTAGCTGGAGAACCCTCTCAAAATTAGCAAAAATATTTTATATCCATTCAAACTGGACCTGTGAACTCATCACAACTGAAGTTTATTTTAATAATTTAACATTTAATTAAATGTTAAGAGACAGTGGTTATTTCTGTAGAATTTCTAACACTTTTGCATGTATAAACTATAAATCTTATTAACATTAATAAATTGGCAGGATTATTATAGAAAGATTAATTTCATGGCATCCTCAAATGTCCCAATGCACTATGAAGTTTTCCAGGTTGCTCTATAAGTATACATATATATATATTCTATAATATTATTTAACTTTTCATTATATTTCAGCAGTTTTGAGTGTGTAACAATGCTCAGCTGTATGAGATTGCTTTCTGACAATGCATGCTTTGTTTCTTTTAATCTCTGGAGTCTTTCATTCAGGTTTGTGAAGGTATATTCATTAGTTTAGTTTCTTATCTTGTAACATAATTCTTGCCATTGGTTTCTTCATTATCCTCTGAATGACAGTAAATCTCTGCTTCGCCATGCTGATGAAGGATTACATCTGTTAGATGTCAAAACTGGAAGAATATGCTTCTTTTAGATCTTCACCTTCTAAATCTGCCTCTACATTCTATCTCTTCCACTTAATTAAATCATTGTTTGATTTGGTTTTCCATTTAATTTCAGCAAAACCTCTGGAACAAAATAATTTAAATTAATAACTGCGCGGCTTCCACTCCTTAATAAGCAGTTATTATTGGACATTCCAGTCTGTCTGGAGCGAGCTGATTTTAATTAAAAAAGTCAAAGACAAAACCTTGAACAGATAGAAGAGAAAAGAGACCAAATAAAGCCTGACAATACGGCTGCAGAATTAAAAAGTACATTACTCCAGCACCTTGTAAAATATATGCCTGGTGTTATCATGTTGATACTGGCCAGATACAATTAGCTGCTTATCAATGGGTGAGATTAACTTCTTAATTCAAAGTGCTGGTAGGTTAGGATTCCTGTCACCAGCTGAGCTCAGGAGGGATTTAAGCCATAATGGAGATTTGAAGGTCCTGCCCAGAGTGGGGGAGAAGTGTGGGAGGACAAATGGCACATGCTGGAGGACATGAGGGAGGGAGCTCCCACAGCCTGCCTCCTCCAGACAGCCCCTCCATGCCCGTGTTCTGAATCCTGCCATGAAATAAACCTCCAGAATAAAAATATGTCCCTATCTGCATGTTGTTTCATAACCATAGGGAGGCTTATATTCAACAGGGAGGAGAAGCAGGTCACAGATGGGGGCTGCGAGAGCCCCAGAATGCAACCCTGCCGCAGCTCAGGGGCACAGCAAACTGCAATGAAAAACGAGCAGCAGCTCTTAAGGAACTGCTTCTGGCCCCCTCATTTAATAAAAAAGGAGGGAGAGGAAGGAGAAAAGAGAGAATAAAACCCCACAAGCTACAAAGGAAAGAAAAGGCAGAAGAAAAATCCAAAAGCTTTTATGTCAGAGAAAGTGAAAATATTAATTGCGTTCCTGAACTTGCCATCCCTTGAATCCAACTGCTGTCCATAACTTTAGTCCTCCAGTGGCAAAATGTTTTTGATTGAAAGAGCTTTCCAATTTAGGCTTTGCCTGCTGAATTTCTCAGGGCAGGTAACAAATGATCCTGACCTTCCTCCCTCTATTTCTTCCTTGCTTTTCCCCCTGTGTTCCCGAAGGAGGCACAGCAATTACCAGATCCTGGACATGTACTCCTGGCCACAGCCACTTCCCTATCCAAAAAAACATTGTAGTAGAAGTCCAATAAAAATTTGCAAATTTTGGATCCTCAGGTATTGAGGCTTCTGCTACATATCATGGTTTGTTCTTCAAGAATTGCCAAATTTTCTGTGAAAGGCAAAAACACTAAATGAGCACAAATATAGTGAGGATTTTACTAAGATTAAGGCAGTTTATTAAGAAGCAAGAAACAATGCACAGACATGGCCAGACCATAGTAAAATGACCTTCAGGGAAAGAACAAAAGATGGAAAAATCAAAGCTCAACAGAAAATCTATTAAAAATACAGAGAAGCGCTTAACAGCCAATATGGGAAAAGACACATCAATTACAGAAATTCTAGCTTCTGAATTAAAATAACACAGGGTATATGCATACATCTGGATACATCTACATATGGGCAAGCCCCATGGGAGGCATAAACACTAAAAAGAAATGTGAGGGAACATCACACACTAATGTTATTGAAGATCTGCTCCACAGTCAGATAAAAGATCAATCTGTGGATTACAGCAGAGCAGTGCATGCTGCTGCCTGTAATGCAAATTCAAATGCCACACCAAGCTCACAGCAATGCCAGAAATGGGCTGAAAATTCTCTTCTTCCTGTGGAGAAGTTCCACTGGCCCCAGCTGCTTGTCCTCACCAGAAGCTGAATGTCTTTTTCTGGAGGAAATGGCAGTGAAGGGGAATAATTTCATTTTTGCACATTAACAACAACCCCTGGTTCAGAGACTTCTGGGTTCAGACATGGGTTGTTCAATTTTTTCATGAGGGCAAGAGGAGGAGCAGACACTGATCTCTTCTTGGTGGTGACAGTGACAGGATCTGAGGGAATGGCCTGAAATTGTGTTGGGGAGGTTTAGGTTGCATATTAGAAAAAGGTTCTTTCTCCAGAGGGGGCTGGGCACTGAACAGGAGCCCCAGGGAAGTGGTCACAGCTCCAAGAACTCCAAGGATGTGATCCACAGATCTTGACAGAGCTCGAGAAGTGTTTGAAGAATGCTCTTGGTGTGACTCTTGGGGCTGTCCTGTGCAGGGCTAGGATTTGGGCTTGATGATCGCTGTGAGTCCCTTCCAACTCTACAGATTCTGTGATTCCGTCATTTAAATTAATTTCTCTCCCATAAGCCAGCCCCAGAACTGCAATTTTTTGGCACACACAATTCTGTAGCAAGCTTTTCTACAGGCTGCTTAGGATATGGGATTCTGTTCTGTTTACAGTGCCCAGTAATACCTGCCTGTGATGGGGTATCAAGATAACTTCCAATACCTTTCTTCAGTAATTTCATCCTCTAAATGAACAAAACCCTCTCCAAATCTCAGTATGTTCTAAATTCATGTACAACTGTAAATGAGCATGTGTAAATGAAAGACATGTTATGCAGTAAGGGTTGATATTTTCTCAATAGTTTTATTTTAAGCAATATAGGTTTACTTTTTTGCATATATACCAGGATCAAACATAGGTCTAAATGTTAATCTTTGGTGTATAAAACAAGGTCATGTGAAAGTGTATCAAATCTAACCTGGTAATGATGCTTAATATGTCAGTCCCTAGAGAAGATTTCTTTTTCCATACTTAGTTTCATTCCTTCCTCTTTAACCTCTTCTAGAACATTTTATAATCACAATCAAAGCACAGTACCTCAGCTGCATACCATTAATTTATTATTTTGTTTCAATTATTACTTTGCTCTGAATCCAGCCCCACTTTGATTTGCAATTGTTCTATGAATTTAAAAGCAAGTGACACTTTCAAGGTATAATTTCATCTGTAATTCTTTCTTGCACACATACATAAATATTCCAAATCGTAATGGTAGGTATGAAGAGCCTTTGTTTTTCTTGTTTGTTTTTCAGACATGCAAAAACCCTTCTGTAGAAACTACAATTACAGTCTTTATTGTTCAGAGGCATGTGTTTAAAAGAAAAACAAGACAGGCACCAGTTTAATTGCTACTACAGATATTCCTGACGTAAACTGATTTCTGTGGAGTTTGGCCCCAGACTGAAATAAAAAAACCAACTTATTTACTTTAACTAACTACAAAGAAACAATAATAAAAAAAAAAAGCTAAAGTAAAGTTTTGAGTGGATAACAGATGCAAAATCACAATGCTTTAACTGCCAACCAGCAGCACACCAAAAAGCCTTCCATCTCCATCCAACTAAAACAATGCATTCCTCACATATGGTGCTACTTATTTTTAACAGCATAATTTCAGCAATACCCAAGTGACAAGAACAATTGAGCTTGATTTCTTTGTGCAGTTATGAAAAACCTCAGAGTTCAATCAATCAAACTGGTTGATACTCCAAACCTCAAGAAAATGGAAGGAGACATCATTGGATTAAACCATAATGGCTTGTTCTTTCTTTGGCAGGTTTTTTATTATTATTATTATTATTGTTTAGGTTTTCTAAATTGGATTATTTAAATTATTATCTGGTGCCTAATTAGGAATCAGAAATACTTAATGAATGCTTACCTGCCACATAGAGGTGTTGCAAAGATTAGTAGGGTAAGGTTTATAAAATGCTTTGAAGATTAATAACACCACAATTACAATTGGATAAGGTATGGAAAGATACTTTATCCAATTGTATAATTAAATTAATATAATTAATTGTATAAAAGCCTAAAGTGTCCCTTTTGTCTTGGAGAAGTTCTCCTTTGTGCAAGCTGTGTCAGTGGATGCCTGAACTCGTGGAGTTTGCTCTCCTATAGAGACAGCTGTGTAATTCCTCCTTCTGTTTGGAGATGCGGCTGAGTGGGGGTGTGAGATTCCCGCATCTCTCCAATGTCCTTAGAGCAGGAGTAACTGGAGGCATTGCAGGTAAATATTCTGTCTGAAATGCCAATCATTTGTTGCCTCTGGATTCAATTTTCTGGTTACTCTCCCAAATGACAGCTGCAAAATTCAATGCAAATTATGCCACAGTGGGGACTTGAAATTTTTGGTTCTTTGAAGCCTCTTCCCCTAGACTGTTTTTCCAAGTTTCTCTGGGTTTTTGTGTTTTGTTTGGGGTTTTTTTGTTGTTGTTGTTGTTTGTTTGTTTGTTTTTCTGTTCTTATCTCTACTGCTGGTTGAACACATGAATATACATTTGCCCTTGCCTTCCCAGGTCTGTCTTCTAATTCACAGAGGCCTCATGCAGCAAATCCTTTTGGCTAGTATGTGGCAACTTGCCTGACTCAGAAGGACCACATGCAGCTCATAACAGAAAATAAATTCACGTGTGTCATAGAGCTGCCAGGAAAACAGGAATATTTGATTTATACCAAAATCCTTCCTTGGCCAGCCTGCAATCCTGTATTACAGTTTGGTATAATGACTTGCTGTCTCACAGCAAAGGATTTTTTTACCCTTGTAAGGGTTGGTCATTGCTTGTAATTTGTGCATGTTACATAACAAACTGTCTCACTCAAGTGGTTTCAGTGCAAGATTGGCCAGGGCAAATGCAGGAGATCCCAGTGGGGGTTTATCAGAAAGCTGCACGCTGACATCAGCGATGCTAATCCACACTCTCTCCAGCGCTGAAATGGCTCGGGACTTCTGGTGAGCATAAAAACAGAGGGGGAAAATCACCATCCTCTTATTCCAGCATTTCAGTTTTGCCTCTGTGTGTTAACAAGAGCTCCAGGCCCACTTTTATGTATGGATCACTTTCTGGTTTTTTTCACAGCCAGGATGCACTCACATCTATTTATCTACATGGCCCCCAGCACAGCAGAGAGATGGGTGTCTCATTAATGAATTATCTTCCCAGCACTGCTGCAAGGCACCAAAGTTTTATCACCATCTCAGCCACCTCCACCTCTGGCTGAGAGATAAGAAAGTGAGGTGAGAGAGAGTCAGGGGTTTGTTATTTGCCTAAGGTCAGGCAGCCAGAGAAACTGAGGCAGCCCAGCACCTGCACTCCCAGTGGAGCAGCACTGACGTGTTGGCACCAGTCACACTGGTAAAGGCAGCATCAGATGGATGCTATAGCTCATTTTAAGCAACAAAAACTTCTTTTACAGAGAATTGTAAGAGTATTTTTTCAGTTGGGAAGGGTAGGCTGTGCTGTGTCTCCTCACCAAACCATTTCCTACGAGACTCTCTGAGTTTGCACGCATCCATTGGAATCCAATGCTCACTCATCCCTGCTGCTCTGCTCCCCACAGCTAATTCTTCCCAGCTTGTGTGGTTCCAAACACCTCCAAGGTGAACTCACTAATACGTGCATTCCAGTACAATTTTAGAAAGAATGTTCCAGTCCAGCAATCTTTACTCACACATGCAGAGGCACTGGAGTTTGCATCTTCCCTGTGCAAGAGGAAATTCAGGTTGCAAGCATCCAGAGGAGTATGGAGCAGAGACCACTGAGCTCCAGCTTCCATCCTTCTCTCTTCTCCCATGCTGCTTCTCTGGATGTTGTTTCTTCCACTCTCCCAGGTCATTACAAGTGTGTGCTCATAAACATTGCTTTGGAAACATGTTTCTTCACACCACATCTCACACTCTGGGTCAGAAGTTCACTAGGGTGCAACAAATCCCCATCATCTATTTTTACCAGCACTGAAAACACCTATGTCCCTTAAAGCTGTAAACAGACAAACAGAACAAACATCTTAAAAGTTACACATGACATGGCTTTTAAAGAAAGGAAGAGAAGGGATTGGTCTAAAATTCCACCTAAAGGAATTTTTATGTTGTCTCCTCTTGTCCTTTGCTTGCACCATGCTGGAAGGCTGCTTCTCCCCAGGGAGCTGCTGCACTGTGTGAGCTCCAGTGCCACCTGCAAGACCACCAGGACACCAAACAGGGGAGGCAGGGTCAGCTGCTCTGCTCAGCTGCTGCCACTTTTCAGGGAGAAGAAACCCCAACAACCTTGGACAATTTCAGTGGTGTCTCTCTGGAGTCCTTGTTTGCAGAAGCCTGGTGATAACTGGCTCCAAATGGAAACCAGACTGTGTCCTGTCACATTGCTGATTTTTTTTCAATTATCTTTGCTTTCCTGGGTGTGCACCCCTTCTCCCCTGGTGCTGCTTTCTGGCTTGAGTAGCTCCCAGGTACAACTCAAACTGCAGGAGGGCACTGGTGCGTGACTTAATAAATTTATCCTTTGCCTTTCACCACTTCCCCTGCTGTCACAAATAACTTTCGATCTTGAAAGTGAAGCAGCAAACCTGGGCCAAGGGGAGAAAATGGTGGGGTTTGGTTTTTGGTTTGTTTTTTTTCCCAATGTGATTTATAGCCAAACACTCACACTGGGGGGAATCACATTCCCCAAGCTGGCCTTGTAGAGATGGTTCACTGTTAGTGGCTGAAGACATGCAATGTGACAGCAGCAGTCATGCTCTGCTGAATATGACTGATATCTGAGGGCAAATTATTGTCAGTATTTGGTAATAATTTCCAAACTTTAGCTCAACTATTTCTGTGCTTTGCAAATGCTAGGTAATGGTGCAGAAAAATGAGTAGCCATTGTAGGCTACTGTATATTTAGTAGGCTTTGTATATTTAATAAGGCCCTGATTACACCTAATCTCCTCACCATGGTGCTTAAATAAAAGACAGCTTTAGAGAACCATGTTCCTTTAGTCAGGGGAGAGAGCCTGGCAGGTACAGAGGGCAGCTCAGATCTGAGATTCCTGAGCACACACCCCTAAGTTGGGAAATGGAAATCAGTCTCTCCTTGCCATGACTCAACATGCTGTCATTCAAACCATTTGCCTTCTGCTTTGGGATTTCCTGTGTTCAGGGTATTCAGGGAATTTGTTAATAGATAAAAGCCTGAAAGCAAAAATAAACTTAAAAAAAAAATAAATTAAAAGTTAAGTCATACATATCCTGCACATGTTTTGTCCATTCTTCATATTCTCTTCAAGAAAGAGGGAGAGGCACAAGCCTCACAGACATGTCCAGCGTGTGCTGGAGGGGCAGGAGCTGTCAGGAGCAAGGAAGCTGTTTTGGAGGCAGGTGATCTAGCCTGCTTTCATGCTTTCAGATTCTTCATGCAAACCAACCAAAACCAGAGGAAAATACTTTGGAATCCTGTTATTGCGCTTAAGTGTTTTATCTGTGTAAAGCAACGTCTCAAAACTGAGTGAGACATTTTCATCCCCACCTACAAGGCTTTTTCACTGACCCTCCAGGTTCACCACACTCAGGCCCTTGGGTTTTAGCGAGCTCCACGGGGTGTTACCACAGTTGCTGTAATCTCTTCCTTTTGTGTGCCCCCTCAGATGAACAAATGTGGGACACAAGCTCCAGTGTGGCTGTCGCTGAAGTCTGAATCCCTGCCAGCTCCTGGGGAGAGCAAGAGGCTCACGGGCTGTGCCACCTGGCAGGTCTTTGGGGGCACCAGGGACTGCTGCCTGTTCCGGATCCCCATCGCCGTCACGAACTGCGGCGCTTTCTTTGTCTATCTCCTGCAGCCCACTCCAGGATGCATGGGCTACTGTGCAGAAGGTGAGCACCAGTAGAGTATTTATCAATAAGATTACTTATGCCTCTCAGGCTGGGTGTTCAAAGGCCCTGGTGTTGCAATGTACATCTCAGTGACCTTGCGAGTCAAGCGTCACTCCCGTGAAGGCGCAGAGCGTGTAGAAAATAAATCAGCGGCAGTCCAAGGTGTTCCTGAAGAATAGGTCCTATTACCAGTGCAAAATGTAATCTGGTGTGTATTACTGAAGTGTTCTTTGCTTGGTTACAGCTCACATGTAACCTTTCCCACTGTCTTTGGCTCCACTTTGGCTTGAAGTTGCAAAGCGAGTGAGCAGAGGAATCTCAGCTGTACCGAGGCACTGTATCCAGGATACTGTCTCTAAGGCCTCTTCTTATCTTTAATAACCAGTATCCCCCCTCAAAAAAAGGAATTCTGAACCTCTGCAAAGTCAAAAAAACCTAAATTGATAACATCTTTTTCATGACATTTATATAATTGTTCTCCTCAGAAATAATTTTCAGCCCACTATGAGAGATGTAACCCCTGTTCGGTAGCTAGGAAACAAAGGGAAAGCAGAAAGCAATTGCTCATTCAGTTAAACCTCCTGAACTTTGGAGCATGGCCAGGTGCATGTAGATTTCATCAGAAAACATGCTTCTTTCTCAAAATGAAAAAAAAATTACCTTTATACTTTCCTTTTAGTGTTTTTGGACAGAAATAACGACACTGAGAAACTAGAGTTATCAGCTTTTCAATCAGACAAAATCCAAGCTAAATAAATTTTAACAAAGAAAGATAAATATTCTCTTATCTCTATCAATATTTTAACATTCCTACTTGAAGAAGAGGAAGGAAGAAAGGCTCAAAGAACATGAGATTAATTCACTATTTGAAATAAAATAAAATCCATTAAAATAAATGAAACCGATTCTTACTCAGAAATTACTTTTTAACTGAATAGAGTAATTTTTCAGTTTAAGCTTGGCTTTTTTTATAAATTATAAGATTTCTATACTCTTGTACAAAGAGGTTTTTTTGCCAATACATTTTCAGTGAATCATTTTGTCCTATTTGATGATTCATACCTGTTCAGTGATGTAAAGCCGCCTGCATTTCTATTAAAATAAAGCTTATCCCTTCCCATCTATCCCAATCTCATTTTCAGTGAGGTCCAGCCCTTCAGAGTCTTTAATTTCATGCCTTTAGGATGTTTTTGCAGTCTCAGGCATTGGATGGAAAACACCCAAAGCTGGAGGTTTATTCCCTCACTGGCTTAAATTCAGCTGTAAATACTGCACCACAGGAGGCTCAGCTGGGTCCAGCTGGCATGGTCATGGCTTTGTGTCAGGGTCAATTCCCCAGCCCCTTCTGCTGGAGGTTCAGGAGCAGGACACCAGTCAGAGCTCCTGAGCTGCAAAACAGAAAGAATTTAAAACTCCGTAACTTGGCAGAAAGGACACAGCTGGAAAAAGCAGTGTTCATGCTTGCAATTCCACTCACATCCTCCCCTGAGCTGATCACCTAACTCTGTCCTTCTGGGATAATTTCCTGCACAGAGCCATGATGTGAGCCACAGTTTGAGGCAGCCTCTCTAAGAAACAAAATAGAAAAAGGTATAAACAACTGGTCTTTATTCATCTTTTAAGTAACTTGTTTCTTTTTCTTACCTCTTGCTGTTTGCCCTGGACAGATGTTAACACATTGGTTCTCTGTTCTGCTGGAACAGCTTCATATTTTATCCTCTTGGGTTCCCACATATTATATTTTCTACGCTCCTCAAAAAAAGTTACTTAATTTATCCTTTCAAAACATCTGAACCAACTTCATGTTTTGTTTGAGTTTGGGTCTCTAGAGATGAAAAACATCCCCCTACACTATTATACCTCTCTTTGTTTCTACTTTCTAGGTGAGTTTAACAGGAAGAAAGGTTTCAGACTTTATTACTTGTCGAAGCCTACAGAAAGCAAGCTGTATTTTTAGAGCAATGGCATTATTCTGGGCAGAGGGAGACTATACTGAGCAGACCTAGCCTAGATACATCCTAAAACAGCCTGGAAAGGATCTTCACAGTAAGGCAATAGGGGCTGGCTGCTTTCTGGGAGTCAGTTTACCTCTGCAACATAATGATTCCTCTTATCTCTTCTGTGCTTATTGCAGAACTTGGATGAAAAGGCTGTGCTCCAGGGAAATGTAAAGCTGATGACCTTTGCCAGAGTAATTAATTTGTATTAATCTGAGCGCTTCATTTAAATAATGTTTGTCTCACTGCAAAATAATAATAATAATAAAAAACCCCCACATTCAAAACCAGCAGGTCAGATGGTGTAACAGCAGCAGGTAGTCAGTACACAATTAGCAATTTTTGCATTTCACATGAAACACACCTTCTTGCTTGCATGGTTACTAATTAAGCCACAGGAACATAAAATGTAGTGCTTCTCCCATGCTTAATTACATCGACATCTTCGTGTTAGGTGAACAACTGCAACATCAAAATAGCATTTTGTGCTACATCCCCCTTTTGTTTTCCTCTTCCAGACAAGCTCACGGGGCTGGCTCTGCACCCAGTGATCACTCCCGAGCTCGTGCAGGGCCGAGCCCACCTGAAGTGCAGGTACAGCCCCCGTTCCCCCCAGCCCCCAGGGCGGTACAGGGTGCTCTGGTCTCGCCTGTCCAGCGCTGGGAAGAGGGAACAGGTGCACCAGGAGACGACCCCGCAGACGTTTTCCTTCGTGGAGATGGACGGCGCAAATCTCCGCCTGGGAGACACGGTAACACCTCCAGCAGCACAGCTCACACGCCCAGAGGGGATCACAACCTTTCTCCTGGGTCGTTGTTGTGGTTTTATTAGTGCTGCTCCTCACTCCTTTTGCTTAGGGCTACTGCCCAAACATGACCTGAAACTGTCTCACCACAAGGTTATTTAAAAACATTAAATAAAAAAAATTAAATGTTACAGGTCCTGGTTCAGGACCTGTAACATTTCTTTGAAATGCAGTGAGTTCTTGGAAGGTATTTCACCACATTCTAAAGGCAAATTGAATATTTGCAGTTACATTACACCTTGAATGCTGTGAGGTTTGTATAAGTGGTGAGTACCTGTGCCTGAGCCAATTTTTGCTTAGTACTTTTTGTATCTTGCGGCAGTGGGTTTTTGCAGCAGAGGCAGGCTCAGCTGCAAGCACTCAGTAATTTTTATATCCATGGATCAGAGACACAATAACATCTTTTCACAAAAAAAAAATAAAAAATGGTACATTTTAAAATAGAGGAAGATTCATTTTATGGGTTTTTTTCACATTGTTCTGCCTCTCTGATTCCAAATTCCTGGTTCAATGGCATACTGAAAGATAGAGTTCATTACAAAACAATCTTTAAGAAGTGTATTTGATGGCTTACACAGCCACAATGATCTGCTCTCAACAACAACAACAAAACAGAAACCAATACAGATGTGAAAAAAAATTGACTTGTGTATGAATTCATGGCCTTTTATGGTACAGAAACAAGACTCTTAAAGTTAAATTAGGTTCATAACTTTTATAGGCAGAGGGACATTAGTGATGCTACAGCAAACTGAAAGAATAAATAGGGATAAGAGCCTGGTGTTAAAAGTAGGTTGGAAATAGTCTTGTTATTTTGCAGCTCTTCTTTGAGACCATGGAATCATAGCATACCAGCCCAAACAGAGGGTTCAAGGTTCATCTGGTCTAAATTTTCTTGGAAAAAGCATGGGCTGGATAAGACAGCCCAGCACCCTGTCCTGCTGAACTTGGAGTGTCAGATGTTGGGAAATCAACCACTGCTGAGATTATTCCAATGGATAACTGTTCTCATTGTGAAAAAAAACTTTGTGTGGTGAATCTGAATTTTCTCTCATCTTTTCCATTTTACTACTTGTAAAAAGGGACCCTCCATCTTCTTGGTACCCACTCTTTAAAAACTGGAATGTGATGATGAGGTTTCCCCTAAGACTTCTTTTATCAAGAATGAATCCAGTTCTCTCATCCTTTCATCACATGGCAGCTTCCCAGGCCTTGGCTCATCTTTGTGGCCCTTCTCTGGACCCTCTCCAGCCTGCCCACATGTTTTTGTGTAGTGGTGACCCAAAGTGAATGCAGTATTCCACATGTAGCCTGAGAAATGCTGACTGAGGAAACAATTCCTTGAGCCCCATGCAGAATCTGACTGATTGTGCCCTCACTTGTGATAACATGAGGCAGATAATTCTGCCAGTTTAAGACAAATTTGTGCTATGAAGAGATATCATCATCAAAATAATTTCACTTGCAATCACTTCAAATCTTGTTTTAACAATCCTGAGAGATTCAGAGAAAATATGGATCTGTTAACAAGTAGCATTGCCAAATCGTTATAGGACTGTTTTATTGTATTAAGTTTCCAGTAAGCCCTTCTTTGTCCTCTGCTGAAATTACATGTTTAATTTTGTGGGTTTAGTGAAACTAAAGTGTTCTCTTCCCTGCTAGGCTCCTTTAAAGGTCTTCATAGCCTATTTGACTAATTATAATTATCCATAAATCACCATGGGTGAAAGCCAAGAGATGAAGCTTCAGCTGCAACTGAGAACTCAGTTTCACAAAATAAAGATTTTAAAAAAGCATTTCATTGTGTTCGCCATCCCAGTCTGGTGTCTAACAGGAGTCAAAAAGGAGAAGACTCTCACCTCCAGTAGTGGAAATGTGAAGAAATTTAGCATTTGCAGGGCTACCCTAGAGAAAAGGTGATGCCACTAAGTGGAGGGTCGAACCTGGGCACCAAACTCCATCACACAGAGGCAATGGGTAACCCTCACCTGCCCAAGAAAGATGCAGGTGGAAGAATATTCTCTCATTAAAGGCAGCATTAAAGGGAGGCCAGATTCACACTGATAAAAGCTATATGAGAGAGGAGACAGTAAATCAGGAGCACTTTCCAGTACTTTTCCCCTTCTCCATGCAGAATCCAGTGGTAGCATCCCCAAGGCTGTGCACTGCCAGGGTGCACAAAGGGCATTCAAGGCAGAATTTGTCCCCCAGGATAAAGAATTTGCAGCATTTTGAAAACTACTTACCTTTTTTGAACTTTTTTAACTCATTACCTCCACCTACACAATAGCCTGCATTTGGTTCCACACATTCATGGCCTGAAATCTGCTTCTTCTCTGTTTCTTTCCCGACAAAAAACTACAGCCAAGCAGGATGATTTTTTTTTTACGTCACTTTTTGGGTGGTTGATGTTGATGCTATTCTTTGCCTGTAAAAAACTCTCCAGGTAATAGGTCAGTCACATAATGGAATAGCTATTGATATATTTTAATACGCAGTCAAACCTTAGAGGAGAACTGAGATTTACCAGCCAACATTCCTGAACTTGTATCGACTAAACAGCCAGTTATTTTTTAATAGCCATCATGTGTCCTTTCTCCCCCCATCTTTGGGCTCCAATTTTGTTATTTCAGACAGTAATGCTGGCAGCCTAATGTTCATGAAACTATTGCAGTCTTAAATAAATCTATAACATGCCACTATTTCTCTATAAGCTCTGAAAGAAGCCTGCTCCATCTGATATGAAAATCCTGGCATTCCCAAGCCTTATTTATGTGATAGTGGCAGAGGTCATTTCATTCCTTGAGGCACAGCCATCTATAAATTATAGCAGCACACTGTGAGTAATGAGTTATGCTAAGAAAGAAAGGTGTTTAGAAGAAAACTGTGCAGATTTTGCTCAGCACAGCAATCCAAAAGTTCACACGGTGAGGAGCAATTGTCACCCTACATAAACCACGGTGCTCGTTGCAAAATAAGAATGTTTAAGTAAAACTAGCCTTTCTGAGCTCTGTGATAGAAGTGGCTGCTTTGCATGGCACTCTGCAATGGAAGGAGGTTGTGCCCCAACCAGAAAGATACCAAATTATTGCCTCAATATATAAAATAACTATTTTTCTCTGACTAGGGAAAAAGTGTGATATTTCACAGTGGTTTGGATTGGAAGAGACCCCAAAGATCATCCAGTTCCAACCCCCCTCCATGGGCAGGGACAACTTCTGCTAGACCAGGTTGCTCCAGACCCCATCCAAGCTGGCCTTAAACACTTCAGTGATGAGGCAAGAGACCTTACAGTCCTGCTGTTCTTGGTGCTGAAGAAAGCCAAATCCTGCAGAACACTTACACTTCAGCTCTCAAGGAAGTAGGATTTTTGTCTGATTGCCAGCACTTCTAAGAGATGTCCCAGCTCAGCTCTGGGGAGAGAAGCAGCTCACACCAGATGATGGATCCACTACATTTATTGCACTTAGACAGAAAATCCTGGGCATGTGGGCTCATAAATGTTAAACCATATTAAGTCTATACCTATGGAAATACTCAAGCACTTAAAAGGCTGTCTTGAGGAACTGCCCTTCTCCTCTCCCAGAAATAGTAAGGTCCCATGTCACAGACCCCCAGTCAGCACTATCAGCATGTCCCCTTTGGGGTCAGCATGTCCCCTTTGGGGTCAGCTCTCACTGACTCAGACTCTGTCACTGCCCAGTTCAGAGGTCTGCACCAGCACTGGACTCCAAAGTGACAAAGTGGCATTTCTGTTGCCTAAGTGCTAATCCCCTCCCAGCCACTGGATTTGTCAAAGTCAACAACAGGAATAGGAAGACCTGCCTGTTTGTAGGTCACAGCTGAGTTTACAATTTCTTCCTCAGCCTTCAGGGAGAAAATGAGAAGCATCCCCTCAGAAACTCTAGGTGAACTTGAACAGAAATTTTAAAGCAGAAAGGGTCAGAGAGTTGATGAGCAAAACTCTGCAGATGATAAAACACCTTACTACTACCCTGGGAAAATTTCCTTCCTTAGCAGAATAATGACCTAGAGTCAGCTTCCACACACTGCCTGGCCATTTGACAACTGGGAAGAGCTGCCTTCTTCCTGTACAGCCAGTGGCAAAGCGAGCAGAGCTGGACTACCTGCAGTGCCAGGTCACACAGCTGCACCTGCTCCCTCCTTTCCACAGCCAACAGCCCCTCACAGGGAGTGATTTGTGTTCTAAAGCTGGAAGGTCTAGTTCATTAATTAAATCAAAGACAGATTCTCCCTACTTTCCCCTTCCTGCTAACCCTTCCTGCTAAGCCTTCCCAGAGACTTTGTTCCTACCCCTCTCTGCAAATACCTACAGCCAGATCATTTGCTCGAGCTAATGAGAACTATTTTTCTTTTCTTCCAGCTTCCCTAGAAATGTCATCCCTCAGTTCTGCTCATCCTTTGCTCTTTTCATCAAGGCTGTAAACCACAGCTCCCTCCCACACGCCCTCCCAGCTCCCAGCAGAGGGGTGACTCCAGGTTTTCCTAACCCCTGCCCATTAGTGTTTAATGGAGAAGGCAATGGCAGCTCCAGCGCCCTGACAGCCATCAGGACACACCTTTCACCTGGCCTGGTGATTCCCTGCCCAGCCCTCCACTTCAGCCCAGGAGTGTTACCTGGGGCTCTGAGCCCTGCAGCCCCAGCCTGCTCTCTGACATGGGTGATACACCTGCAGGAGGCTGGATCCAACCCCAGAGTTAATAACCAGCCTCAGACTCGGCACTGCACTCGATTTCCCTGCTGGGGGCATGGCCAGCAGTAGGAAACCCTAAATGGTTCCTTATGCTGAGAAGGGAGGTTCCCACAGCTGCCTTTGTTGACTGAACCCCTTGAATGAGCACAGGGCGGATGGAAAGGAGTCAGGGCAAAGCTGGATCTGCTGGAAAACATCCCCTCCATGCCCCAGCCTGGACCACCCACGCTACATTCAGAATTAGGGGAAAAGGTGGAATTGAAGACACTATTATCAAAATAAGTAGAAACAACTGATTTGGAGGAAACATTCTGAAAGCTCTAAGGGAAAATAACCCACATATTAATGAGCAAGTTATTAGGGAGAAACTTTCTGGAGATGGCAACGTGTCCTGGGATTAAAATATTCTCCTAAATTGTTTCACAGAACTAACTGACCCTCACTGCTCGTGGGATTCATGTCAAAATGGGTACAGCTCTGAGCCCATGGAAGGAGCAAATCTGCTCCAACATACACAAAGGGAGACGCTTCTTAGGTTAAAGAGCCTTTTTTGATAAGGGGTTTGTGCCTAGAAGTTTTCTGCCCTATGGGAAGTTTTGCCAGCACCCAGGAAAAAAGAAGCATCTCATGTTAAGAAGCAATCCATCCTGTCCAAGGGCACCTGTCCCTTTAAAAGAGATGATGAAAAATAGACTTTGACTTTTTTTTTTTTTAACAGATGCAATGAGTTTGTGGAAAAATACTTCCTAACTTGTCACGGCCATCAGCATACTGCTGTCAGTGGTGCTTTCATCTCTTTGCTTTAAAAAGGCTGCATCCTGAGATGGGTGTAGGGGGGGAAGAGAAAAAGAGAAAGAAAAAGTTGATTACTGAAGTGCAGAAAAAAAGAGTTAGTATTTAGCTGAAGGCAAAAAAAACCTCCTCCTTGGAATGACTATCATAATTATGTGACAAACTGTCAACCTGTAGCTCAGCTGCTGATGAACATATCTGCTGATTGTGAGGTGTGCACCCAACAAGGAAGAGGCAATACGAGGGAAGGAATAATATAAAAGACAGAAATAAAACATAGATTGTGCTGGCTGTCCATACATTTTGAATTTTTAAAGTTTGTGTTGACCTCCAAAAGCACTGAGGATTGAGCTGGGATGGACTGATAGTCTACAGATATCTCAGTGTATCATTAGGGAGTAAATTTTTATTTGAGTGTTTGGTGCTTTATCAATAAAATATACCTCTAAAATATATATGAGAGGAAATACAGGGAGGCTTGGTGCTGATAATTGCCAGAATATCGCTTTGGGGAAGATCACCAGGCAATGCCTCTGTCAGTGCTGGGCTGTCCCTGCTGCCTCTGGCTGCAGCTCCCTCCCTCCCTGGCCCAAATGCTCCTCGTGCTGTGCTCACAGGGAATCTCAGTGTGAACACTTTTGGTGCAAAGCACTGAAGCCAAAAGTGCAAACAGCCCAGTGAGTGCAAATACATCATCTGCAATGCGGGTGCATGTGTTCTGCTCAATGGGCTCTGCAAGGGGGTCAGTGCTGTTTATTTTTTGGTAAGAAGAATATGCATTATCTGAATTCCTTCTCTGTTGTCACCGCCTTGTCAGATCCTGATTTTGCAGACTCTCCCTGTGGCAGCGGCAGGAGAAGCTGCAGGAGCATGATCAACACTCACTTTCTGCCTTCCTAGCAGAAGAACTGTTTTGAAAAGTCTGTAAGCTGAACACGAGCCTTTAGGGAAGGTTTGGAGATAATAAATATCTAATGATAACAGGGGTTTATTACCTTGAGGAGACAACAACTTGCTCTCCTTCAGAGGCAAACTGGATAACTATGAAATATCTGAGGAATTTTAACTGTAAAGTATCTCTGAGAGGTGAGATCTGCGTCTGTTTTCCCCCCAGTACACCCAGTATAACCTCAAGGCTTCCATCTTGTTAATGTAACAAATGACACCATTTTCACTGGGCCCAACTGTCTGGAGCTGTCTGCAAGAGAGTGAGAAAAATTGTGAAGGTAAAAAACATCCCAAAAGGCACATAAGCCTGGGACTGAGCTGAACTGGAAATAATCCACTTGAAGAGCACAGAAAACACTTGTTTTTCCCCACAGCCCCACAAACGACCCTGTATTGCTGGTGGCGAATTTCTGCTGTGCACAAATGAGGTAGGAAAGAAGATTCCTCAGTTTGGAGGAAACTCATGACTTGGTGGTTACAAAGAGGGATTTCTAGGGTGTTAAACGAAGCATTGCAGGCTGCTATGCAGCTGGTGCCCACATCACCACATGAGTCTGGGAATATCCTGGTGCAGAACCTGCCTTGCAGCTAGTGGTCATGAGGGTCCTGCCTCAGCCAGCAGGTGACAGCTACAAGCATCAGCATGGCCAGTGAGTGATGCTGGAAAATCTATCCCAAGGTGTTTGTTATAATGGAAAATAAATTGGATTGGTCCAGTTCCTCCTCATGGGTTACTTGAGGCTTAAAAAAAGCAGCAGCTATAAATATGTCATCTGAGTATCTGGAATTTGATTTAATATGTCACAATCTGTTACTCCATTTCCAAGAAGACCAAAAAAAAAGTATTCAGAACTACAGTTTCCAAGCCTATTGTCATTTGCTTTAAGGAAAATTTCTGTATTTTAATCTTATGATCCTAGAAATGATTTTTGCAATTTGGTTTTTCTGAAACCAATGAAACATTAAGTTGGCAGATGGTGTGCGGGCTCAGCAGAGATAAAAGTTGTGTGGCTGTGCTAGGAATACAATATAAGTGTCCTGGCACATTGTGTTTGGGGGAGTTTTTTGTTTGGGTGAATTTTCTTTTGTTTTTTAATACAATATAAACCGTATAGGCACATCTGCATCATCTTTTATAATACAATAAGAAAAAAAAAGGAGCTTCTCTTATTGCTGACACAGTTTCTAAGACTGGATGACCGTCAAAATAATTTAAATTTTAAACTGCTTATAAACATGGTACAGAGAGAAGATACTTGATCCAGTGGACAGATTGAAGTCTGGGATCCCAAGAGCAAATATCTGAAATCTGACAGGAACTTCTATGAACAATGTAATTCTTCCTTTGTAAAATGAGTTAAAATTACAAACCATGGTGTTTAAAAACTGCAGAAGAAAATACATTGTAAGCATAAAGTGTTACTAATTGTTGACAAAAGCCATATTTCTTTGCTTATTAAATTCATCAAAAATTCTTCCAAATCTCAAAATTTACACATAAATATTCTCAAAGCCTAAATCTCCAAAATATATTTCAGCAGTAAAATGAAAGCTAAGAAGCTCTGATCAGCATGAAGATGCATATTTATATGAATGTTATTCAAGAAATGCTATAGCATGTGCTGTTTATTTATTTATTACAGGTCTTTTGCACTGTCACAGCTTTTAGGAGGGGCACTCCTGAGCAGCAGTCACTGCCTGAGGACAGCAAAGGTTTCTATGCTGGGATTAAGGTAATGCCCAAGGCCCTGAGTCACTGACTAAGGAATGTTTGAAAATCATGATGAAGGAACAAGTGCTGATCATCGCAAGCAGTGCTGCTTCCATGTTCACTTTGAGAAAATGGCTTTTCAGTTTGTCTGTAAAACACCCTGAAGCACCCACTGGCACCCTGTGCATGTGTGGACACTAATGTGCCACAAAGTAGGAGCAAAGTTACCTGTCCTAGCAAATGTGCCCTGAACAGCTCTGGGGGTTTTGTGTGGTGGAAGACACACCTACAAACCTGCAAGGATGCACAATTCTGTTGTAATTAACCAAAACAAAATGAAGACAAAATATGAATTTTTATCCATCATCTTGTTACAGTCAGGCATTACCAAAGTGAAGCTGCTGAAGATAAATTCACAGAGTGCAAGAACCAGATCTAAGCTCACTCAAGGATTAGGCTGACAACCTGGCAGTCCAGGAGATTTTGGAATCTTCTGAGTATCTAAGTGTCATGCCTCCATGAAAGGATGTCAAAAATCTGGGAGCCCATTCTGTGTTGTATCTGAAGAACTGTTTCTGAGGAATCTTTTTAAAAGTCAGAATTTTCCAGGGAGTGGAAATTCCCATTTCTGACTAGCCCTGAGAGCTGTTTCTGCTCTTTTTCCAGGACAACGTGCAGACAGAAAATGCACAACCTGAGCTCTCTCCCTGGGGGAAGGGGTCTCCAAACCTGTAATATTTTACATGCAGAGGAATTCTTCTTCTTGCCATAGCAGGGAAGGGGAATTGGTGAAAAATTGCAGCTATTTTGCACCTGGTGCAGATTGCAAACATAAGAGTCCATGACCATGAGGTTATGCCAGACTTTATGCCCTGGTATTTCTTCTATTGCATTGGGATAGGAGCTACTTTAAACCAGGGATATTAAAAAATGAAATAATTCTACAGTATTATTCTCAGGCTTAATAAAGGCCAGCTTTCAGATTTGGAGATGAGAAGCAATTACACATTATATATGGGAACTGCAAATATTTTCTTAATTGCCAAATATGTTAAAGTATGTTAAGAGCTATTTTACCTTATAAAATTGAAGATCACTATTGCAAAATTTATTATTATTAAGGAGATTATGATAAAGATTATTATTATTTTGCAGGTAATTATATATCTCAATAATTGATTAAAACCACTTAAGACTTCATAGATGTCAGCGTTGCCTGATTGATATGTCATCTCTCTTGCCTGTCAAAATGATCTAAAAATTGTTTTCTTATTTCCAGTTTTCACCAGAATCACTAGAAATTGCAGAGGATGGCGAGGAGCACGTTTTGACTGTCCTGAGCACAGTACCCATTGCATGTCCTGGGCAAGATGATTCCTGTAAAATTACTTTGCAACTAAGTACTGAGGACGTGGGTAAGAGTTTTACATGTTGACATCAAATCAACGTGATTACTTTTTCCAGTATTTAAGTTGCAATTAATTCTAATAGAAAATATAATATATAAATAACACCAAAGGGCAGAAGCCATAAAATCAGCAAACTAGGCCATATTTTTATCTGCAAAATAAAACAGCTGATAATATCTGACAGGTTTTTGAGAGAAAAAAACCCTATAGCCATAAATCTGACTAGCAATAACCTGAATAGTAGTCTGTTGAGATTTATGGATGAAATAACTGAGAGTAAAAGTACTTACTTTAAATTCCAGGAGCATAAAATTCCATTTTAAGATTTTTTTGTAGCAGGAATGTTCTTAGGTAGAATAATTTCATTAATTATCAATAAAAAGCTGCCCTGCAGATTTATTATTCAGTAAATGCATAGTGAAGCCTTTTTTCTATCTTTTGCTGGCTTATAGTTTTAGTCTAACTTAATACAGAAGGAAAATTCATACTTGTGCTTATGTATTATTCTCTTTCTAAACATTTAGGGTATTTTTTATTTTATTAACTTGAAAACATTGACAATGTCACTGAGAAAACTCCTGCCATTTTATCCAGTAAATGTTGTCTTCAGGTCAATCAGGTGGAATACCCTTCCTGCCTAAGGGTGGCATGTAGGTATTTACTTTCCATTTGCACTAAATAAAACACCCAAGCCTTTTTCTAAGAAGTGACTTCTTTCTCTCCCATAAGAGACTCAGTGAGAGAAATGTTTAGAGATAAGATTACAGCTGCAGTTTCTCTACCCACAAAAAGCCAGCTCTAAAAAATGTTGGCAAAACCCAGATAGCTCCTGATATTTTTCTTTTTTTAATTCCCTTTCCTAGCTCTCCTCACCATAAGCCAAGTGCTTAGACAGAAGAAAGAAAAATAATTTAAATTACATCATAACACAATGATCTTAAACTGAGCAGCACCTTATGGTTCCAGCAGCTGTGTTGGCTCTCGTGTGTGGAGTACTTTGCATTTCTCCATGGCTCAGTGCTGCTCTGCTCTACACATTGCTCTTGGCTTGGAGTCTGTGCTGCTCCATCAGGAAAACATCCTCTGAGCTCATGGGAAAGGATTTCCTTGGGCAGCAGGGTAGAGGAGAGGCTGCCTCACACTGAGGGACTGGGGGGTCGGGGCTGGTGTGTGCTGGGACATCCCCATAGACCCCAGGCAACTCAGGAACTGACTGCTCTGAGAATCAGAGAGGAATTAGTCCCAGTCAAGGCCATGTGTTTAACTCACATTTTCTTAGGCATGGATCAAAGCTTTCAGAATCTCCCTGACACTGAGAGCGTGGGCCAGGAGCTTTCAGATGGGAGAGGCTGAGCTCAGCACATCTGACTGAGACTGACCCCTCACCAAGGTCTCCTCCAGTCCCACAGTGTGCTCTTGACTGGAAGAAAGAGAGGATACAAGACTTGCAGAAGCAATTCTATTTTCAAGCTGTCAATGGGCTTGATGTGTTGGTGCCAAGAGGTGCCAGGAGGAAGGCACAACTCGTCCAATTAATTCATATTTGAAGGAAGTTGTCACTGAAGTGGAAAATTTCTGTTACTTTCCATCAACTCATTTCTGCAGCTTAAACTAAAGCCAGCTCTAGCCCGTGGTTGCTCCATCCTGAGGCTATTTCCTCAGATGACACTCGGGCTGTTATCTATTGAGCTATCTATATGTACTTAAGGCTGAGGATCTGCTGCTGGGCGTCTGCACAGCCACGTTTGCTCTGAGCCTTTATTGTCTTTAGGGTCCATTAGTTTATCTGAAGGAACACTGCGGGCTTCTGAAAAATGTGTGGCCACAGTGCTGGAAATTAAAAATCAAAACCATTTTAGCTGCGATTCGTTTATACCGAATAAATTAACTGACAAGCTCCTTGTCTGACTGAATCCATATAACTACACTGTTGTGCTAATTATGTAGGGAATAAGTGATAAGAAAGCTAATTACAAGCACAGAAATATCTCTCCAAGTTCAGACAATATCATAATGAATGCCAAGGCACAGCAGAGCCACTGGAGTTCGGCTTCTGTTAAGTTTATCGCTACTATTTTGACAAGATGATTTTCTTTGATTTTAAACTTTTGTTCTGGGTTGTGAGCAGAGCTCATGGGGCTGTAATGGCAATAACTATTCCTCATGGAAACCTCCAATTTAATTGAATCAAGAACCTTGAAAATGAGCCAGGACTTTTCTATAAGATGTGAGGTGAGACAGCCTTTAAGGATTTGATGTGAGAGATAATATGTCATTAATATCTGTCAATTTTAGTTCTGTTCCCACACTACTGTACAGGGTTAATTTAAATTATATTTCATGAGATTTTTCCAAGAGGAATAAGACACTGATTATTTGATTGTATTAGAAAAGCATCTTAAAATACTTTAATGCCATCTCTATAAATTATCTAGCAATTGTACAAATGGGAAGAATGATATGAAAATCACTTATTTTAATATCAGAAAATCACTTATTTTCATCTCAGATTAATTTTATGGCCACCATTTCTAGAACTTTATTCTTATCTGATGATAAATATCAGTCTGGGACAGAAAATTAAGTATTCCTCAAGAAACACTTTAAGTCCTGAAATCAGCAGTTAGATTCTGACTGGCTTCAGCAGGACCACAGTTTTATTTTCTGTCAACCAAAGGATTCATGAAAGCTTGAGTGGCTTCTTGAGAAGAAAATGCACACTGTATGTTCTGCAGAGCAGATGGTTCAGGACTAAATGCTATAGTAATTCAGTGTGTAAGGGAAAACACACCCATGGAAATAAAAATTCAGGTTTGCCCTTTACCTGAGACCTCAGCAGAAAGGGTCAGGACCTGAGAGAAGTGGACATTGCCATTCTGGCTGTGTGTAGAGGTCCCTTTAGGAAAGATATGATGTGCAGTGCCATTGTCACACTGATTTTTGTCACCATACATCATTTCTCTACCCACCACAGACGCTGACATAGCCAGTACCTCCATAGCTTATTTTTTTTTCCTCATTTCTTTAGTGAATTTATCACAATACTTCTGTGAAGGATACAAATAAAACTATCATCGTTTTACAGACTGGGAAGCAAAACACCATAACCTAACTAAGCCAAAAAATACAAATACAGACCTGCTGCATTTGCCTTGCTGTTGTGGATCCATAGTTCACCAAAAACTTACTCAAGAACCCTCCTTTTTCACATCAAAGTACCCATTTATTTTAAATTGAATAACTCACAGCAGATACCTCCTTATACTCCACACAGTGGAAGAGAAAGGTTTTCCAGAAACACAGGTCCATCTCTTCCTTTGTCATGAGAACTACTTGTCTTCACTCACTGGGCATGGACTCATAAAGATCACACTGTCATCCCAGAAATATTAGCACCTGTGGAAAAATAGACACCACTGAGTTTTTGGTAAACTTTGGGGATAAAAACCAGCGCAGTGAAGAGTGCAGAGGGATGCCAGATTCAGTCAGTCACAACTGCCTCCATGCAAAGCCCATCTGGTTCCAAGGCGTGCGTGTGCTCGAATGAGAAGCGTTTGTGTTGAGCAGAGCACAGGGCACGGGCGACGCTTTGGATTCTCTTGTCAGACTCCGTGTTGGTGTTCACTGCAGGCAGCCAGGTGCCAGGGCCCCCAGACATCGCCCTCTCGGCCTGCCAGGTGGATCTGCTGCCGGGGCCCTGCTCGGGGAGCAGCTGTGCAGCAGCCACGGTGACGGTGACGGCCGTGACGGACTTCGCGCGGGACGGGAACCGCGTCAGCCGCATTAGCGCCCAGCCGCTCGCACCGAGGGGTTTGCTCTGGAGGGCTCACACACCCAGGGATGTGAAGGTTAGCTCCCAAAATCAGCTGGAAAATGCAGCAAATCTAAATGAGAGGCTTTTCTTTTCTTTTTCTCTTTCCTTTTTTTTTTTTCCCTCTTTTTTGTTAGTTTCTTTATTTTTTTCTTTTTCCCAAAGAAAACAAAATTTTAGGGATGGTTGTCATAACAATTTTGGTTGAAAGTGACCTTAGAGCCCATCCAGTTCCAGCCCCTGCCATAGGCAGGGACACCTTCCACTATCCCAGGTTGCCCCAAGCCCCATCCAACCTGGCCCTGGGCACTTCCAGGGAAGGGGCAGTCACATCTTCTTTGGGAAACCTGTGCCAAGACCTTCCCGCCCTCACAATAAAGAATTCTTTCTTAATATCTGATATAACCCTGTCCTCTGTCAGCAGAGTAAAGCAAAACAGTCACTTTATATACCAAGAAAATTAGCATGGAATTCCTTGTGCTTTCACAGATTTAGGTTTGATCATTAGTCAGCACATCAGTAAGGCCAAGAGCTGGAATGCAGAGGTAGCCAAGAGTGCTTCTGTCCACTGGAAAAGGAGAGACAGTGGGTTAGGGAACGAGCACCTCTTTGAGAAAGGGAGAGGGAGAAACCGAGGGTTTGGAGAACATTTTCTGAAAAAGCAGAGGAAAGGCAGAGCCTCAGAAAGGAGAGAGGAGGAGGGGATTCAGCAGTGCCATGTCCAGTTTGGGACTCTGCCATGAATTTCCAGGACACCCTTGATGACACAGGTGGCTGCTCCATCTCTTCATTTATACCACTACAAAATGTCCAAAATAAAAATAATAAGCAATCAGGAAGGCAGGCCAAACTTTCCCTGTAGAAAGCCTGGCCAAAGAAATGTGGTGAGCAAGGACCAGCCCTTTGTCTGTGAAGTTATTTCAGGACCTCAGGTGGGAGGTTTAAGAGCTGTAATCCCACTGCCCCAGCGAATTAACCTGAGCTAAATTTCTCACAGCAGGGTCACATCCAAGCTGGCATATTTTAAGTAACTGAAAACAACCCCCCAGTGAAATCCACAAATTCCCTGCCCTATTTTTTTGTGGATTTTGTCATGAGAGAATGAGATTAAACTGGACCAAAAAGAATTTTTGTCTTCAAAGGTAAAATGCCTAGCATGGATGTTTCATTTCCAGAATTGTCTTCTTTTAAACTTTTTAAGTCTCTTAAACCAGAAATTACAGCTAATTCAGCATAGAGCACACACACACTCCTATTTTTGCTTGAAATTACAAATGCTTTCATTAAAATATGAAGTTGTATCAAGTGTGAAATTGAATTAATCAATTTAAATAATAAATTCAATTTATCTTAGTTAAAACTTGATCTATAGAAACATAATAGACAATACCTTCCCTCCCCTCCATTTTCCCATTGTTGCTTTGTAGTTAATTAAAGGCATTAATGTAACATAGTTCTTGCAACATAGCAAGAAAAGTCCATGTATTAAAATCTACATAATCTTTAATCCTTCTGACTTGTTCAGATATTTTTGATTTATCAGAAAATTTAACAGAAATGGTGGGCAGAACATCCTGACACATTTAGATACCTGTAAACAGGATATCCTTATCAAACTACTCCTGCCTTCAACCAGGAATTGTGTCTTCTGCTGACATCATGCAAGAAAGCAGAGCAGGAAGGGCCACGTAAACTTGTTTGTGCTAAATTTTTAGGCCTCACACTTACGCAGTGCAAGGCTGTGGGGAAAATGGGAAAATTCTGAGACACTTCGTATCACACAGTAAACCCAAATGATACAAGTGACCCCAGATCAAAAAGTTGTTCAAAGAGTTGTTCATTTTTTCAGTTCTCAAGACCATCATTCTAAAAGTGTGGTGTGCCAGACACTTTTGGGCATTTAAGAAGTGTTTATGTGTCATGGCTAAGGGGCATTTTGAAATATAGATGATGCTTTGCTGCAGGTGAGGAATGTTGTCAGGAACTGAGGTTCTATCTTCACCCTCTAATTCATTTATTTAATTTCACCCCTGTTCCCAAAAACCCAGTTCTGCTTTGTCACTGAAAGACTGCACAGGGATATAGCAGCCATCCTTCTTCCCTGCTCCATGGATCCTGGTAGAACTAACTGAAGTGCACCTCTGCACTCCTCATGGGCAAGGAGGGAGCAAAGAATTAACAGCCCTGCCCAAGAAATCTGTCTGTCAGGATGGATAATGGAAAACCATAACACTCCATCACTCCCACCAGTATGACTGGGAGCTCTTCATATCACAAATCACTACACAATCCTGTCCTGCATTTTTGGGACGTGGAGAGCAGAGCACTCAGCCATTAGAAAAACACCCTCTTGAGCAGACCTGGCAATGTGGGTCCAACATGGCCTGAAATTCAGGTATTACAGCTTCAGAGCCCTGCCTCTGGCTTCTGCAGGCACATCTGCTCCCTGCAGGGTACCAGGGCTCTCACAGCTCCTCCGTGACCCAGCTGGTGCTCAGGGGCTGATGCAGATGAAGATCTCTGTAGCTGCAGTAGATCCTTCCCTGTTTCACCCACATATTTAAAGCAGTGTGATTTGGAGCCTACTCATCAGTATCTGATCAGTATCCACATCAAACAGATAAATCAGCCATTCAGATGCTGTAACAGGAAATATGAGGAAAAATTAGGGGACAGGCAGCTACTACTAAAACACGCTAATGTTACTTAATTACAGCATACCTTTTTACTATACTTCAGGCATTGAAATTAGTACAATTTAATGAGCACTCTATTCTCGTGGTAATTTCAGTGAATGATCTGCTCCTTAGCAAAAAGTTTTACTAAAAAACTTCATCTTTTACCAGATAAGGGAAGACATTTCATCAGATGAACAGGAACACTTTGAACTCCTTTATTGGCTGTGATTAAATTCTGTTGTTTGAAAGCAAAGCCTATTTTGTCATCATCCGCAATCATGTTTCCAAAGTCAGCCTGTAGTTTATACTTAACCCATGAATCCTGCCCCTAATGTTTTGTGAGGGACAGTAATGAAGAAAAACTGCTGTGTAGACTGTATTCATTACACATTTCATTTTAACTAGGTCACAGTTCGAGACCTCCCAACAGGGAACTGCTACTCTTTCACTGATCCACACATTATCACATTTGATGGATGGTGAGTATTCTACTTTGAAATAATTTGGCTCAATTACTGCAGTTATCAGTTTCTGGATGTGGCATGCATTTGGGTTTACATTAGAATATCAGAAAAACATTGAACAAGTTTGCTTACAATGAGGAATGTACTCCTTCAACAGCACACGTGGTTTTCTTCCAGCTGTGTACTCCTTTTAACAAAAGGACTAGAAATGGATTAATCTTTGAGAAGCAATGGGTTTGAGTCTGAATAATTTTTACAAGGCAAAGGCGACGTTCCAAAATGTTCTTCAAATAGAACTAGTGGCTTTGAGGTGTCTACACCACGTGTCATAGTGTTGGTGACACCCCAGTGCCACGCAGGTGACACATTATCACACCAGGGCAGTGCAGCACACAGGGACAGCCTGGCTCTTCCCAGGAGTTTAGCAGCATCTGGTGCAAAGTCACTCATCACAAGGATGCTCTTGATTCTTTCTACTTCCAGAGCTGGTTTAGGTCCAGCTGGTCATAAACACAACCAAATCACCCCATAAATATGGCTCTGATGTCTCAGATAAAAAAGTCTAGAAATTATGTGTCGAATATCAGAAGAAGAATGTAAAAATAAAGTTGTTCATCCTCCCTTAGTGTCCAAATGTCCATCTGTATTATCCAGCAGTAAGCTGCTTAAAGACTTACTGAGCCAAAGTTGTGCCTTTGTGTTTAACAGCCTGAATTGTACAGAACTTTTTCACATTTAACTCCCCTAATCATTCATGAATCTGTTTATCCCATCTAATTGGCATCACTGAAAGTTTTTTAAATTTGCAGCTGGCACATTTGATCCAGTGCTGCAAATATTTCAGAGGACGTTCCAAGTTTGTTCATTCCACCATTAACCTCCTGATGGCACAGACAGTGACTTTGGGTGCACAGCATCCACAAGGGCTTGGCAGGTGTGAATTTCTGCTATCCTGATATCCCAGTCTCAGTCCAAAATGCTCCAGAGGTGGAATCTGAAGTGATATCAAAGCTGGAGAAATCTGCTGATGAAATGTAAGAAAAGCAGTGACTCCACTGAAGGCTGCACATCTGGTCCTAACAAAGATTTCACATAAACTGGGCAGTCTGAGACAAGAGATTAGTTCTGCTTATCCATGGTTTCCCAGTCCCCATTCTCCTTTGCTGAACAGCATTTACATGTGGTCAGGAACTTGTTTCAGACAATTTTGGTTGCTTTTCTTGCTTTGGAAGCTTCATTAGAGCTGCTAGACGTCCAAAGATATTCCCATACCTCATGTAGCTGCAGTTATTTCAACTCTGGAATATTAAACCAGATCAGAGTATTATTTCAAACCTCTCTATACATTTATATTCTAAAATAGTCCCTTTTGATTTAGGGCTGGGAACAGACAGTGATCTGTTAGATTGTTGTGTTTAGGGAGTTATAAATAGCTGAAAAGCACCTCTTGGAATGGGGACACCCTTCCAGCCATGTAGTACATTTTTACATTGCTTCCATGGAAATAAAAGGTCTAAAACCAAATAAAGCAACTTTATTTGAATAACTCATTTGTTAATCCTCTTGTTGACAGCACACAGAAATGCTTCTAAGCAATTTATGTTCTATTTTGGCACAGGGAGTTTGGAAAAGCCCATCTTTCTGTGTCATCCTGCCTCAGAAACATACAGATTTTATAGAGGAAAAACCCAGGATCACCTTGGCCCCTCAAAAATTGCACGTTTTTCTTTGTGGACAGACATTCATCACTGCTCTGTCCAGTGCAGCTTTAAATGAGCCACACTGATGGGGTTTTGTCCATCTCAATAACTAGGTTATTTCCCTAAGATGTATCACTTCTTGATATTCAGCCAAGTTTCCTACCCATCATTTCACAGTCCCATTAATCCTACTTATATTCCCATTTATTACTGTAAATAATTTCTCTTTCAATTATTATAATGATTAGGCTACCTTATTACACATCAGTTAAGCAACTTCCCTGACTGCCTATCCAAAAAAATTGTTACCACGTTAGCAAATTATTTTAAAGCTCTGTATTTAAGGAGTGAGGAATGCAATTCCTGCTTCTGTCCTGGTACAAAACTATAATCTGAAGGCAAAGGCTGACACAGAGGTCTGGAAGTGAAGCATTCCCTTTTTTTCATGGAAGGGAATGTGGTGGGAAAATGTGTTTGAAATAAGAACCTTTTAGTGATTTCAAAATTTAAACTAAAATCATTAAAAATTTAAAATTTAACTTCAATAAAAATAGTTATTTGAATAGATTTGGAAAATTGAAAAATAGTATGAAAATCAAAAGGCTGGATTCTTACTGGCAGTAAAATTTTCTTACTGAAAAGGCCATTTCCAACGTATTTTTTAACTTCTATTGTGCTCACTTTTAATCTGACATGGTGAGCTCACATTACATCTGAGGTTGTTAGCTATTCATTAGACGACTGAAATACCCAACTCCCACTCCTTAATAACACTCTCCTTTGCCATGCCTCCTGCTAATATATGTCTGTAGGAATATTTATCTTGTAATCTTTTCGTTCTTTTCACCAAAGGCTGTGACTGAAAATCAAAGAAGAATGTGTCATATTTTACAGCATAAGCACAATCAATTTGTGTATATTGGAGCGTAGATGTGAAATAACGTTAATTATACCAGCGAAAATCCAGAGAGAGCACTTCCTTTTATAGCAAAGTACCTTCTAAATTAAACAAATGTGAAAGCCTGGTAAAGCAAAAGTATAGCCCTCATTACTGGTTATGGCACATTATAAATATAAAAGCTTTTCATGCCATAAATCGCAGATTCTTAAATATGAAGTACTAGCTTAAAACTAAATATGCAGAAAATCCTTTTAGGGCAAAGTAAAAACGGGAATATTTTTTGATTGGGGAACTATATACATCATTTATGTTATTTTGCATTTTACCTTACCAAAGAAAAAAAGAAAAAGGTTAAAAGATTTTTCAGATTTCTCAAAAAATTTACACTAATCCATATTATCCCATCAATATTACCACCAAGGAAACTGCACCATTTGCTGGTTGGCTTTAGTGACTTCCATCATAGGAGCCCTCAGCTAAGTCTGGGGCATGAGTAGCCCTGCCAAGTGCTGGGGTTTTGATAGTCTGCAGCAGTTTAGTTGTCCCCAGGCATCCAGTGCCTGCTGAATATAACCCAACATCTGCTCTGAGAACATGATGGGATGAACACCTTGAAAGCAGAGAACGTCCTTCAGCATCACCCAGCTCTTCATAGGGTCAAACCCAGCATGAAATAGCTCCTAGTAGCAGGGAAAGAAGGAGCCTGGAGGGTCATGTCAACAAATCAAATCATTTGGTGCCAAAGCTGTGGTGGAAAATCTTCAGGAATGCCCACAAAAAACACTGAATTAATACAAAGGTGAAGTGCAGCTTGGTGAAGAGGAAGTGCAGGGTGTGAGTTAATTGAACTACTACTAGGTAGTAGTTGTTTACATATGTCTTTACCCTCTTCACTCCCTCTCTTATGATTTACCAACAGAAAATATCCCAGTAGAAGCTCACTGCCATAACCAAACACACAGGAGTGTTTTATAATTGTTGGATAAAATCCATAACTCGAGATGTGACTTTGTGCCAGGACAAGAACTTGCTTCCCCCCTTGGAAAACAACCTAAGCACACAGAGGGGGAGGGAGGGAGGGAACCCCTTTTCACCCAGTCTGTCCATTGCTGCAGATTACCAGGAAGCAGGATGGGGAAGTGCACTGTGGAGAGAGATTTAGACACAAGGAGTAATGCCTGATCCACAAGGAACACACAGAACTCCCTCGTGCAAGAGCTGCTCCAAGTCTACTTCAGGCGTTTAGTCCTACAGGCAACCACTCCAACGTTGTCCAAAGAATCATTATCACAATTACAGTTGTATAAACATCACAAAAGTTTACCTGACTACATCCAATTATCCATTCAGCTGCTCGAAGGTGCCTGAAAGCTCTAATTTAGGTACGGTGCAGGTTCGTTATGTGCTGTGCAATCTATGCCATGACTTAATTGAAGGACTCAGAGTGGCTTCCAGGAGGGTTGGATTGGATCCACTGTCAATGATTATTAAGCAATAAATAGCTCCCCTGACTGCAATGGCACTTATATGCATATGCAAAACCAGCCCTCTTTACCAGACAGAGATGATTAGTCTGGGTACAGCCAATCTGATGCCTTATTTCCCACTGGCCCTCCTAAATACCTTTCCTTCTAGGCTGATCCTGTAGAAGGAAACTGTGGAAGGTGCTCTCCTAAAATATCCTCTCTCCTCTTTCTCCCCCACAAAGACGTCCAAATGGAACAAGTACTTGATGTTTAAAGAGATTATCTGGTTTTTTATGCTGTCCTTAGCTCTGATCAATCTTAGCAGCAGCATCTATGCAGTGTATTACAGGATTTATGTATCTCATTAGAAAATAGGATGAGACAGAACCATTCAAAATCTTATCACTTTATGGCTAACCTGACTAAGTTTTTCAAGATGAAAGGTAAAGTCAGATGTGCTTTCTATCAGAGAAAAGGAGCTGGACTTTAAATTTTTTTACTATGCTTTAAACTACAAACTTATCTACAGCTCTTATTCTGAAGGGAAAAAAATATACATGTGAAAAAGTCACAGTTTGCAAGCCATTTGTTCCTCTGCATAAGAAACATTAATGGCTTGGAAAAATGTGGATGTTTGTATGGCACTGTTTAAGAAATAATCCTGTTATTTAGAAGCATTTTATACATTCCTTTTTATGTTTTCTTTATTGTACAAAGAATAAAGCTTATTATTATACGCTTGTAGTTTAGTTTCCATATTACTTAATTTCATAAAAATCATGTTTAAAACTAATCACAGTGCCTTAAAAGAAAGCAGAATTATCCATTGTTTTTAAAGATGGAAGCTGTTGGCTTATAGGGAGAAAACATCAACAACATATATTAAGTATATGGCTACTATTTCCTTTTATGTAACATATAAGAATAAAATAGAGTGAGAATGAGACAAGTTTATGGAGTGAGAGCACAAGGAACAAGCAGAAGAGGGTCCTGTCACAGGCCTCTGTTGTGGAAACCCCAGAGGTTCCAGATGGTTCACACAGAGGGCAAACACTTGCAAAGGTATTAAAGTTATCCTGCTCTTCACCTCACTCAGATGGAGCAGGGACTTTCCTTACAGAAAAGGATGAGAGCCCTAAATTGTTCTCCACAGTGGCTTGTGCTGATTGCCAATCCACTGAGTGTGAAAGTTGTGCTTGCGGCAAACTCGTTGAAGGGGAGGAACAAACTTCATTTTAGCAGGCTTTCAGTAGAATCCCAGATTTTCACAGGAAGCCTTTACCTGGCCACAGCCAGATTTGTAAAATTCGGTGATTAGTTACAGAAGAGGTTATCTGAGCACTGATTTCCCTTTGAAGAACAACATACTCTAAAAGCATCCAGTTAGAACCAAAATATATTTATCAAGACCCAGAGGCAGGAAACTTCTTCCCATTTGCTTTATATCAAATATTTACCCTTTTTATCCATGCCCATTGCCATGGCAGCAGCTGGGACACAAGTCCCGCTTTTCGCAGGAATTCTTAGGCACCTCCAGCTAACAACTGCTGCGCCGTTCCCCTGGATACAGAGCCAGAGAAACTCTTCCCCGCGTGTGGATGTTCCCTCCTCCAAGTCCAGCCGCGCTGCTCTAATTAGGGAGCGCTGCTGCACGAGTGCCAACAAACACCCAGCACAGGTGAGTGCCCAGGGTCTCTGACTCTCTCTGGTTTTGTTTCGCTGTGGCTGTGCAGGCGCTACGACAGCTACAAAATCGGGACGTTCCTGCTGTGCCGCAGCCACTCGCGGCCGTTCGAGGTGCACGTCCGGCAGCGGGATTGCGGCGGCCACCGCTCCGCCACCGCCTGCAACTGTGGCGTAGCTGCACGGGAAGAGGGTGACACCGTGGTGCTGGACACCTGCAGCGGCCACCTCCAGGACAGCAGGCCCCAGCTGACCATCAAAAGCACCGAGGCATCGCCACAAGTCAAAATCCTGAAGTCTTACGGAGGCAGGAAAATAACAGTACGTGCGTGTGATGGTTGAGCGCTCTTGTGGTGGTTGTGCTTTGAAAACACACTTTTAATATTTCTGAATTATCAATGAAGTTGCTATGAAAATATCTGAAGCCATCAGAGTGCCTGTGGCCAAATGTACCGCAGAACAAGAGTCAGGGAAGTAGCTGGTTAAAGTGTTGGTTTAACAAACTGCAAAGCAAAACAAAACAAATACCTCTGGAAATTTCGTGGTGACACAGCAGAGCTCTGATAGCACTACTTACTCTCTGCAGCACGGCAGCCCACTCCCTGTTTGCTTATGCCAGGCACTACCCAACCCCATCACATAAAGCAAATTTCTTTGCAGAGCTAGAGGTATAAATATTCAAGGAAAGATCGCAGGTAGCAGAATAATGGAGCTTTTCAGTGGAGCAGTAAGACACTATTAGTCAGATCCAGAGAGCCCCCAAAAGCTAGGAAAATGGGCTGTAAATGTGCAACATTTGCTGTAGCATAAAGCATTTGCCTAAACAAATATATGGCCACAACTTACTCTGCATAAGTATCGCTTATCCACACTAATCCACTGAAATCACTGGAAAAATAAGAGCAGGCTGCACCAGGGGTTTTGGTATGGAAAAGAGCTGCAAATTATGGCCAAGAAGATAATTTTATCCTAGAGTTGTATCATCAAGATTTATTGCCATGAAATGTTTTGGATGAAGATCGGTCCACAGCATAGCCAGAATGATGCAGGAAGTGCCTGTGCTTGGCTCTCCTTGTGATCTCGCTTGGAATAGACCTCAGGAAGGTAGTAATTGAAAGTCTGTTAATTATAGAATAGAGAAAAAGCAGGAATCAAGCTGTCATTTCATTTTGCAACTGAATGCAACATAATTACTGTTTTATTCCTGGGATAATCTTAGCAAGGAATCCCTATTCTCATTTACACCTGAGGTAAGACTCGGGGAAACGAATCAGGGCAGACTGAGGACACAATATGAATCCTGCTGTGTGGTGAGTGGAAACCTATAGGAACAGGATCCCTGAGCACATCACTGAGTAGGGGGCATGCCAGTTCTCCCAGAACCTGTCCATCATTATCCTCCTGCAGCTCAGGAACTGGCTCCCACTGGCTCCCACAGCATTCAAGGAGGATTGGAATGGGGTTAGGTCGTGCAAAGTGGCAGCATCCAGCAGCCAGTCACTAAATAACTCTGCAAACTGAGGTCTCAAAAAATCTCCTATGAAGCCTCAATTAGCAGCATTAAATCCAGGTGGGATGCATTGCCCAGGACAGCAGGAAAGGAAAGGGTTAGAGCCCTCCAAACTCCCGAAATAAATTCACACCTGGAAATGTTAATCTGGACAGCGCAGTGGACTGAACCTCATGCAGTTCTGACTGCAAGGGTTTTACAGGCAGCCCTCTAGAAAAAGCCTGAAGTAATGGGGAGCTAAAATGGACAGAATTATAATTTAGTGAAGCCAAACTCTGAGTAAACTCTGGATTCAAGCAGAAGAATAAAAATATGAGCTTGTTACTACTTCACAGAAATGAGTAGATTTGGTGGGGAGGAACTTAAAAGGGACCAGAGAATCCCCACCCAAAAGAAAGGAAAACAAAGGACAATATTTGGATTAATAAATTATATTTAAGTAGGGGACACTTAAAAAAGGAAAATAATTATTTCAAAATTGTTATAATGAGATGTTTGCAACTCTAATGTATTTTTTAAGATTGACTGAAAATGTTTAATTTTGGATAAAAAGGAAGTATTAAGTATTATCAGGATAGAATGTTCCTGCTCCCTCTCTAGGGCAAGATAATTTTCAAATAATTTCCTTTTTACCTGTAAAAATAAGGGAAATTAAAAAATACATTTCAGTTTAAAAGATATTTTCTTTTTGCTTTTTCTTTCTTTTCATTATTTGGTTAGTAAACCAATCTGAAAAATCCATTATTCACACAGTTACTTCTTGTTTTCAACCCTGCCAGGTTTTTTTTTCCTTTTAAAGGTCAGGTGTAAGCCTACCACTAGTCCTTTAATGAGAAAATTGCTTTATCCACTTTAAAATACAATCATTTTCTGGATAATCCAGCCTTGGAAAATGAAATGATTGTTCAGAAGGAAGAAAGATGTTTTTCAATCTTGGCGGTTTCCTTAAAAAAGTTATTATTACAAAATTATCAATATAAAAGACACAAGGGCGGCCTTATTGTCATGGAAGTCACTTCAAAAATTAGCTGGTAACTTACCACTGGGAAAACTTCAATGGATGCAAATATTAATTTAAGAAGAAAGTACTCATGCAGTCATATATTTATGTAATGCTATCAGATATTAATGCCATGGAATCTGCAAGCAAGGTAAATAATAGCACAAATAAATATTTATAGTGTTTCTAAGTGATCTTAAATTACCTCCACCATCACTAACGTCCTGCTTTGATATTTTCATTTATGGAAAGAGACGTTTTTTATTGCATAAAAAGCTTGGTAAGAGCTTCAATTCACTGGGGCTTTTTTTTTTTTTTCCTTGCCTCTTCAGATCCTGTTCCCCTCGGGAGCATTTGTGCGAGTGGACCTGAGCGAGTGGGGAATGGGGGTGACAGTGAGGACACCAGGCAGGGACTTCAACAGCACCCGGGGTTTGTGTGGCCTCTTTGACGGGATGGCTCACAACGACCTCAGCAACGTGCCCGAGGAAGAGTTCATAGAGGAGTGGAGGTACAAAGCCAGAGAGATCCCACCCAGGAGATGCTCTCAGCAGTGCTTCAAACAGCCTTGATGGGTTTATTTCATTGCAGGCTCCCCTAATGACCTGACAGAGAGATCTGCCTAACCTAAGGGAAAATCCTGAAGATCCATCTCCATCCCAGTGGCGCAGGGGATTAATTTTCAGTCAGCACAAAATACACCAGCAGTTACCAAGAGAGAAGTTTTATATTCACAAGTGATGTCATGTTAGCAGCTGTGTTAAGATCCCTCTCAGCTGTTAAAAAAAAAAAATGCAGTTCTCACCCGCACTTGAAAATGTAGACAGCTGACAATAGGGATTAATTAAGGGTTTCGTATTTCTCTTGTTCTTTTATTCCTGAACACTAATTACAATATGTGAATATAGATTAAATGTTACATTTTGACAAAGTCTGGTAATGCATGTACCATGCTAAAACTTAATATCAACTCTACTAATAATGACAGTGAGCTCTGAAAACTTGTACTTTCTGGGACACGTGGTCTGGAAACAGAGCCAGAACATCACCCTGTCACAGTCTCTGTCCCTATGCCTACTCCTGTCCCTCCCTACCCCTATCCCACATTTTAATTCCTGTTGCTGAACTTCAAACATGCCTACTAGGTGTTCCTGAACCCAAAATGGGTTTGCTTGCGTAGCTTTACTTTGTGAAGTAAGGAAAAAAGAAGGCAAAACACTGTAACACTGCACTTAATCTGTACATAGGAGCTCAGCACAACCCTATAGGAACAATGAATTTTTAGACTTCTTACACTTCAGAAAATAAACAAACGTCTCAGTGGGCCTAAGCAACAGATATCTAATGTCAGTTTTGGCCTGTCATTATAAATTCTACCATTTAGAATTCAGCAGCCATCATTAACATCCTAATAATGTGGTAATCAATCAAAGATTGCTTCTGGGAAGGCAGATGGAGAAAGCGCTTGGTGCAAGAACCAACCAAAAACTCACTACCCAAAAAAAGGACTAAAAAGGTCCTTAGGAGAACTTGCTCAGAGCGATTTGGTTGAAAGAGCTGAAGCCAAAGCTCTGTGAAAGGAATTTACTTACAAAACACTAAGGAGTTTTCTAGGGCAATATGATGGAGATTCCTCAGGGAAGGCAGAAGCTCCTGCTAAGTGAGAAGGGCAAGAGGGGTGGTGAGTTTCATCTTGCAGTACTCCCAGGGATGGATTCTCAAGGACCCCGCAGAACCTGGGTAAAAAACAAGCCAACAGAGAAACTAAGGTCACCTCCAGAGGAGCCTGGATCATTTTCTGATCCACTCACAGAGAAACGGCCCAGTAAAAAACAAAAGAGGGTGATTTTTCTGCCGCTGCTTTTAATTTCATTTTAAATAACCCTGAAAGCATGGTAGGTATTCTCCAGCACCTGAAGCTAATCTGAGTGCCCACCATCTGGCAGTTCAGAGCTTTCCCTGGCTCCCACCTCTCTCAAGCAGCTGCAGGGCTCTGCACGCACAGATCAGTTTTACACGCCAGATTTCCAACACAACTTTGAAACAATAAAACAACATCAGAGCTTCCCAGCCACTAAATAGCAACCAGAGAAGAGATGAATTTTAAAACATGTGATTTAAGTGGCAAAATAAAAATTCCAAACATTTAAACATATACCAAGAAACCAGCAGAAATGATGTTAAATTCTGGACACTTTCTCTATAATAACATCCAACTCATTTTGAAAAACTTTAGTTCTTCTTGGATTATAGTCCGTGGCTCAGAGGAATGACAGTCTGGTCTCATGCAGGGGACAGAGGGCACATCTGAGCTCACTGAGGAGCTGCTGGTATGTGCATAGCTGTGAGGAATCATGGGGTTTCCATCCTTTCCATACACCCCCCTTCTGTTGACAGGGGCTGACCAAAAGGAGGTAATTTGCTTCATGTAGGATTAACAGAGGATTTTGGTTTAGTAAGATATCAAGGCAAAAGGGTTTCATTTTACTGAAATTTTTATTTGCATGTCAAGTTTCTGTCCTGATTCTGGACCAGTTTATGTGGTTGACTTATTGTTTTTAATAAATTATATTTACAATAGCCTCTAGTTTATGTAGAATTATATCAAAGGAGGTTCTGCTGCTTCTGCCTTAGTCGAGGTTTAAATTTACTTGATGCTGAGTCAGGGAAGCTTCAGGGGCAGATAACTCCTCAATCAGAACCAGAGGAATGGAGCGTGAAGGACGTTCATTCAGACACTAAAACATGTTGTCCAAAAGACAAGTCTCTCAATCATCAAAAACATTATCTTTTCCTAGAAGTGCAGAGCAGAACAGCTTGTGCATTTCCATGAGCATGAAAACCACCCTTTTGTCACATACTGACTCCTGCTGAGCCCAACTTTGGGGAAAACAGTTCCACAAATGTTTGTGCTCATGTTTCAGGAAGAGAAGTAGGTTCATTTTGCCAGTGTCACTGAGATGTTCTATTTAAAAGTTATGATTGTGTCAATGATCAAAATAGTAATATTAGATATGCCATTTAAAATGTATTTTTTAAAATTAGATAAAGGCCAATTATGGTTTCCAACAACAGTATATAGTGTTTGGCTCCAATATGTTGGCAAATACTTTTGCTTTCCTGAAACCCCAGCATTCTGGCTGCAAGACAAAATTAATGCCAAAATAATTTAGATTTTTGTTGCTATTTCAAATTTGTCTGGTAATGACATGCTGCCAAATATTGGGACAAGAAACATATTCTTTTCTATGAAGCTCTAGGATTCCTTTTGTGCTGCACAAATAAGATCAATAAGAGATATGAGATTTCTGAAGAAACTTGAATCATGGCTGTTTATTCAAACTGAAGTCTCTAGAAGTTCATCCATCATTAAAGAGTATATTTAAAAGGGAGAAGAGAATCATCTCAGCTTATATGATAGCCTAGCCCTATGATCAATAGAAAACTGCTTTGTGTTGAAAGAAAAAAAATCAAAGAAAACCCTAGTAGAAGGAAAGAATGAAATGAAGTATTAAAAAAAAAAAAAAGGCAGGGAAGACATTTAAAAGAAAAAAGCAATCTACATCTTAGAGGAAACTTGCTAAGGAGAGAACAGGCTGATAAAAAGAGAACACACTGAGAACACACTGATAAAAATTATTTTCATAATATAGTTTTGAAACAAATACGACTTTTTTGTCATTCTCCAAGAGTTAGATGGTCACCCAGGGACAAATCCAAGGCCTTATTTCACGTATAACACACAAAAGGTAACCTGCACCTCAGAAGAAGTCCTGCAAAGAGAAGTGAAGCAGTTAGGCAATGCTCCAGCAAACCCCTTAAACATCTGGTACCAAAAAGTCTCCATGAAGTGCTAGAAAACACACAGGACAACTCAAGAAGGGCAGTGCAAAAGTGCATGGAGAAAACAGAGGTTAAACTTCAGCATTTTCTCAATTACTTTTGTAGATTTGAATTTATGCTTACCCTAGTCTCGGTGAAAGAAAGTTTCCTTGTATGATAGACTAATTTGTTGAAAGTTTTCTCCCTCTAATTGCTTCCTATTTTTACATCAGAATTCCTCCAGGGAAGAGTTTATTTGACAAGACTCCAGCACCCTCTGAGAGGAAGCAAAGGAAAAGCTTCTGCAGGTGCCAGAAGGGGAGCACCAAGCCTGTGTCCATGGCAAACACAAAAAATGCCTTTCAGACTCCTTCCCTTCAGCCCTCTGGTTGCCATCATGGCCATGTGGATCACAGCTCTGCAATCCCATATCTGGATGTTACATCTGAGTTTGTCACTCACACAGAAACAGAGTCAACTTCGAGAAAAGATGAGAAACCACCAACTAAGACTTTTGGTCAAAGGTATTTTTCTAAAACAGTCCAAAAGCGAAGAAGCGCCGAGATCCCACTAAAGCCCCTCCCACACAATGTTTCCATGAATAGCAACAGTTCCATTGACTCTACCAAACCAACAGGAGACCTAAGGAAAGCAAAAAGGCAAGACAAGTATTATGAATACTCATCCTTTCACCCACTGCATGGCCCAGCCCAGAGAGATTCAAAGAGCTTTGCATATTTTTTCCCCGAGGACTACTTTGAAGGGGTTCGGATGAAATTTCCACTGTCGTGGCCCACTCCCAATGGCCTGACTGCTACCAAAGCTCAGGAGATTTGCCACCAAATTCTTGCAAATTCCACCATTGGCTTGGTGTGTAAAGGCATCCTGGCAAAACACCTGGATGAGGCGATTGATATTTGCCTTTTGGACCTGCAGCTCAAAGACGACGTGGCTTGGGTGAGGGCACTGATAGCCCTTTTGGAAAATGAGTGTGAAAGGAGAGTGCTGGAAAGCAGGAAGGGAGAGTTCCCTGTTGGAAACCAGCCCTCTGCTGCCCAGGAGGAAATCCTCACTGCTCTCCAATGTCCCACGCTCTGTAATGGCCACGGACACTGCACGGAACTGGGCTGCCAGTGCCTTGAAGGCCACAGCTCCTATGACTGTAGCATTGCCAAAAGTAAGTAAAGCACTCTTTCCATATTGGAATTATTAGGTAGAACATCTGCACAGAGTTGTTTGTTCTCCAAGCAGTGCTACCAGTAAGGTATTTGATGAATTAGTAATCAGGTTTTGACCTTGAAGAGCCGATCAAAATATCTGGTTGGCTGGTCCTTCACTTTTTTGCCTCAGTAACTTTTTAAAAATGGATTTTACAAGCCCCTTAGCAAATTGGTTTTGCAGAAGTGATTTTCTTTACATCTGATCTATCACTGGCATGCTGACAAGCAGGCTTCTCACAAAAAAAAAAGAAGAGCATCCTGTTCACCTTGTGGTCAATATTCATGTAAACAGTGTAGAGATACGTCTTTTTTTTTCCCTGGTCTACAGAGAATAAAGTTTGAACATTAATTTCAAACACTGTACTAGTAACAAAACAAAATTAAAAGTGACAAAATGAACAAGTAACCCTGCCAAAGCCATCAAATAGCCACAGGACATAAACCTGCAGACCTGATCCTGCACATATTCATGAATTACGTTTAGGCAGAAGATTGTCCCACTGGGTTTGCTTGTTCTTTACAGCTCACCTCTCAAAGGGTGATTCCATGTGCAGTGTGAGTGTTGAGAGTGCTTTAAAATAAGCACATGCAGAAATGTTAGTGGTGACTTCAGAATGTGAACTCTACCTCAGCAAACCACAAAAGCTCATGCTTGAAGTGACAGAGATACTTCAGGCTCAGCCATACAACTGAGTTCCTGCAGCTTAGGGAGCCACAGTGTTTCAGCTAAACTGAAATGATGAGGTTTGCTCTCTTAAGCCATCCCAAACATGGGGGAAAGCCTTTTTCTGTGATACGCAGGTTGGTCTGTATTTAGGACAGGCAAAGGTCACATCCAGGGTCAGTCACCATGGCTTAGCTGAGACATCCAAATCTCCAGCCAGCCCCAGGAGCCCAGGGGCACCTCTGATACCCCAAAGCATTTATTGGGAGGGATGGGATCACCCGCATTCTCCACGTTAAACATGACTTTCATGGGTTTAAAGCAGCTAAAACATCCTGATATCTGGGTTTTTTTGTTAATGACAGAATAAAATTTGCAGAATTACTTCCCAAATATGGAGGAATTAATTCTCTTTCACATAGAGAATAACTGACACCAGGGACTGAAAAGCGAGTTGAGCAATTTTGAAGCAATTGTCCAATACACAATTCAATGTTTAACTTTATTTCTCTGTTATACAGAGGGGTTAGGGGGCTTGCTTAGGCCAAATTTTAAAATTTTATTTTGTTATGGCTGAAATCTCTCAGATTAGAGGAAAATAGCTTTGATATGACCTTTCAAGTAAAAGCTAATGTCACCTTGTCTTCTTGCTGTGACATCAAATAGAAACAAGGACAGAGAGCAGAGCTCAGCCTGAGATGGCACAGGGAGGTGAGAACTGGAAAACAAACACACATCAGCTGTGGTAAACACCCCCAAAGTCATTGCCTTCCACTATCCTGACTGCTTTGTCTGTCTTTTGCTGCCTTTGCATTGCACACTTTCAAGGTTCAGCTGGACAAGGTGCTGGGCCATCTTGTCTAGACAATGCTTTTTCCTGAGTTAGAGAAAAATTGAGAATAAAAAACCCAGAAAAATAAAACCAAAGCAACAACTCGCATGCTTAATTTTTGGGATATTCTCCCTTGTCTTTGGTGTAAATCCAGAGAAGTTAGATCATTGGAATGAACTGCAATGAGGTCCATTATTAAAGACTGCTTATGAATTCATTTAGTAGTGATTTAGAATATTTTTCTATCTATATATACAAAAATAGGGAAGCTGTTTATATATATATTACCTGATCTTGTGAATGCAGAATAAAGCAGATCTACACATACAGCCAGAAGTCGGATCCCCTACAAGGAGAAATAAAACCTTAGTTCTGGCATGCCAATCACTCTGACATTATAATACTTAGAAAAGGTCATCTAGATAATTTGGTAGAGTCAATCAAGACAAGCCTCCATGAGAGCTTCACCTTTAGCTGTTCTTGATTTTTGAATTTCATTCAGAATATATTTAAAGATATTTGCTTGTTTTCACATTTCACATGCAGATATGTTCTACATAGCATAGAATCATTTAGATTGGAAAGGACCTGGGAGATCATGGAATCCAACCCTTAATGCAGCACTGCCATCTTCACCACTAAACCATGTCCCCAGGTGTCACATCTTAGGTGCTTCTTGGAACACTTACAGGCATGGTGACTCCACCACTTCCCTGAGCTGCCTGACCACCTTTTCAGTGAACACATTTTCCCTAATGTCCAATTTAAACATCTCTTGGTGATGACAGCAACAAGAGCCTCTTGTCCTATTGCTTTCTACTTGGGAGGAGAGACCAATCCCCACCTGGTACAACCTCCTCTCAGGTAGTGCAGAGAGCAGTAAAGTCCCCTGAGCCTCCTTTTCTCCAGGGATATGTAGGGAACAACCCCCACGGTTGTTCCCTACATATCCCAAGGTACATGTGGGATGTACCTTTTTCCTGGGAAAAGCACAGCAGTACCACACAACAACAGCCAGCCTCTCAAATGTCACTTCAAAGGACTGGAAGTGCTCAGAACCCAGGTGCTGCTGATGTCACTAAAGCCAGGCTTTCACACCAGAATGGGTTATTAGACATGAAGAATTAAGATCAATCTCAGAAATAAATCAATCTCAGAACCTCAGATCAGTCTCAGAAATAAAGCTGTTCAAGACAGAACAGCTTGAGCCCCATCACTGGGAGCTCAGGAATCCTGGCCTGGCTGACAGGAAATCAGCACTGTGCAAGCACAGGCAGGATAAGCCCCTAGGCTTTGTGAATAATAACCAGAGATTCTGTAGGAAGGGAAAGAAAGGAGGAGAAATTAAGAACTGAATGAGGTTCCTGCAGGACATATAAAAGTGCTGTCTCTCAGTTTCTTTTCAAAAAGTCAGGAGAGAAGAAACAGGAGAATACGTGTTGATCTCAGAAATGCTGAGTTTTAAGTGCTATTGCTAGGGAAAAGTTATTTTCCAGGAGAAGCTACATAAGTAATGAAGGAGAAGGCAACTCCTTTTGCTGGCTATATATTTTCCCATCAGTTCTGAAACAAATCTCCGTCTAATTTTCTCAGGCTGGAGTTATAGATGTGAATTAAAACTCCCCCAAGATCAAGGAGGCCATCAACATAATTCAAATATCTTTTTCAAGGTCACCCAACCTCAGTTACTCTGCCAATACATAACAATACATTCTGCCACTGGTTTGGGCCAGCAAACACACAAGAAGATGGCCCTGCAGTATTTTTCGGAATCAGAATACAGGCCATAATATATTTGGAGTAATTTTAAATGAAAACACAATTAAAGAGAGAAGATGTGAAGTGTAGCTTGCAGAGAGGCTTACTCCTCTGCTCTGCTTGACTCCAACAGGAGCAGTCCAGGTGGCCAGAGCTATAATTATCCTCACATGAAAATCGCTATTTGGATTTGAAAGGCACCTCTGAAATTTGGCAGCACTCCAGAAGCTTAGAATTTCTTAATGTTGCTTAACATTTCATAGCCCCCACCCCCCCAACACCTGTATAAGGTGCTTAAAATGTCATTACCACCTGTAATTAAAGGCAGAATCCAATTACAGCAGATAGCAAATCAGGTTGGTGCTTACCATTCGTATATATTGACCATGTTGCTTATTAAAAAAAATTGGGACTAGTAAAGCACACATAGAGCAATGTAATATGCAGATTGTATGAAGCTCTAAAGAGCAATTACAAGATAAAAGGTAATGAGGAATAATAAGGACAAATTAGTTTCAGTGAAGTAATGACACTTGAAGTTTAAATTTCTATGTGGAAAGTTCTGGGGAGGAAAATAATTAACCAACAAAGAAATCAAAGCGAGCAAAAAATGGTGGAGGAGAAGATGAGAAGGGAACGCTCACCTACCACTTTTTCAGATATCCCATTTTTGTGTCAATACATTTCATTGGTGTTATTAAGAGTGGCTGTGAACCCAACTGCATTTTCAGAGCTGTGAACCACAACCACACAGGTCCCCCAGACCCATCTGCCACAGCAGCTACATCGATTAAACCCTGTTATTTTTAGAGTGGTTATATAGACCTTTCTGAATTCAGCAGTCTGCTTTGGGTCCTGTTCATGTGCTGTAATTAAATAACATGAATTAAAGCATGCAATATTTTTTTTAAAAAATATATATAATGAGCAAAAGTGTGAGGTCAGTTATTACAGTTCCTCAGGCTGGGTCTTCCAATGGAAAATGTCTCCTCCCCTTGGAAGAATGAGCTCAGAGTCTTGATCAGACCAGGAATGCAAAGTCAGGTACATATTATAGAAATCTCACTGTTTATGTAATGGGGATTTATTTTTAAGCTTAATTCTCATTTTCAAAGACAAAGCACGAGGAAGACATTGAAAGAAAATGCTTAATTTTTTTAAGGATTCCCAAGTGAAAGGGGACAGAATATTTCAGTTGTCTATGTCAAACTCCAATCTGCTTTGGAGACTTTGTACAGGAGGATACTGACTGAAGTAAATACTTTTCTCCCACTTGAATCAATCCAGTGATCTTTAAATTCCAGATCATAATGATTATGTAAGGGCTGTTAGGAAGTCAAGTAAATGAATACATTTTGGCATTTTCAATATGTGTTTTGCTGATGTGATGCAGAGGGAGCCATCAGGGGGTATTGGCTCAATAGATGCTGTCCTTGCATATATTAGATTATACAAAGTAAAAATGCATCTTAGACTTTTCAAAGGAAATATAATCCACTTCCTAAATCCCCAGGATATCTACAATGAAAAATATTACTCACTCTGTGTAATCAGAGGCTGGTGTTCTCTGTGGCTGGGACCAGCTTGTGGTGACCAGACCTCAAGAGAGAATTCCATTTAATAGCGCCACAAGGGCTTCAGAAGCAGTTACCAGAAATTGTGACCCTTTCCAGAGGAACTGATCATTTTTTCAAATCTTTTGGGGTAGTAAACAAAGAAAAAACAACCAAGACTTTTGTTAATATGGCAAAACATGTTCTATGGCAGAGAGGATGCAGTACACTTTAACAATTCCATTGATTTTTCGAAATTGGATTTCATAAGAAGAGTCAAACGTGCTTGTGAGAACAGCAAAAACCATGCTTACTCTTTTAAACTTTTCTCACCAGAGTTCTATTGTTATTAAAAAAAATGTTAAACTGCATTATTCCTTAAAAAAAACCTTCCTCTTTTCAAATTGTAAGTCATTGGGCTTAATTCTACTCTTCATTATAACAATTCCATTGACTTTGATGGACATAGTATTAACAAAGTCACAGTTCCTATCACTTTCATGAAGTTACACTGTCAAGACAAAAATCAGGTCTCTTTTTCACCAATGTTCTTTTCTTTCTCCCTTTTTTCATACTAATTGTTGACTTTTACATTCCACAATGTTGAATTTTCCTGTCTGTCCAGCTGAGGGAGGTTTGAAACTTTCCACTGCCTGTAGCCTCCCCATTCCCTCTCATGTGTAGAGGTTCACTTGACAACTGATGGGTGTGAGGCTGTGTTCTTGTACTAAAGTTTAGAAGCTGGGGCATCTGTTTCTATCAAACATATTTTTCTTCAGTAATGAATTCTGTAAGGCAGGGAACATTTCAAGCAGATCTCTATGTACCATTGCAGCACAAACCACACTTTAATACACAGCTCCCATCCCACTGGGATTGTGTTCTTTACACTGGGCTTAAAGATATTAGGGATATATTCTTATTTCCTTTAACCTGACATTAAAGAATTTGCACTAAGATATCAATACTCCATAAAAGAAGTTCTTTTTAAATGAGAAATGAAAACTTTTCTTTTGAGACCTGTTATCTCCACTTACTATGATTTCTTTTTCTCTCAGCTTACCAAATAATGTTGGAAAGTAGATAAAGAATAAATATGAAGATATGTATTATGCAATTCAAGATTACATTGTGTTCAGTTAGTCAGGTTTTTCCTAGTTAAAGCCATTTATGATTTAATACTGAAAGAAAACTGGGGAAAACATCTTTAAATGTTTATTTATAAAACACAGCCATCTCCCAGCCATCTACAGAGGAGTGGTTCTCATCATCACTGAGGTCCTGGCACAAGCTGCCCAGAAAAAATGTGGATCTCCCATCCCTGGAAGTGTTCAAGGTCACGTTGGATGGGACTCGGAGCTAAATGAAGAAAATTATTCTATAGTATCTTCGGGTCTGGGCCGTAAAAATTTACACACATACATTCTTCTCAGGCTAAAAACAGAGCCAGTATTAGCAGATAATTTAGAAAGGTATAATGATTAAATATCAAGCTTTGAGATTAGTTGTCAAAACCAATTTTTGAACATAGGACTTGTCACTTTTTGAAAATAGCACTCTTGTTCTTTTAGAGGAATGAACACCTCCAACCACAAAAGTTTTAGTAAGAACTACAAAATTTGCAGAAGAAAAATAGGTTAGAATCAAAAGAGAAAAAAAGCATGAACTTTAACTACCACTGATGCATCCTCACTGACACCCACATGCTCTTCTCAGAGAGACATTTTTCTCAGTCACATCAAACATATTTGTGGGCAATTCTCAGGGACTGGGGGCTTCTTGCTAGTTTTGAAGCCTTTCTTCTTTTCATAGCAGTTTTACTTTAGTTTCTGCTGGTGCAGACGCAATAAACAAGCATCTGAAAAGGCAAACATCAATACCAGCTTTAATCTACTGTTTTAAGTCCCAGTTCTTTCCATTCGAGGCACAGACCTGGCTGAGCAGGAAGAGGACTATTAGCTTTATAGTTACAAAGTCAATAGAAAATGAATTTTAAAAGGATATCAAATGCTCATGATAAGGGGCATGGAAGGTTGCATGCTCAGTGATCCATACTATTCCCTGCAAACCAGATCAGGAAGATTAGTCTTTTCTGCAAATTAGTTTATTTGCTTTAATGCAAAGCAGTGAAAACAGTCCAGTGAAACATGTAGCTAGACAAAACCCTTTTCCAAAGCACATAGAATTAAATTGCTAGAAAAGTTTAAAAAATTATAGGTCTGATTCAAACTGACCAAAGCCAGACACCCCAGAAGCACACCTATAACTTCTTTACAACAGGCTATTTACAGGTACCACAGGAAATTTCAGCCTTAAATCTTGTTAAATCCAAAAGAAAACAAAAAGCCCTGAAAAAAAACCCACGTCCTTCTCCAAATACTCACAATGCACATACAAGATAAATAACAAATTCACAGCAGTTTATAAACTAGAATTAAAACTTGCAAACCACTCAAAGGTCTGATTTAAGCTGATCAAAGCCAAAAATTCAGAGCAAACCTTTAAGGCTTTTACATCAAATTTTATGTTGTGTGAAGAGCCCACAATCCACCAGATACAGAACATTCAACCAATTGTGAACAAAACCCCAAGTGTAATAACTAGATTTAATCTAACCCAGTAACATTAAACATGGAAAAACTACTAAAACCAACTAATTTGGCACTAGAGTGGACATAAGGACCAAGATGACACCACGATGATGCCTTTTTGTGGCATCACTCAGTCAAAAGAAGATGTTGTCAAGGGTTCTGCCCTAAAGTGCCATTGAGGGACAAAACCTGAGACCTGCTTTGGTGTGCCAGTGAGCTCCATGAATGCACAACCAGAACCTTACATGAGGTCACCTCCCCGGGCCATCTGGAAAAGAAGAAATATTCTGTAGTCAACAGCACAACCCTCTTCTTTTCTATTGCTGAAGTACATTGCTAACAAGCCTTTTAAAAATAGAAGGATTAAATAAACCTAAAATGTCATAGTGAGATTTCTAAAGCAAAAAATAATCTACCATATTGTTGCAGCACATGGATGCTTTCAGTGTGAAATTGAGCCAGGCCATTTCAGGGAGTTCTTGCAAAACGCTTTTTCCCCACACTCTCCCAGGGCTCATCTCTGCCATCCATACTGGATAGCAGAGATACTCAAAGCAGAAAACCAGATTCACTCCATGCCAGCAAAAGGTCATAGATCTAGAGTTTGGTACTGTGGAAACAGAGTTGTTTAGCTTGGAAGAAATCCCTAAGGTCAGTGAGTCCAGCTGTTAACCCAGCAATGCCAAGCCCAGCACTAAACCATGTCCCCAGGTGCCACATCTTCACAGCTTTTAAATATCCTGAGGGATGGTGAATCCACCACTTCCCTGGATAGCCCATTCCAGTGCTTGACCACCCTTTCAGTGCAGAAAGTTTTCATAATATTCATCTAAACCTCCTCTGTTGCAATTTTAGTGCATTTTCTCTTGTCCTGTCATTTGCTAGTTGGGAGAAGAGACCAACCCACGCCTTGCCACAACCTCCTTTCTGGGAGTTGTAGAGAGATGGTCCCCATGAGCCTCCTTTTCTCCAGACTAAACGCTCCCAGCTCCTTCAGCTGCTCTGGGTTTGGAAACAGGAGAAAACACGGTTTTCATTTAGAAGCCACAGAGGTCTCTAATGTGCAAGACTTTGGCAAAGAGCATATGGCTGCTGATAATTTTTTCTTAGGGAGGATTATCAAATGAGTTTTGGGTCATGGACAGCACGATTTCCAGGATAATGCATTTGATTATTGTGTCTATGATTACCAAAATAACATTACATACAAAATAAATATATGTTTGTGCAAACATTTGAATGGAGGCAGACTCAGACTTGCTCTGTCCAAGACATAGAGATAATTAAGCATCAATTTGCCCTGGTACAGAAATCTCATACCCATGGTAGCTGGAGGTTCGCATCCACACCAGCAAGCTCTGGCATGGAAAACTCTTCCATCAGCTACCTGATTCCATGGAAGGGGCAACTGGGCACGATGGGCCATTTACTTTTGCACTTCAGCAAAAATTTAACCCAGTCCAGCATTCATGATCTGGTTCCTGATTTGCTTTTCATGGCTTATATTGCTTATTTATCATCCCCTTTAAGAAAAGGAGGGCAGTTCCTTTCCTTCTCTTTATTCAAACAAAATTCCTGCTCGTTTCAATTGCTGTTGCTCCAGCACAAAGCCTTATGTGTAGTTTTCAAACATAGCATAAGGAAAGTTTATTTGTGGTGCAATACTTTTCTAATCAAATGTGTAAATCCAACATGAACCATTTCAATCCATCAGTAAGACTTCAATAAATGTAGTTTTGCAATATTCTTGATTTTGTGTCAACAACTGCAAAACAATACCATGTAAAACCAACCATGTATTTATGTTGGAGAGGTTTCAGTCTATTATTTGTCCTGTGCTCCTTGTCAGGTTTGATCCATGTAAATGGTTATAGAATGAAACAGCACCATCATTAACTCTGAATTTACTGTTCTTTTCTGCAAATTCCTACTGGAGATGGGAGGAGAAGGAAGGGAAGGCAGGGAAGATGCTGTGCCTTGAGGGAGCAACCAAAGAGGAGAGACCCCTTATTCTGTCACCTGAGCTCTGGAGGCCTTTGAGATTTCCACTTTCAACTCCAGACCCTTCTCTCCATTTTATCTCAAGACAGTTTCATTAAAACATAAGAATTTTTTGCTTTTTTTCCTCAACATTTCCTGCTGCTCATCACTGCCCCGGTGCAATGTTCTGCCAGGTGATGGATGCATTCTTTTTGCATTTACTTGCTGTGTGTACAGACTGGGCACTGGAAATGCAGTGGGATGCCCATGCCTGAGCCAGTGGATGTGAACACACAGCTCCTCAAATCTTCCTCCATAACTGCTGCACCTGTCACACCTCTGAGCTCCAGGTGCCACCCTGAGCTTCAGTTTTTACTCTCCTAGGAAAAGTCAAATCACATCTTTGGCCTATAGGCCATACAGAGAAAAGGAGAATGTTCTGCCCTGGATTTGTTGTATTTTAACATTCACACTCCCAAAACATAAATTATTAATGTTCAAATATATCATACTTTTTACAAGCTCCTTCCAGGAACTGCCTGATTACCTACAGATTTCTCTCCTCTCTAACTCACCACTCTACAGACATCAGACATCCACCCCAGGTCTCCCCAACCTCCTCTAACTCTGCACTTTTGCCCTACTCTCACCTTTGTGATGTTTCCCAGCTCGTTTTATTGCTACTGTCCTCCTTCCCTCCAGTCTTTAGCTGAACTACTTGCAGCTCTTTTGCTGAGGTTTTTCAGGCACTCCAATAACTCCTTCTGATGTCAGCACCTCTCTGGACTTACCAACCACCCCTACACTACCAGGGAGCAAGGAACCACCCCTCGATCCCTGTACCCCCAGCAGGGACAGGGTCTGGATGTTTGAGTGCCTAGCTGATGACTGCCAGGAGACTTTTCCAAAGCCAATGGCATGGAGATTTCACCTCCCCTGTTTGGCTGAAACTGGCTAGTATGCAACATTAGAAGGCAAAGGGGAAGACAGACAGAAACTCTCATTAAATCCAAATGCCTACAATTCCTACCCCCATTACATGTGACAGCTCATTTTAAAATACAGATAAAAATAACAAACCTTGTCAATATTTATGTACTGCCTATACTGAGGTCTAAGGGCTGAACTCTAGTATCTATTTCTTTAAAAAAGAGACATTATAATTATTTTTACTTTCCATCAGACTTAAAGTTGGTAAACACTGACGTTTTTAATTGTTGCCAAGTAGTGTTTATATTAAGGAAAGGACTTTCCAGGTTCTCATGCCCTGTCAGCGAGTTGTCTGGGGATGCACAGAGAGCTGGGAGAGGACACCAAGAGGACAGCTGACCCCAGCGACCAAAACGATATCCCATTCCATAAAGCATCATTCTCAGTATGTAAATTGGGGGAAAGCTGGCCAGGGATCACTGCTCAGGTACTGGCTGGGCAGGTCTTGGCAAGTGGTGAGGAGTTGCATTATGCATCACTTGTATATTCTAAATATTTTATCATGATTATTATCACTACTGTATTTTCTTCCTTTTCTCTCCCACTCAACTGCCCTTAACTCGCACATTTTCTCACTCTCTCCCTTTTGATTATCTTCCTGATCCTGCCAGGAGGGGCAGTGAGCAAGTGCCCGTGTGATATTCAGCTCCTGGCTGGGGTTAAACCTGACAAGTGTGTACAGAACAATTTGAGAGAAATAAATACAAAATGCTGAGCTGATACAGTAAGTCACTGGGCAAAGCACTGGGGCTGGGTAATCTTGTCCTGACCCTGACACTGGAGCGTGGCCATGAAGATGTAAGGAAACCTTTGGGGAAGTGCAGGGGTTTAATCAACAAGCAACTGAGCTGAAAGAGCTTTCGTGGGACAGGAAGGGCTGCAGGAGCACATTCCTGTGCCTCACTCCTTCCCAGGCTCTGAGATTCTACTTCACCCACAGAAACCTGAAAATCTGCAGGGATAATGAAAACATTAACGCAATCCAAGCTACCTCTGTACTAGTGGGGCTAACTATTAAAATCTCATGAAAAACATAATGAAGCATATTTTTAAAAAAATTTTTTGTGCACTAACCGCAGAAGAAGGCAATTTATCAAAACCAGTCACCACATCTGACTAATAGTTTTGTACATTAGAGGAATCCACCAGTAACTGATGAAAGCTGATAAGCTGTAAACGATTTCTCTTCTTGCAAATATTGCGAAGTGTCCAGCAGTGTTGGTAATACTGCTGCAATAAAATCAATTTAAAAAAAAATGAAAGAAAAGCTAAAAGCACTTCAGAAGTGCAGGGGGGGAAAAAGTCTTTTCATTATTTTTCATGTTTATGTTGCTTTCCTTCTTTTCTCTGGAAAAACACGAGTCATGCAGCTTTGTTGTTACAGGCTGCAATCTGGTGGGATGGCAGTGTTTAAACAGCATTTTTCCTAATTACAGCCCAAATGGCAGAGCCCTAAAGGAACAGCGAGCTGCTGGGGAAGGTTATCAACACCACCCAGGGCATTTTGCCCCTCAAATCAGAGCTGAACTAAGGTACAATTAAAATATTAGGTGATGGAGAGCTTCTGTTTTAGCCAAGCTACAGCTCAGAGAAAATTGATGGGCAATATTGCTTTGCTAGAACAGTGGTGATGGGGCAGGGAAGAGAAAGCTAAGCGGGGATGACAACTGGGGCTCTACTCTGCTGGTGAGCAACATCCCTCCCAGGCTCCTGGTCATGCCCCTGCTATTAATTGTTGCTCAGGAGATGAAAAGGAAATGTTCTGCTTTGTGTTATTTGTCATCATGGATCTACGAACAGTATAAATGAAAATATGTAGCCATGATCCCGACCGGCTGCCATTATTGATGTATGATACTGGAGCCATTCTGAGTGTGGTTCTACCCAAGAGTTGGTGCAAATATCTACCAAATTGTAATTTTTCTTAACTAAAGATGTGAATGCTGACATCCAATGGACTTGCATTTTTCCCCTGTAGAAATAATGTGAAAGCAATGAGCATTTTTAAAAGGTGAATATGCAAACTACAACAGAACCCAAATGAAACTTTACCTGAGAACAATAACATTTTAAAAACACTAATGGGTCAGCCTTGTAAGGGAGCCAGCACAGGCTGTACATCATTTAAGCTCTACTTAAGGCCTCAATGCAGGATTTAAGTGGAACTTAGCTGGTGCATGACCTTTGTGCTGACACAGCGCAGAGCTGAGTGCTAGCATTAATGATTTAACCCTCACAAGAAAGCTTTACTTTGAGGACCCGTCAAAACTTTAGGGGGAAAAAACAAACAAACAACAAAACAAAAACATAGGACTGGCTTTTACCCTGTGCTTTTTAACACTGTGCTCCCATCCTGTTGCCTGGGTCAGCAGGTATATTGCCACTGGATACTTAAGTCAACAGAAGTTTTAGCCCTGGAGACCTTTTAGCACGAAGCCACAGCTTCAGTGAATTGATTCAGGAGTTAATACATCTTGCAGCACTGGGTGCACAGGACAATATTTAATGGAGGTTTGCTGCTTCCCCTTCTGACAACTGCAGTTTCCCTGTTCAAGAGAAATCCATAGGGAGGCAAGGAAGACCCTAAGGAGAAGAATTAAACCACAACAACCAGGAACAACTACAACAAAATCTCTGATGAATCAGAACAGCGTGTAAGTGCTGCTCTCTAAAGTTCTGTATCTCTCTCACCCTTGCAGAACAAGCTTTGGAAATCACAGCCTTGGAGAACGGGGGCCTCTGCAATGTCCGTGCCTGGGACTGCAGCAGGGTCCGGGTGTTTGGCCTCGGGTTCAAGGAGTCTCCCAGCCTGCACTGCCAGGTCACCAGGCTAATCGTAAGCAGCCTCCTGTTGGCTCCTAAAATATTGATGATACAGTCAGACTTTGATATGTTTATATAGAAATCTTTTGCTCTTATCTGTGCTGTCTTCCCTCACTGCTTCAGCAGGTTACAAGTACCTTCCAAGCCCACTGCCAATGTGTTTGCTACAAGTGAGGGGAGCTGAAGAGGCTCAGACCTTTCCAGGACTGGTTCCCTGGAAATGCACACCTATGAGTTCCTCTGTGGAGTTTTGTTTGACTCCTGTTTGGTTCAGCTGCTCTGTAGTCCACTGAAGCCTGAAATCACAATATTATTTCTCATTTTGTACATCTGGAATCACTACACTTGGTTGTTTTCCTAAACATATTTAAATGCTAAATTTTGTGCTTGAATATAGGGTTTCCTCAGCACAGTAACATAGGTTCTTATTTGAAATTTTTTAGTCATACTTCAACAGCAAATCAGAAGTTTTGATGAGCGTCAAACCCATCTGTTAAGCTAGCACTGTAATTTTATCATAAACAACTATACACAGGCAATTCTGCAACTGAGTTATTTGGTGGATCAGCATCCTTAGATAGGAAATGTTTGATTAAACCCATAAATCCACCTCAGAACAGACACTCAGCCTAACTCCCAGTCGGTGCTGGCACACTCCCAAGGCACAGCTGAGATTTGCTGTGCCCCCTTAGGGCTCCAAAGGCTCTTACCAAGTTGGAATGTTTTGTGCAGCTGATTGGGAGGAGTAGCTGACATCACCTTCAAGGAGCCACGAGCTGGCTGCTGAGCTCCTGCAGGAAGCACAAAGTTACTCGATTACATCGCCCTATCTCATCCCAGCTGCTCATCCCAAGAGCAGACCACAGCACTTCCTAAATCAATGGACCACCTGCATGCCTAGCCAAACATGGCTTCCCCTTTACTGTAGCTATAGTAACAGCATGTTTCCTTTTAAACAAACCACCTAGGAATGCCTTATATTATTGATTAGAAATATAAACATACTTTGACAACAGGAATCTCTTTATGAGCCTTCGGTTTCTGCACTCTCCCTGTATTTTACTGTAGCATCTCAATGGCGAATGGATATCAAGAGAACAAGAAAGCACAAAAGCAGATTTTCTGAGCTCTGAGGCTGTTGACTGCCAGATCCCACTGCTGACCATCACAGAGGCTGTGCACTTTGTGGCTGGTGACGAGCCGTTCGCAAGATGGCAAGTGAAAGTAGGAATTTTATTATGTTTCTAAGAAACGTTTTAGAAAGGGAAAATCAGTTGTCATGGTAAATTAAAATGCAAAGCACAATTTGCTTCCTTTCAGAAATGAAAATGCCTGTAGAAATACTCACACTAATGTCACGTAGAGAAAAAAAAAACATCCCACCAACCAAAACAATGAGCTAAACCCAGATGTCTCTGTGGCCAATCCAAAAGGGCAAATTACAACCACTTCTAGAGGTAATCACCTGAGATTGATGCAGTTGTGCTAATCAATTGTTAATCATTAGTATTCCATCTCTGAAAACCCCAGCTCAAACTCTTGATTAGGCAGAAGTGTCAGAGAGCTTTGACTCCCTGGATGTGTGAGCAGTGCATGCACAGGCTGGCTGCTGGGCAGGCTTGAGCTGGGATGTCACGGTCACAGTCATGGTCTGAATGGCTGTAGGAAGAAGTATGTGGAGTGTCTGCTTCTTCTGGGTTCTCTGCTGCAGTTTTAGCCCCTTTTTTTCACAAAATGGTACCTATTTTCTAAATATTCCCAGGAAACCAGTGCCTTCCTATCCCTGTGTGCCTGCTGCCCTTGCTCTCACTCTCAGCCTCGATGGTTATTTTCTGCAGATCAGTTGTTCTTTCCAAGACTAAGATCTTTTAAAGGCTCTGAAGCTGAGAAGAATATATTGCCATTGTAGGGAGACTGCAGATGTGCTCTGAAAATTGCATCATGCAAAATGAAGCACGTAAAACTTTCCCCTCACCACGGTGTTACTGCCTGTCCTGCACCCTGCAGCCGCCTGCACCCCAGCTGGGGACACGTGCTGCCACTGGCCTGGGGGAGACAGAAAGGTGTTTGGCAGGGCACATCTTCTAGGCAGTCATTTATTTTTAAAAATTAAGGATTTGGGAGTTTAGGACATTAGGGTAAAACCCTTTGGGAGCAGAGCCTGACTGTTTGCTGTTGTTGGACCTCCCTTGTGTCACACACCAGGGCTGAACCAGAAGGGAAGGTCCTCTGTTTAGGGCTCCAAAATTTCTCAAAAAAGGTATTGGACTCTGCCAGCTGTGGGATAAAATGCTGCCTCATGGTGGAAGGATCTGAGAGGGAGACACCCTGGGTGTTCCTGGCCCAAGAGGACAGTTAAAATCCTGGTATGTGCACAGGAAGGTTTCTCCAGTGTTCCCAGGACAGTGTCCTCACAGCACAAGTCTATTACAAATTCTGATTGTGTCCAAGTGCTTCCTTTCAGCCCAGAGGAGGTCTGTACAATTTTCCTCATACTTTCCCCTCAGAAACAGCTACAAAATCTCTTTACATGCACTAAAGCTCCAGAAAAACTCTGCACCTGTAAGATTTCTGCCCTTTCCCTCTCCTTCAAACCCTGCAGAGGAACCAAGCTGACAGCCGCACAGCGAATGCTCAATTAAATCATCCCAGTCTGCACGTGAATCTGGTAGTCCTGTGGATCTTTTGATGAACAAATTGGGAAGGCAGAGCCCAGTGCTCACTTTCAAAGGCAGCTGGCCTTACATGGCAGCACAGAGCACAAAATCATAGAGCTTTTCAAGATAAAAAATTACTTTCAATTAATTCCACAGGTGTTCAAAAATTCATATTCCAGAAAATTCCTCTTAAGACTTATTGCAGCTCATAAGACTTATTGATGATCGAGGTTATGTATCTATGTATCTATGTTTCAAAACATAGCTAAAGGGTTTTTCAGAACCAAAAGTCAACACAATTATTTCTAGAAATGTCACTGTTCAATATTCTCAGAACGTCTCCCCCATCCCAAATCAAATTTCAAAGGAATCAGAAAAATTTCACTACAGCTTTTTTCACTACAAGCACTGGGGGAGCAGGAGCTCTTCTCAGTGCTCTTTCACTTAATCTCCTCTTGTATTCCTATTTCAGATTTTGCCCATTGTTTCCATGACATGCTGCCAAACGCAGATAAGAAAGTACATGTGGCTACACCAGGGTGTTTGGCATAATTAATTGAGATATCAAAATACAAACCCATGCTTGGGCAGCAGATGATTTGAGCTGTCCAGGCAGATGCCTGGGTGAAAAGGTGAAAGACCTTGGCAGGCACTTATCTAATTTGGGAAGCAGCTCTCATCCTTTTCATTAAGTTGTTGCTGCTGTGTTTGTCTAGAATAGAAAAAATCACAAAAAACTCAGTGAGGCAAAAGCTGAATTTGAACTTACCTCAGTTTTACACATTTCATTCTTTTTTTAGAAACTTTAATACAAAGTCTATGTAGAGTGATGCCAATAGCCAAGATCATGATGGATGAAAAACCTGCGGTAGAAGCAACAGAGTTCCTGATTATCCTTTGCATTTATGCAGAAGCAGCTCCTTCTTTCCAGATGATATCTATGCCCAAGCAAACACGGCCCATCTCTAAGAAGGCTTTTGCCTCTTAAGGTCCAAACAAATTTAAGGTTTGCTCAGTTTAATTCTCATCAAAATGTTTGTTCCACATCACTAAGGTAACTAATGAAAAAGCAATTAAAATAGCTATAAACCGGCCCAATTCTAAAAAGAGACCAAAGTAGATGTTTATAATAGAATGTAGAAAAAGTACAGATAAAAACATAATCAAATTACAGGAGTTACATTTCACTCACAATGCTCACTTCAGACAGAATAATTAGTGCAATTTTACAGCTTTTTATATTTTCCCCTGTCTAGACATTTTTTCACCCATTATTAGTGCACCAGTATTGAGACAACATTGGACACTGGTAAAATAATGAAACTAAATTAAATTTAAATTGCATTAGGAATAATAAATTCTTAATGGAATTCTTGCTGCCAGAGTCTTTCAGGGAAGAGCAGGTCTACAGCGGGGTTGCCTATTTCAGTTTCTTCTCAAACGGCAGGAGAAACTCTTTATTTCTTTTTAAAGCATTTTTGCCTGTAGTACAACACACTATAGTCTAATATGTCAGTAGTCTAATATTTCATTAAAGGGATTAATTTTACTGGATCAGTGAATTTTTCTGAATTTTTGGACCATTTTATGTGGTCCAAAGAAGCTGCTTCACTTCCACAAGTTGAAATTGTGAATATCCGTGAATACTGCCTGTTCCTCTGCTCGTGGTGGTTTCTGCAGACACAAACACTCAGCTCACAGAACATTTTGAGCTGAGAACCATCCCATGTGACATTGTGGAAGAATCTGCTCTATTATCTTCCATGAACTTTCAACCAATTCATGATAATTGCTGCTTTTTTATGAAACTTAGTAATTTTTGGTCTCTGTGCTTCTGTTTATCTTTGTTCGATGTAACTTAACATTCCTCCTGTGAACTGAAAGAGTTTATGGATTGATCAAGAGCTTCATGGCCTCAATCTTGTAAAAATCCCCTGCAAAGGGACCGAGGATGTTTCAGCTTTGTGGTCTCAGGAGAGATGGAGGAGCTCTGGGGATTGTTTTTTAAGAACAAGGCAACACAGGGCTACCTGATGAATCCAAAGCAAACCCTGTTAGATTTGCTAAACAGCAGCTTCATTTTGACTGTGAGAAGACAAAATCTGAAAAATACCTGACAAAAGGTCTTTACTTTCCTGCTGGTTCTCATCAGTGTCTACAGTGTGGCCTTCCCCCAGGTTTTGGGGTGCCCTTTAAGGTTCACACCACTCAAGACATCTCACAAAGCATTCTCAAAAGCTACCCACTTATCCACACTTCTCTGGTATCTTTTCATTTTTACTGTGGAAAAATGAAAATATAAATTTACTCAACTCTTCTGTATTGTGTAAGCATTCTTATATAAAAAGGGCCACGTTCAAGGCTTTCTGAATTACCCATTATGAGCTGGGACAGGTGACTGCTCATACCTTCCCACAGAAATGAGACTGTTTCTCATATTGTCCACCCTTGCATATTTTATAAAGTTAATTTCAAGTAAACCTATATAATATACATTCTTTTTTTTTTCCCCCACTTTCAAGACAAGGATTTTACTTACTGATTTGCTATTAGTAAAAAGTAGTTCTGAGTTCCAGCCAAAAATGTTAATTGTGTTTCACAACTTCCCTTGTAGTATTTGAGTACAGCTTCCATAAGGGTATCAAAAAAAAAAAAAAAAAAAAGAAAAGAACCTTCAGGATAAAACCTAATAGCAATCAGAAAGCTGAATGCCAGCTGAGCCAAAAGATCTTTTGGTTATTAATGAAGAGTTTCCAGTTTGGAGCATTAAAGCAATTTGTTAGCTCGCAGAGCCACTCACAAGTGGTTTAATTTATCTTGCTGGCACACATCCAGTTCAAGGGGGCAGTGGTATATGCTCCACAATGAGCAGACAGTCTCCATATGGAACATTATTACTTATAAAGATGATTTTTGTATCATTTAGATCACTAATGATGGCTTCCAGTACAGTAATTCCAGAGTGCTGACCCTGTACGACGCGGTCTGCCAGGTCTGCCAATTCCATCCGACCGGACTTTGTAAATTAAAGGTAATTTAGAGATCATAAAGGTTTAATACGGATCGTTCATCTCTTCCTTAGCCCTCTCCCTCCCTCTGATGTGCTGTGTGTAATAACTGCTCTGGAAGGGGAAAACCTATTTCACAGATCAGCTGCACAGCCCAACACTTTGCTGTTCTCTTTCACAACCTCGTCTCTGAGATATTTTATTTCTTTTTCATATTTATGTGGGGTATGAACACCTGATGGAGCATGCTTTATGATGGCCCTTCCTCATGCAAACACCTCAGGAAAGCCCATGGCTGGCAATACTTATCCTTTGCAGCTGTTAGTGGGAGTAAATAAGAGTGAGAAGCCTGCCCTGTGAGGCTTCACTTCTGAAGTGTCTCTGCTATTTTCCCTCTCCCAGCCTGTTTGGTGAGGGTATATCATTTCTATTCCCATTTTCTGCCTTAGGAAGAGGCATACAAAGATGCATGTTATACAGTTTTTGTCATGTGAGAACACCCTTGAGAGAACATAAACCATTCTTGCTTGCATTAAACACTGCTAAGTACAAACATATAGTATTTTGACAGTTTCAAAACTGTAACCAAAAGTCTAGAGCTACAGTTTAAACTGCCAGGATGTTAGAAACTGCCTGCAGAGCACTATAACCCTCTGTTTTCCTGTGGAGTTATTGGTGTAACATCCCTTAAAAAGATCTTCCCTTCTCTTCTTTCCGGAGACCTGCATTAAGGAAATTATCTGGTTTGCAGTGGGACTTCAAAAAAACTTTGGAGGGTATTAGGTGGGCTATTTGAATGTGCTGATCCTGCTTTCCTGCCCTGAGGCAAGTATGAATTAATAGGAGGCCACCAGTCTGCTTTTTATAAAATGAAGATTAATCAGGTACATCTTAATTCATTTGCTTCACTGTTCTCATTAATGCTAATGAGAAAATACAGTTTTAAAGCCTGCACTGATTGCAAGCACATACCAGTTACCAAAATTTTTTTTAAAGTTCACTTTTTTTTCAAGTAAGTGCATGAATAGAAGTTACTTTATAGGCCTATGTGGTAGTTTGACCATGACTGGATGTCTCAAAGTCCCTCTGTCACTGCCCTCAGAGACATAAGGGCAGGGAAAACCAACACAGCCCAACGGAGTGCAAAACCACATTTGTTTCAGATTAAAATAATTGTGTCAAAATCATTTCACTCAAAGCTAAGGTGAGGGCTTTTTTGTCCAAGGCTTTCCTTATTGTCAAGTTTCTGAAACTCAGAAATGTATATGGTCTCTCAATATGGTGCTCTCTAGGGATTATAGTAATTTCTATTCTAAGATGCTTCAAGGGAATGTTTGAACTAGGCTTCCAATTGCATCAGACCACAGTCTAATTACCCCCTCTACATTACTCTGCAACACCTACATTGCTTTCAGAAAAGCTGTTTCAATTAGGGGACATTTTATATCAGCCCATTCCACATTCCATGTTCTTTTATGAAGCCCATTTTGTACCACATTGTATCCCATCAGGAAAAAAAAAAAATCCTTTTTTTTTTCAACAGAGCATCAATTCCTTGAAAACAACAATGTAATAAAATCGAATTAACATCCAGGTTTTAATGCTGGAGATCTGTCATGTTCTATCATGTTGTAGCTATTATGAGAATGCTTTTCGTTTCTCTACCTTATCCATTACCCTAAAGTGGTCTTATTTAAAATATTGACTAATGCAGTTTGCAAAAGAAGTTTGGGACACCAGTAAAGCAGTAGACAGAAAACACAGGGACAGTGACAGGACACATATGAGTCTCAGAAAAGCAAAGGAAGGAAAAGGAAAAATGTGTTTGTTAGCTTGTCTGTCCTGCTGTCCCACAGTAGCAAGGACATCCCCCTTGTTCCTGGAAGTATTCCATGTTTTTCTGGGAATCTGCATGGTCAGAAAAAGCCCCACCTGCCTGTGCAGCTGAACACTGGCTACAAGGCCTAACTCCTCCACAGGACCTTCCCATGGGATAGATCTTTAACTACATCTGTTAATTATGTCCCTTGACAACGCAAGTGCCTTAAACCACGTCAGACCCCCTTGGCCTCTCTGGCCCTGGGGGCTCCCCAGCTGGGAGAGGAGCAGGTCAGCCCAAAGGCTGCTGTGCCCACAGAGCACCACCTCACAAATGTCTTTTGGGATGTTCTGCTCCACCTTGGCACTGCGGATGTGCTCAGCTCTTCCCTACAGCTCCCTCATGGGAGCCTAAATTCTAATGCACTTCTTTATTCTGCTTTCATAGCCCTGTTTTTGCAAATGTTGGTGAAGAGCAGGATTCTCATATTTCAAATGGAGCTTTTGTGCACTCTTGGGGTTTGTGAGTCTTGTGGAGCTGACATTTCTTGGATCCCTGATACTCATCATATTAACAGTCACAGCTGGGAATAATGACCACATTCCCCGCAGGAGTGGGGAAATGGGAAAAGAGTCACATGCTGTTGCATCCATCACCCATCTACGACAAAGCAACACCCCATTGCCTAAGCTAAAACATTCAAAGCTACAAGGATCCCAAGCTGGAATTGGAAAACTTCCAGAGTTTCCTCGCTGTAAGCAGAAAACATTTAAATTGCTGCTGTTTCCTTGTTTCAAGAGACAAGTGAATTTCTGCCTATATCCAGAAATTATTTATTGCTAATTTCTTATCTTTCTTACTCCTTTTTTTTTCATTGCCTTCACCTCCCACCTATTTTATTTATTTATTTATTTATTTATTTATTTTCAGGAAAATACATGCAACATAGATGGATTTTGCTATGGTGAAGGAGAGTCAAGCCCTACAAGCCCTTGTCTTCTCTGTGAACCTGACATTTCTAAGTTTACCTGGTCTGTTAATGAAAGTAAGACTGGAATTTAGAAACATTTATCTGGGAATGTATGACTCATTTTATTAAATTTATCATTCCTCCATTTAGCTAACCTGAATCTGTCCTGTGCAGTGTACATGGACCGTTTGCAGTGAGAATCATTGGGTACATCAGAAACGCAGACTCCACTGCATGCACTATGCACCTTGTTCTGTCTGAAACCTGATAAATCTCAGATTAATAAATGAAAAAATGCCTGAAAATTAAAATTTGATATGCCAGCACCCCATGCAGTGCCCAAGTCTGTCAGCTAGAGGTGATGAACCCTAAATGTCTCTGTCAGCATCTCGCAGGTACAAATCTTTAAGGAGGCAATTTGGGGAAAATATTGTTTTTAAAACACTAGCAATACTTTTGGTGTCTAGAAGAATTGCTTCCTTTCACTGAGCCAAATCCTATGAAATGCCTCATAACAGAGCTTGGCTTGGCAGGGAGTCCAAGTGACAGGAATCAGCCACTCATTACCTTCACTGCCACAAAACCCAAAGGCTCATTGTGCAGCCCCTCGAGGCAGGGGTCACAGACAAGGCTGCCTTTTGAGGCATCTCCTGAAGGATAAAGACTAAATCATAGTTTTTTTCATGGCTACATGCCCAGTGTAAACAACAATCATTGCTCACCCCACGCTTTACAGACAATCCGTGTTTCCAGCAGCATTATCCTCACAGCCCATCTCCTCCATTACATGAGCATGTTTGCATCTGGTCAATATAAAAATTATATTAGTGCTTTTATGTAAATGCATATGTGGTGCTTCTAGAAAGAGTTTCTCTGCATTTTAGGCTTTGTAAACACAAACACATTACAGAAAGGTATGTGAGTCACAGAACCAGTCTGCTTTGCTTGTTTGTGGTTTTATAACATTCCAAAAGTTGGCCACCTAAAAATCCATTTGGATGTCACTTGGATGAGTAGTTAAAATGCCTAAGGGTGAGTCAGATCTGAGAGAGCCTGTACACTTGAAAGCTGTGTGTTTTCCCCCAGAAAAATATTTAAGACTAATGAGGGATATTAGCTGTGACTCACAAACCTTGCCTCCTTTCTGTCAGAATCAAAGAATGATAGAAAGTTTTGAAGGGTTTGAAATGAGCCTCAAAGATCATCTTGTCTCACCCCCTGCCATGGGCAGGGACACCTTCCACTGGGTCAGGTTGCTCAGAGCCACATCCAGCCTGGCCTTCCATTGTGTTGGCCAGAGCAGCAGCATCCCTGGGGGATGAGCTGATCCTGAATGTTATACAGACAGACTCATAACTAATACTAAGAGACCTTGATTTTAAAATTCAGGAAATGGTTCAAAAAATAAAAACTTCATTTGTTTTGGAATTTATAAAACTAGGAGTGATTTTGGAACTCTGGAACATATCATGGTTCGCTTTTAAATGATGTCAAAATTTAAAATATTTAGAAGAAAGGGTTAGTCAGAGTTGTTTTCAAAGGTGTGGAAACTTCTTTAAAAGTTCTGCAGTAATAGGGAGAGTGTATATATACATTTACTGGACGGCAAGCAGATCTCTGTAGGATTAGAAACACTCCTCTACAGACTCCTTTCAGAACGTCTGATTTTATGTTATTTTGTGCCTACCACTTCCACTTACCATCCATTCAGCTAACACCTTTGTGTTTATCCATAAATGCATACCCTGCATCAATATTTCATTGATTACTTTGGGCACAACTTTTATGAGCTCCATGGCTTTAGTGTTTGGGAAATAAAAGGTAAATGAATAGATGGAAGCTTTCAACAGTTATGCCAGGACAATCTGCTGGACAAGCATTTTAGAAAGCTCTCATAGCACAGCAGCAATAAAGGAGACACATATTTAAATAATTGCATCATCTGAGCCATGCTATGGAAAGCAAAGTTGGATAAAAATTATATGCACCACAAAAAAACCCCTAATGATGATTTCCCATGAGCATAATGCAAGGAGTCCTTATGAGAACACGTATATAGTTCATAATGTTAGAGCAGGGCTTGAAATTAATCCTCAGTATTAGAAATGTGCTTTAAGTTAAACATAACTTTGGTCAAATTACATTGTGAGAAGATTCTTTTAAATATCAATACCTGTCGATTTGCACTACTGGCTAAAGAGGAAAGGTGCCTTGAGACTGAGGAGGCTTAGGACATGGAGATGAAATTCCTGGCCCTGAAAAGAGCTGCTGTCACCTCAGGGTACTCATCTAATCCTGCTTCTCCTTGGTTTCTAATTATAAAATGTAATCATTTTCTCTACCTTGTCCTCCTTACCTATGTGCATTGAAAAGTATCTTCAGGTAACATTTATCATCTGCTGTTAAATAGCCTTGTAATATTAGGGGGTTTTATCTTCATTAAGCAAATACTGACTGTAAACAGCAACCCTAGAAATAACAGTGCCAATGGTGACATGATACACACCACTGTCACTGGGGATGGACAGTCTCAGCAGCACTGATGTATCTCTGCTGGCACTGAAAAGACCTTTGTTCCTGATGAAATGTCCAGCTGAATTCACTCAAACTGCTCATTTAATTGCTCCTCATGGGTAAAGGCAGGAGGCTCTACTCAATGGAAGAGTTACAATTTATTTTTCCTTCTGAGTTGCCCCCCCAATTCATTTGTCATTCAGCATTTTGAGATTTATTTTACTTATGTTTAAATGGATGGATGGTAGGTGGATTAAACATGTATGTAAGTATCAGAAATATAACTAATTACAGTTTTAGGAAGAATTGGGACTAGGGGGAGGTTATAGAAATCATGCATTTTTTACTCCCATGTATCAAGTAGCACATCAAAATTAATCAAAGTGCAGGATGGGACAAAAATTCAACATAGGGCACAAAAAAAGGGGGAGGAAAAGGTGTTGTTTTGGCAAAGTTATTTGCTGCCTCTAATACCCAAATCTCTTCCGCCATCAGCCTCTGGATATGATCTGTATGTTTTCTTTGAGACTTTTCCTTCAAAGACCCACTCTGGGAATCTTTACGTGGGAGAAACCGGAGTTTATGTAATCATGATTTCATTTTTGCTGTTTAGACAACCTGCCTCCTGTGTTCCAGGCCCCCTCCAGCCAGCTGCTGACATTTATTGGTGAGAATTTTGTTTACCAGCTAATAGCAGTGGATCCAGAAGGGTCAGCTGTGCTATTCATCTTGGAGGCTGGGCCACGGGACGCCAGGCTCTCTCCTGCTGGCCTTCTCCTCTGGAAAGTTGATTCAGAAGAAACGCAGACCTTTGAATTCACTGTGTCAGATGAGTGCAATGCACAGAGCAGGTACTCTATTGAGGTAAGGGAAAGAACACTTTAAAGGAAAAACAAAACGAACCTGTTTGTCATGTCAACGCAACTGTGCAACTGTCATCATAGCTAATAATTTGTTACTGTCTTGAAAGGCAAAGCTTCAGCTATTTCCTCATAAGTGTATAATATCCAGCACAGCAATAATGATCAATTAATGGAATAAATATCTCTGAGAACATAGAAACTATATATACAGGGAACAAGAGAGAGTGCTATTGATTGCTGTTTGAAAGAACATTCTTGCAGAGCCTTTTAATGGTTCGTTAATCTGCTTTAAAATTCACATTCTGCATCTGGATTGCACAAAAAAAAAGTATATAACATAAAAGACCAGGCTTTAGCTATAAAAGGGAGATTATAACTCATTCTCAATGATATTTTTAGAGGATGTCTTGCTCTTATGTCATTACTCCACATTCTAAGTTTCTTGGCAGAGTTTGTGCATGGCTTTGTCTTTATTGTATAGGCTAACATTAATCCTTTGATCAGATGAGCTAATAAAGCAGGATGCAGACTCTTGACAGAAGAACAGTTTTGTGAAGAAAAGATTTTTATTCCCAGAGATTCCTATTTTTACTCATGCAAACCACAAAATACCAATCTGCTGAACCCACACAGCAGAGGGAAAACTGGAGCCTAGATATGGCTTTAATGGAAATATTTCAAACTAGACCCGTGTTATCTGGGGAAGATAATGCAGAGCTTTGAATCTGTAGAAATGCAGTTCTTGTACATACATAAAATACAACCATGGATCTCCCTTCCCTGAAGAGAGAGACCAGATAAGGAATAACACAGTCATGTTCCTGCCTGGGAGCCATTTGTAATGTGAAAGAGGAAGGTGGGCAGGCAGGCAAAGAGAAAAGATTTTTCCTTTCTTCTTTGAAGAATAAGGAACAAATTCTGCCCTCAGATACGACGTGAAATCTGCTGTTATAGCAAATAAGGTTGGGTTTTTTTCCTTATAAGAAGTCAGAATGTGCCCCTAAATGATGAAAAAAGAAATCCCTTTGAAGTCGAGCTCTCAGTCAAATAAATAAGTACAGTGAGTATAAGACCATCTATCTAGACAAAGGAAATTGGTTAGAATAAGTTGCCGTAATACTGGATAACATGTTTGCAGTACAAATCTCTCCCTTCCTAAAGGGTAGCAGTAAACATCCCAGCCATGATCATTCTGAGGAATCTTACCACAATTCCCTTTTGCCTTCCCCAGGTTGGAGTGAAGCCCTGCAGCTGCCTCAGTGGTGGCACATGTGTCACCAATATTAAATACCCCCCAGGCCTTGGTGAATACCTGTGCTTGTGTCCAAATGGATTTGATGGAGATTTCTGCCAGGAAGACATCAGGGACTGCAAATCAAACCCCTGTGGCAGTGGAACCTGCGTGGACAGCGTGGAGAGCTACTTTTGTAAATGCCCCCCTGGTTTGGGAGGTAATACCCCTCGGTTTGCACCACTGGTTTAACTACACTGAGATACAGGATTTTTTGAGTGTAGCATGACCACAACATCTGCCAAATGGACAGCAAACATAACCCTGCTCTTCTGCTGACATGGCTTAGCTTTGGACATGGAGAGATGGTATTTCTCTATCTAATGATAAGGAAAAATGACCTAAAGCTCTGTTGTGCTGAAATGATCACTCAAGGAGGGTGTGAACCTCCCGGATCTCTGCTCCTTCCTGCTCATTTCCCATGGATTTGTACATCCATGAGATGAATTAGGAGAAGACTGAGAGAAAAGGCAAAGATCCAGGGCCCTTTTGCAGTTGACAGGATTTCACTTAATTAAGCTGAGGAAAGAACTAAAGTTAAATGACGGTTTGTCGGTTTAGGAAGAAGTAAATATGGAAAATATGGAAAAATAAATTGTCCTTTAGTCCCCCTTGAAGCTTCAATAAATTTAAGCATTAGAAAATCACAAGCCCAGTGAGTTGTCAGACATGATGATGAAACAAAACCTAACCCTTGAAACTCTTCAAGGCTGGTGCCCTGGTTTCAAAATGCTATCCAAGCCAAAATCAGAACAGCTGGCCAAAACGTGATTTTAAGAAATCAAGGGAAGTAAGAGGATCACTTAACCCTCTGCTCTGTTCACATTCTTGAGACCCATAAGGTTGGCTGCTGCCAGTGTTATAGGTTTGAAAAATAAAGTAGAAGTAACATCAAATGCACATAATCATTACTGCTTATTGTGCATATATACAGAAAACACTTCATTTTTAAACAAAAACAGTGAACAGATTTTACTCAGTGGGCAAGGTACCCTTCCTGCCTGTTAGCAGCTCATGAAACCTTTGCTGCCTTGGTCATGTGGGACTGCAAGCCCAGCCTTTATTTCTATAAAATTCCAGCAGAAATGAAAATAAAAATCATTCAGAAGTTCATAAAAATACCCTAAAAGATCTGTGACACCTAATCTGTGTTGACTCCAGGTAATCCTAGCTAATGACCAAAGCCTGCTGCTGGCCAAAGTCTTTACACCACTAGAGATGCCACTGAGGCAAGAACACACAAGCCTAGGTCTGGAGAATAAACTTCTAACATAGAAGTTTGATCAAAATATAAAAACCCCTAAACTAACCAAATATATGCAGAATGTCTTTAATCCCCTGGAAAGAACATTCCTATGAGAACAAGAAAATTTGGGAACTTTTTATGGTGTAATTTATGAAGATATACAACGAGAAAAAAGCTTTGATTGCCTGCAAGGAGTTGGATTAAATGAATAAAAATCAATATAATTCTGTGAGTTAATAACTTCAGTGGACCTGCTGACTGGAGAGACAAGGGCACACAGCACCATGATGGCCAGAGAAAAAACAGGTTTTCCTGTTTTGCTGTTCTTCCTGTTCTTCCCAAAATGCCAAAACACAAGCAACAAAATAAAGATATGATTGAGTGAAAAAGGAATAAGTCTCAAAGTTTTAATAGCAGGTGAAAAATTATAAACAAGTGGAGCTGCAAGCCAGCTGGGAAGCAGATGATTTTACTTCAGGGCAGGTTCGGTGACAACAATAAAAGCTCATTCTTGATGCCGTGTTTATGCCTCAATTCCCCAGAAAACCATCAATAATCTAATGAGAAGGCAATGCTATGCAGCTCAAGTGACAGCACCACTTCACCATCAAATCTTTACAAATGACAGCAAACAGACAGAAGAAACAAGAAGTGAACTTGTGAGAGCTTCCCAAACATCCCTGCAAGGGAAGCAGCAACTCAGGTGCATCAGTTTGAGGGTAAAATGTAAGAATGTGAACAAGGCAGGGAGAAAAGCCAGCAGAAAATCTGAGAGAAGGCTGACTCCAGAATTATTACTGGATCTCTGAGTATTCCAAGTTCATTCATTTTTCATCTGCATTGTCAACAAGATAACAAGGATCCCTGTTGTTTATTCTTTTGGCCACAGAAAGCAAGATCACCCACCTGAGACCAGAATTCATCCTTCAATCACAAAATCATTATTTCTTTCCCTATATACCAATGATTAGTACAAAGTTGGGGGTGGGATGGGGAGCAAGATGGAATGATAATTTCATTTCATATTTCAGGAAACTCAAGAAACTCACAGGATTTGCTAATGGTTTCTAACAACCACAGAGACCCTAAATGGGATTTTTCTATTCCTTTAGAGTCAACTTAATGTGAACGCAGCCAAAATATCTTTCTTTGCATCTGTAGGTGGTCAGCTCCTATTGAGGCATGAAAGGACTTTATTTTCTCAAACAACTTCCCATGCAGGGATGGAGAAATACAGCTGGCACACAAACAGATGGTTCAGCCTTGGAACTTGAGGAACTTCTATTCCTACTATTTTTATTTGTACTGTAGCAGTGCCAAGACAGTTGAGACTTCCCTGTGCTACAGTGCACAGGAGGTCATGCAAACAGAATAATTGACACTTCTTGGTGCAGACACTTTCCTGTCCATTTCTGCTACTTCTTCAGCATCATTCATGCAAGTTTCAGTCTTTGCACACATTTCTCCTTGGATTCATCAGGATTATCATTATGCCCAAATTGGTCAGGCACCATTTAAAATCAAATCTGTGTGAAAAGCAGTGCTTGCATAGTTTCAGCTTTACATCACAAAAATCAGCCAAATGGCCAAATTTTTACAATTTATCTTGTTACTTATGGTATTCCTTTGATTTCTATAATTCCCTTGTCTTTGAGATTTGAAAGACAGCCCTTTGCAGTGAAACTAGAGTATGTAAAGGTGAGAAGGAGAGTATGAGAGGGACCAAAGGAGAAGTGACTGTTTTTACTGAAACTGGGAATTTTGATCCTACTCTCATTGTTTATGGTAACATGTTTAGCCTTTGTATGATACTCAGAGAAAGAAAGTCATTACTAATCTAATCATAGGGCTACTCATTCAATATTTTCCATGTAATGTCTAATAATTTCCCAATGCATCACCAGAAATTGGCATCAGAAAAAAGCTGCCCGATACCAGGAATGTGATAATTGAATAGTGAGATATAAACAGTCAGCCAAAATTTAACAAGGGAAGAAAAAAGATAAGCCTGGCCCCGCAACACTCTGTGATGTCCAGTTTCAATAAATGAAGCAAGAAGCATGACAACCATAACAAATTAGCTTGAGATGGCGCAGGAAAAGGGATGTAGCTTTTGTGCTGCTGTTCTTTTTTCCTCAATAAGAAGCAGGCATGGGAAGGTGATGTCACTGGCTTTTTAGGCGGCTCAATCTATAAAGAGACTTCAGTTTGTGTTTTCTACATTGAGATGCTATTTTAACTTGAAAGGACTAGTGGAAGATATTTGCAATGCTGAAGCAATGAGAGATTATATTGTAGGAGGTGAATAATGATTCTCTGTTTTTATCATGTTGCAATTCATTCCTCTGTGACAAATTTATTTTTTGAAGGAAAGAAAAGAAGATCCCTTTATCCTTAGACCTTTTGTCACAATAAAGCTGGACATCTGATATGGATCAAACGTTTCTGTACCTGATGCTATGTTTGAGGCATGTCCCTGGATTCTCCAGAAGCTGTCCCAGTCTCCTTGTCTATTCCTACAGGGACAAAGGAGATGCCTTAATAAAAGTGGTCTGGGCTAGTTTGTGACTGCCCTAATCCTGTACATCCTGTGACCAGCTGTAGCCAAGCAAGTTTGCCCAAGTGCACAGAGACAGCAGCACATGAAGCCTGGAGGAGTTTTAAACAACATTATATTTGATTACTCTGCCTCATTCCTGTTCAGATAGTAATTTTATCTTTTGGGTCACCCTCCCCTAGAGTTATTCATTGAATCACTCAAAGCTGTGAATTTGAATATCAGTTGCTTTAAGGGATTTTTAAGGGATATAAAATCAGCAGTAGTGAAGAGATACTGCTTTGGATTCAGATCCTGTGGCAGCCTATCTTCTGAACACCAGTACTGTGGCTCAGTGACACTTTCAGAACGTTTCTTCAAATTTTGATTTTAAATAGAAAAACAGGGGTTGTTTTTAAAAATCTGATCATTTTGTAAGGTTTACCTTCAACCAGACCCTACCAGGCTAGTTCACAGTTATGTGAGGTTCACACGGAAACAGAAAATACAATAGAGGTCAGTACATGGCTCCTCATTTCTTAAAGCCAAAATGGTGAAATTCATGAGGTCCTTCAGTACATGACAAAGATCTCACATTAACAAGACAACAAAAGCAGCAGCTAAGCCATGAAATGCAGGGGCAATATTAATTTCATTTATGTGCATTTTTATTTAAGATGCACAGCTTTCCTTGAGCCAGAGTCTCAAATTCAGCACTTCTGGTGCCAATAACGACAGTAATAAACAGTGTGATAAAAGCAGGTTTAAGTGAGACAGTGGGGAATTTGGATGGAACATGAGTGACATACCCTGTAATGAGTTTGCAGCTGAGAAGTGAGCCTTTGTCTGCTTCAACATTTGAGCTGAACTATAAACAGGGAACCTTTCCTGATTATTAACTTCCCTTTGCTTTGCCACAGGGCTTAGTTGTCAGGAAGACAAGAATGAATGCGAAGAGAGTCCTTGTTTTCCTGGAGTGTCTTGTATGAATACCTTTGGATCTTATGCATGTGGAATTTGCCCCACTGGGATGGAGGGGAATGGTAAAACTTGCAAATGTAAGTGTTTTACATGATTTATTTTAATAGATGGGAGGAGAGTGGGGGGGAAACAGGTTCAATTCTACTAATATTATCCCTAATGGAGTATTTTGCCACTTATTTCAAGTACAGACCCTTAAATGTACAAAACAGACTATTGTCATGTTATATTAATGGGGAAATTGACAAATTGCTCTGCTATTTTTCTTTTTGGTAGAAAAGGAACACCACAGCATACAAAAAGTACTTTACAGAGAGATAATTTGCCAAGGACACTCTGCAAATTCTCAGCTATTACACTCCTAAATACACATCCATGAGTATTTAGGGAGCACCTCCAGGGCTGATTTTGGTTTGGGTGACAGCTGGTAGGAGAGTAAGAGAAAGGTCAACGTGCCAATCCTTTCCATCCTTTCACCTCTGTTTCCAAGGTGTGTTTTCATTAGAGGGCACAGCCCAGAGATGCTTGGCATGAAGTCATGCCTCAGATCCCAGCTAGTGAAGAAAAGGGCCATGAACAGTTTTAGATCTGCTCAATATCTGCTTTTAAAGCAACAGACTTTACTGGGGAGCCTACAGTGACTTTGTCCTCTGAGACCTTCCCAGCACACTTGACATGACTCACACACACTCTGCTTGTTTCAGTCACATACACAAAAGCCTTCTCCAAAACAATTTTGGGGAATTTTTTTTTAACCAGGAGATAAATCAACAATTGAGGACTTTTTTACTTGTTTGTTGGTATTTCCAAAGAAATCCAAGTGAAAGATGCAGATATTTATTGTGCAGCCATTAACATTTCCTCATACTGACTACAGAAAGGAAAAGAATGTCCATTGTAAACAGGCTGAGTCCTAACTGCAGGACCCTGGCACCAGCAGCACTGCCTTTGCCAGATTTACCAAACAAACCTTCAATCATATTGCCAAACATCTGTATATAAAGTTTTCTGTGCTGTATCATTTGGCCACATTGGTTATCTCAAAGTGATTTTGCATCTGTTTCACAAATGCATATTTTAGTGCTTAATTTGACCCACAAAGGAAAGATATCCCAAATAATGTGCTTTTGAAAAATATAATGTTTCTTACTTTGCATTTTTTAATTACAGGAAAAAAAATTCTGTTTCTGAAATGCACATTTATTAGAAGGAATAAACCTGAGGGCTTATCTGCTCACCCAGGATAGGAGAGAAATCATTATTTTTAGCTCTGATTCAGAGACTTAACATTCCTGCTCATACTTCCCTTGCTTAAGTGAGTATTAAGGGAAAGAGGGAAGGAGAACTGAAGTAGTTCTATAACTTCTGAAGTGAACAACAGCTCATTGCATTGTTTAATATATATAAATTCAGAGTTTCAGGCTCTATGAAGAGTAGAGAATATTCAAGAGACCCAAGTCAATAATTGCTTAACTTGCAGCGCAATCCACGTAGACTTTACCATAATTCATTACCTTAAAATTATGCAGAAAATCACATTTTTCAGAGTCTCCTCACTGCATCCACATGCACGTTTTACAGGTATTTCAGCACACACTGAGCTGGCAGCTGAACTGACTGAACAAACACAGACACCAGAGTTTCAGAGAGAAGGAGAAGCTTTCAAGGAGAGGCAAAACTCAGGCAGAGCACAGCTGCCAGGGTGAGGTGAAGCATCCCCATCCAAGGAGCAGTGCTGTCAAACACTGCTTGACCTGAGGCTTTCCAAGTGCCCTGAGCCCAATCAAAGACCGTGGTGCATATTAAAACTCCCAGACAGGCAAAGTTCAAAAAACTTGGGCATAATAATTTTTACTATACTTGGTTGAAGCTTTGCTGTGTGACAGCAGCTAGACCCACCTGATCTGTCTTTATTTGCTTGCTGGTTTCCAGACTAAATTTGTGCCAGATTACCTGATTTGCTGTTGCTGTGGCTTTTTATCATCAATCACAGCTCAGTTCTAACATCTTGTTTCTTTTCTCTGTTATATTTCCACAGCTGTGCTTGCTGCTGATGTTACAGGAGCTTTAAGCAATGGCAAAGGTGAATTGAACAGGACTAAGGTTAAGCAGCCACTGCAATCCTTAGAGGCAAAGGATTCTCCTGTAATTAAGAATTTTAACATAAGTGATAGACATGGTAGGTATACAAGGTTATGAAATCTTTTTCATTTGGAGCAGTTTATAAATTCAGAAATCATTAATTTTAACACCTTAACAGTAAATACAAATTAGCTGTTTATAACACAAGAAAATTTGAGTTAGGAAAAAAACCACTCTTAATACATGACTGTGAGTTGCTGCTAAAAAATTTGATATGGCAGAGAGGCATTACAACAATAACAGTCAGAGTGGTCAGGCTTAATTAGAAATCACAACGCTTCTCAGGCAGGACAAAACCACTCCAAATTGTAGTGATCTATAGAAAGCAAGATGTTAAAAGTGGAACCTTATGCCAGCTTGCCATGACCAAGTGGTGCTGGTGTTTTATTTCAGTATTTAATGGGCAGCCACTGAATTGCTACTGAGTTTTAAGCATAAGTGAAGATCAGCTTGAGGAGTGAACTTGCCTGTGGCTGTAGCTTTTCCCAGAGGTGCAGCACTCTCTGACATGGGACTGCACCTGCAGGATGCTTATGTTGGTCCTGCTCTAATGAGCGTTGCATTTTTAATTGATTTTCCAGTGAAAGCTGGCAGCACAAAATTGAGATTGGCCACATATGTTGTGTAGAGGCATATGTAAAATAAAAGGGTTTTTTTCCTTACCCTCTTTTTTTTTTAATATCTGTACCAGGCCAGCCAACCCTTAAGTAGAACTTGCATCCTGCAGGTATCCTATTTTACGATACTGTAGGTAAAGTGCAAGAATAATGCAGAAAATACTTGAGATTCATGATGGAGACCTCAGTGGAAGCAATTAAAAAAGATCTACAATCATCATTAAGATTATATTCATCATCTGTTCTCTGTCTTGACATTATTAAATACTTCACAGGCAGTTCATATACACTTGCTATTCAGTGACATCATAAGTGGTAAAATATTATATACTACCAGAGTGTTAAATTTTGCACATAGTCCTAAGATAATTAAAGAAGTTTTCTGTATTACAAGGTTTGACACATTAAGGATGATTTCCAGATCAGAAATATATGTACTTCACAGTGTAATTTCAGAAGTACGGTATAGGTGCTGTGATGTTTGATCATTACCTTCCAATTATAAAAGACCAAAAAGATGTCAAATAATACCTTTTCTCACTCAGTTAATCTTTCACTTATGCTGAAAATTACAGTTTCTATATTTTACATGATAAATGCCAAACAACCTTGAGTAATAAACTTGAAAACACGCAATTAGAGGACTAATAAATCTTGCTTTAATGAGAAACAGCTGTTCTGTTACACTGCGCCTACAGGACATTCTCATGTTTGGCTCAAGGTTTGGGAAACACTTTGCATTAATTAGACCTTAAAAGGATAAAAGCATCTCTAAAGCTTTAGCTGGGCTCAGGCTGGTGAATTTTAGATATGTGTTTCCTGTGACAAATGTCTAATCAGACGCTGTGACTGTGCTGTTTTTGGCGTGCAGGGCCCGTGTCGCGCAGGCCCGGCTGCTCCGGCAGGCCGTGCTTCCCCGGAGCGCCCTGCTTTGACAGGAAACCGCCTCACCTGGGGTACGTCTGCGGCCGCTGCCCGCCGGGGTTCCTTGGAAATGGTCGAATCTGTACCAAAGTCCCCAGAACAGGTACTTTCTGGGGGGTTTTTTTTAGAGTTTTCAAAAGGTTTTGCACAGAAAGGCTGTGAGAGAGTGTGAGCTAGCACGGCATTGCGACACAGTGCGCTCTGGAATCAAATACTGGAGGGTGTCTTCTGTCGCTCTCCTGACAGCAGCTGGCAGGACTTACTTCAGGAATACCTGGCTCCATGAATTGAAATCCAATAGATTAACCACCTCCTTTGCTACTATGGGGAATTCTTCATGTCAGGACTTGTTCACTGGTATGAATCCCCACGTCTGTATTTCTGCCACGGCACTGGCACAGGAATGCAGGCCTCGTTTCCTCCTCAGTAAGATCAGAACATGACACATGCCAGTATCACTCAGCCCTCCTTCTTTCCTAATTCTTCTGCTGCAAGGCATCTGTTCTGCAGGGTGACCTGTGAACACAACAATAAACAAAGTGTCATGCAAGTACAACTATACCAACAGCTGAAGGCAGCAGATAATTAAAGAATTTCTAGAGTATTGTTCATAGCCTGAGCAATAATTTTCCTTGGCGAGCTCTGAAAATCAACTGCTCCCTTTAATCTCTGAGGACTGAAGAGAAGGCCTCATTAAAAGAGGTGAAAGAAAAGCTGGGTCCTGACCCCAGGCACAAAGTGGCTTCTTTGGGGACAGTCTGGATGATTGTCCCCTTTTTACTGCACAGACTGCGCTGCCAGGAGTAGTCATGTTTATTCCTTAATAACAGTAGTTGCCAGGTTGGATTTCTTGAAATCTTTTTCCTAAATATTCAAGACAGAATAGCTTGAAACCTGTCAAATTGTTCCCTGACCTCCTACACTTGACCAACCCCTCTTCACTTCCCATTCTGTATCCAAATCAATGATTGTTATGTTGGTGTTATATTTTAACACACTCTATCAGAGTGGAAGCAATTTTACTGCTTACTGTAGGTATCATCCAATCTCTTGGAACTATAAATTGATTTTAGCCAGTTCTCAGAATCTAAAGGTCACAAAAATAAACTCAACATTTTTCTCTCCCTAGCAATGAATATGTACAAAGTATTACTTAGTCTGCCAGCATCACTAAGCCAGCTATTGACTCTTCTATAACTTGGAGAAGCTGTAAAAGTGCTTGAGGAAGAAAAAAAATCATTGTGCATATAAATAACTTCTCTGTTATTGCCCAAAGCTGCACCTTGCCATTAATGGGATAATGGGATACACATTGTGCACCCCAAAGGTCCTTTAAATGCTGTTGAGTAGAACAGACATTCTACAGCTGCAGGTATTGGTACAGTAAATCAGGCACACTTACACTGTGCTTATATAAACATTAACCAATAAATTTGTCTGTGTTCTAGAAAGGGAATACAGAGAGAAGCTGCCATTTGCTGTGATTCATACCTGTCATATACAACTCCAGGCAAAGATTTAAGAAATATCCCAGGTATCAGGATCTGAAACACGTACATGCTTCCTTCAAAAGTGAGCTGTGTATCAGAGGCAGGGGGATTGTTCACATTTTTCTCTTGAATATGCAAACTGAGCCAGGACTTCATGCTGCAAATTATGCCAGCTTGAACACTTCAGGAAGGGAATGAGGAAGAAGAATTCTTTTTGTTGTTGTTCCAACAGAACCTTATATTCACTCCTGTGAATTACATCACAATACAAGTGATGAGAATCTTGTGCCTCAAGGTTAAATTAGAGTAGTCATTTTTTTAATACCTAGAAATGAAAGCAATTGTTGCAGCTGTATGAGTGCCCTAATTTATGGCCAAAATGCTGGATTTAACTTTTCCTCCCAAATGCTTTGCCCGTAGAAGCAGAAGTATTGTATAGCACTGATGACTAAAAGATATCAGACAAAAAACAATTAAGTCTCAATTAAATTTATGTACAGTTGTGGATTATGATTTTTGTGAAATCCCCCCTGTTGGAATAATAGTTTCTCTCCCTTGTAACTTATGCCATCAGTCTTCAAATGAAACAGAACAAATCCTCTTCAGCTTGCTACAGTGCTCCTGAAGGTACTGAGATTATGTGCCACTTCTTTCCAACTCTAGTAATTTTAATCTAAAAATACTCCTGCTAATCCCTATTTTGTACTTTTATTGGCTGCTTTTGACATGAAATTATACTCAATTGCAATGATTTAAGGATTAAAGGATAAGTATTTCTTCATACTGAAACCACAAAAATTACCCAATGCCTTCATAGGCTGCCGAGGAGAAAAATATTCCAGAAGGAAATTGTTTCCTAAGTCAGTGTTTGATGAGCTGCACCCAAAAAGTCCTTCAATTTTGATTTATAATCAACAAAGTACCATTTCCTCAGCATTGATATGTGATGGGTATTCATCTCTTGAAGTGCTTGACTTACTGCAAACTATGTAACTCTAAGAATAAGTTCCTGAGCTACATTTATCTGCTCTAAAAATGCAGGGCCTCATTCTGTTCTCACTTACATATTTTACCTGCCTTATATCTGTAGTTTGGACCACTTTAAATTGACCAGACTTGGTTGCAATTTTTCTTGAAGTACATCAGAATGGTCTTAAGGAAAAACCAGTATGGAATTTCACATATAAAGGGATAATTTTTTTAGCAGATTCTCCTATCAGAAACAAAAAGCTATTCCAGTCCCTTTCAGACCCATAAAGCAGGTATCCTACATTTATTTAAAAATTTACTAGTAGGGTCAAAAGTCCCTTAAGTCTGCTGGCATTGCAATAAAGAGGAAAGCCTAAAGAATTTAAATCTGTCCAGGCTTCCCTGGGCACATTTCACTTTTGTATAAAATATCTGTTGCTTTTTTGCTAGAAGAGACAGATCTATTAAATCAAACCACCCAGTATCATTGGTCATATTCCTGGCAAAAAGAAAATGAATATATCCTAATGGGGATGCTGGTGATGTTCCTGCATGCTGCAATATTAGTTCTTGTCAGGTGCCGTGGGTATTTCTCCAGACTGGTTTCATCACTCACAGTCACACAGATACCCATCTGTTTGCACTTTCTTTAGTAGGTTAGAGAGGTTGGTGTCATCACCAAGGATTTATTTTTTAACTATTAGTAAATCAGCAATTTTACTGGACAAAGCAGTGCCATATCCATCACCCATAAAAAATTGTTTGTTCAGAGCCAACTCTTTCTGCCTCTCCTGGTTTAGGCAGCTGAAGATCAAGGGAGAGGGTGATTTTATGATCTCTGTAATCGAGTTCTGCTTTCCCATTCAGAATATCACTGCAAGATCTCCTGTCATAGCAGTTAATTTGCAGCATTGTAGACATTTGGCACTTGCTATACTTTTGCATGTGCAGCTATTTGTTATGTTTACGTGCTCTGTGCTTCACACTCCTCCAGTATCTGCACTGTGCATCTGAATTCACTTTGATTTTACATCAGAGAGACCCCTGTCACCTTCTCATTTTCACCACTGTCAGATCGACATCAGGTGTGGATTTAAAAGGAGAATAAGAGGTTTTGAAGTAAAAGAACGTGTGTGTCTTTAAACACACACTGCTCAGTCAGACACCAGAGGAACATATTAGCCTTAAGTTTTGCATTCTTAAATTTTAACTTGGAAATCCCTTCTATCATTATTAACACTCATCATTAATCACTATCCATGAAAAATAAATATCTCCAGTAAGAGCTTTGGTCACTAACCCAAAGTTTCATGTCTGGAGCTAACTGCAGGAGTAAGGACTTCTTACTGCCTGGAACCAATCAAATGATTTTGTTTCAAGAGATGACTGAAGAATGTAATAGATTCCTTTCATTTTTTATCTAACAGAACTGATGAATTTGCATTAAAAAGATCAAGGCCCAGATTCCAGTCTCACTTACCCCAGTGTAAATCATAAGTGACTCCACTGAACGAGCATTATCCTAATGGACTGAGCTGAGCACAGTTCCTGGAAGACAAAAAAAAACCCTTTTAAGGCAGACACATCACACACAGGACTTTTAAATATGAGATCTGTGTGTACCAGTAGGTGTAGATTAAAGGCAAACACTGTTCAGCATTCAGAGGGTGCTTTGCAAAGAGTAACTAACCCATCCTGACATGGTTTATGCAACGAGTTACAAGATCTGTGTGAAGGCAGGGATGTAGATGCTGCAGCCATGAGCTGTGAAGTTGCCTGAGATCCTTGCTAAAACAGAAACACTAAACAAACAGTAATGATACTCTGGTTTGCCTCTGTGTGGTAACAGCTCTAAGCTCTGCCTGCGGGCTCCAAAACTGGGAAGCATTGAATGGTGATGGCTTCCAGCTCCTGGCTCTGACTCAGGCCATGGAAACTCTGTCCACAATTCAACTTTGGAATGCATGGTGGGAGTTTCTGATCCCTTTCATAAACACTGTTTCAGTCAGTGTATTTCAGGACAAAATGTACATTTTTTTCAGAGGGGCCAGTTATGATGTAATGATGTCTCCTTCAAGGGATATGTGATGAAATGGCAACTGAAATGGGGTTAGAAATGCCACACAAAGACATTCCATATAAATTTGGTCTTATGAAAGAGTCAGTTTTGCAAATGGCATACCAGTAATCTTCACATGAGGCCTGGATCAGCCTGGAACTTTGGACATAAGCTCTGACCCTTTCCTGCCCTCTGAGTCTGTAATTGCCAGTGGAAATCCACTGCTGTGCTTGTCAAGACAGAAAGGGAATCAGAGTCTTTCTGATGTCTTTCTCCTCCTTAAAGATACCTCATAAAATATTAAGTATTTTCAGAAAAATACCGAGACCTCTACAGTATATGCTATGACCCAAACATAACAACCAAAGTAGGCACAGTGGGAAGAATATGTTTAGATAATTTAGAAGATAAATGGTCTCCAGCTTCACTGATCCATACACTCTGTCAATCCAGAACTTGTTAAGTGCTTCCAATACAGATGATATATTTAGGAAATGATGTAGCTCAGCAATAGAAGACCAATGAAGCCCAAGCCATAAAACCACTAGGGAAGAGGACTCAGCTATATGCCATGAATAATATTTACATTCAATCAGAATATCAAGTACAGATTACATTTCTCTCCTATCAAGAATGTGCCACCTTTTGCTTAAGCAATCACTGGGCCATCATGACTTTTAAGTGATAATAACAACTCAGTGTCCAACAAATAATCTGCACAGGATACAGGCTCAGTAGTTTTTTACATTGACAGAGCAGAGCAAGATTATCTTCTCTTAGAATTTCCAGGCTCATTTAATCATCCAACTATAATAGCACACAGCTTTTAAAGGGAACCAACCCTGTTTGCACAAATTTGACAAGATTGCTGTTTTGTTAAAGGCACTTAAAGGCCCCTTTAGTACTGGAAGTAACTCAGACTGGACCAATATCCTGGACCCATTAAAGCAACACAAGAGTCTTTCCACTAAGGGATAAAGCAAAGAAGGATTTGAAGAGAAAGGATTTGTGAGCAACACAAAACACAACACAGTACAGGGGGGGGTAAAAATAAGTGTGAAATATACAGAGTTATCAGGGTCAGGACAAGTTTAGGACCAGTTCCTAAACATCTTGCTGGTTTTGAACAGGTATATAAAGGTAGCACCCACTCCACAATACTTTCTTGCAGGACCAGGGATTGTCCACTGCCAAATCATGTGAATTTTGCCCCAAATATTACACATCACATGAATAGGGTTGGTTCATTCCTGAAGGGATACAGCAACAGCCTATAGCTAACGCAAGGCAACTGATCCTCTGGGATGGAGGAGAAAATCACTGCCTATGCTGATAATATATTAGATTTAGAATTTCAGAGAATCAGAATAACAGTGTTGGAAGGGACCCCAAAAGATATCTGGTCCAACCTTTGTTTTCTCAAAGAGAGCTAAGTTCTTCTGTGCCATACCATCTGAAATCTTATTATTGTAATTCCTTGCCTATTGTTCTCCAAATTGGGAAGAAAGTATAGGTACTTGTCAACTTAATCAGTTGAAATTGTGGAGAATTCCATAAAAGCCTGATTTCACTGAGAGTATTTATACATGCCAACATGATTTTTAAATAGATGCATTACCAGTTCCAGTAAGGCATAGATCATTTTGTGTCTTGGCTTTCATATGTAAAATAACTCAATTTTTATGTGTTTACAGCCCAAACCAAAATAATTATTGTTTTAGACCATTTATTTCTTGAATTGAATAAAAGGAGTATTTTAGTAATCTATTCTTTGCTATTTCTTTTCTGAAATACCCTGAACTATTTCAGCTATTTTTTCTTTGAATAAATATTATGGCTTTTCTTTTGAAGAAATGAACTTTCTTTATCATCTATTATTACTCTTCTAAAGGATTCTACATAGATATTTCAGAGAATTAGACAGGGATGCTTCAGAAAAGATCTGCCTTAATTTAGCCTATTTTGTATATATCTATCAACCTGTTCATGCCATGAGAGAGTCTGAAGACCCATGAGGCATCATCAGATAAGAACACAGTTTCTATTAATTTTTCCATCTATCTCAGTTCTGAGAAGTAAAATATACTGTCAATTCTTGAATAGAAAATATAATTTGGTTCCATGAACTCTATCTTAACACCATCTTTGTAGCTGCTGAAATAATGCAGTTTCAGGCTCCAATAATTGGAGGAGGCAGAACACAAAGGAGGAGAGGTAAAAGTCCAGACCTGAGAGATGGACGAGGGATAATGAAAGGAAGGGTGATAAAACAGCTACGAGAGGATTAAGTGGGTGATCCAGGGTGTTTTGAAACACAACCACACTTCTCCTCCACTTCCTGTTTTCTTGGCTGGGTATTCAGAGAAAAGCACAGGAAGAGCACTTCTGAAAACAGCAGCAGAGAAGGGGTAAGACCCAAGGAATATAAAGAGCACGGAAGGAGATCTGGCAACAAAGCAGTGAGAGGAGCGCGGCTCCTGTGCGAGGGGTGAGAGCACATCAAACATTTTTCCAACCCACATGAGGGAAGTTTTCAATTAAATCTTGAAATAAACTGGAAGGTAGAAGACGTGTTTGAGAAAACATTGTTTGTAAAAACATAGCGGGTTTATAAACCCCCATAGGCAACCCAAAAAAAAAAAAAAAAAAGATGCTGATAAAGGAAATGGTTGGTAGAGAAGGGAAAAAAATCCGTGTGTTGGGAGCATGCTCATATCTTTGCAATCAGTAATTCTTACCCCATTTCAAAAATGCTGTCTCTGGTGACCCTGATGGTAAAATTTGTATTGAAAATGTACAGAAAAAAAATCACAAAAGAAACAAAGAAAACACCCCAACAAACAGAGTCTGAAAACCAAATGCTCAAAACACATTGTTTTCCTCAAAGACCCATTTTTCTGTCATTGTGTTAAATCACCTTCCTGCACTTTGCCTGTATATGATGTCTTGTGCCAAGAGTCTTACCAGGAAAGCTGTTCCACATAATGGGGGGAAATGTAATATATTAGGATAAATTTCATTTTTAAAGCTGTTTTATCAGTTTCGGACTCGAGTGTCATTCTAGGACTCCAGTTCATGGCCTAATAGTATTCTTACCTACCCAGGAGACCAAAAAAGGAGTTGATCATTTAAATCTATGAGAAATCTGGCTTAAATGAATATAAACTAAGGTAATATTAGTGCCCCACCTCTTTGTTCTTCTTATTTTTTTCTGTCATGTAACCTTCATAATTACTCTTTAATCTTCAATTCTCTTGACCGTCAGGAAAGGGGGTTTTTGTTTCCTAAACCCTAAATCAAAATGCTTTCTATTGATAAAACTTTACAAATAGAAAAATATTCCCTGTAAAAAGAAAGCTATTCCTTAGCAAAATCTTTCTAACAATTTTGTATTTGTTCAGTATGAAAGGGATAATCTTTATGTATTCCTTGACATATCTTAGATAATACTGAAAACTTTGTCAAGTAGTCAATAACATCATTTGTATGTTCATGAACTCTTTCCTTCCTGGCCAGCCATCTCAGAATCCCCATTTTCTTTAAAGACAGCAGTTAATGAATTGAGATGTCAATTATATTGTTCTGAAAACCTTGAAGCAAATGAACTGAACAGTGATGCGAAGATTATAAATGACCTTTAATGTGACATAAGCAAACTCACTACCTCACACTCAGGTAATATTTTCTTGTATACTCACTTAGGTTTTCAACACCCCAGAACTAGAAAAGGACCTCCTTGACAGCAGATCCCCTTCCATTTGTGGGAATCATTTACTCTGAGCACAGAAAGACTCATAAACAAGGTTTAGTGGGTGAGCTGACTGAAGATCCCAGGTTTTCTACTCCCCAGAAGTGTTGTTAGAGCAGAATGACTTTGTATTTCATTGACACAGGACTAATTTGCCTTGCAAATTCCGAATGGTGTTAGAGAATTGTGTATGTGCAGCTGCAGCCACGTTGGCAAACAGAGTCTCAAGCAGAGGAGTTGTTATAATCAGAAGTGGCTGAGTGATGCAGAGCCCACAGATTATTCCCTGTTGCTCTTGATTTTGGTAGGCGAAGGGGAAGAAAATTGCTCACCAGACAGCAACATCAGTGGCACAATCTCATTTTCTAGCATGCTGAAAGAGCTCAGGACAGTGAACTAGATGTTCACCTTTTAATTTCATCATTAAGGCATCAGTGAGTAAATTTACCCATCACAAAAGTGATGATTTGAGAGCACAAGGACTGAATGCTCGTGTACAGATGGATAGAGAGTTGTGTGCCTGCTTTGCCCTGTGCTGAGCTGTGTAGATATGAGGCACACCACGTTCACAACACATTTGATTTTCCACTTTTTTACATGAAAAATTACTAAAGGATCATTAGGTCAAAAATTAAGCTCCTATCTAAATTTACATTAATATCCCAGTCACAATGAGCCTTTAAAATGCTTTTGATGCTACAAAAATAATCCTGGAAGTAACTCTTTGCAAAACTTGGGAGGTTGAAGCTGCATTTGACTTAAAGGTGGTGAAGAATTTATTCTGGGAGTTACTGCTTGTGATTGTAGGAGAAGGGATGTGGTGACTGGGAATTCTGCCCAGCATCTGATGTGGGGGACTTCTGGATGCTTAAGAGGAAGGAAGGGAGAATCAAAACTATATTACTGAATATTTAGGAGAGGGAAGAAATTAGGGTATGACTGGATGGCCAAACAAGAGATTTAGGAATTAAACACACTCTGAGTAGAGAAGAAAGTAATGCCAGGACTTAATAATATAAAAAAAGAAAGCTAAGAATTGATGAAAAAAACATAATTTCCCTGGTGCATCCTATTGACAGCTGCTCTCGTTTCCCTTTTCTCACTCAGTAAATACAGAAAAAAATATTAACATGGAAACATACAGAGGGAAAGGGGAATATCCTTAGCACTCTGGTAACAAGACTTCTTAGACCAGTGTAATTTTTCTGTTCTCTCTTGACATTTTAAATAAGATTTATGTGCTGGTAGATGTTTCAAATTTTAAATGATGACCCACACAGTGTAATATGTCAAAAGAGCATTTCTCTGCCAACATTCTTCTGAATGAGAAATGGGCTGGACAGCAGGTACTACTAAATGTTAATAGCTCTAAAACTACACAAATTGTAAATTTATTGAATTGTGTTAGTAATGAATCCTTAAACTGTTCTCAGAATTCTGAAGGAGTTGTAACTCGAGCAGAATTAAAGGTGCCCATAATCCTCTGAAGTGACAGGCAGAAGTGGCCACAGCCAGAGGAGTTTGTTAAGGAGAAGGAGCCAATCTTCACCTGAAGGGTAAACTGGTTTGGGGCATTTTATTAAATTAAAAGAGAGAGGAGCAGTTGAGATTACATGGTGATGCTCAAGTCATTACACAAATAAAATGTTACACTCCTATTTAAAACCCAAGAGGTAAGTCTCTAACTCTAATAGCTGCAAAGAGAAGCATGGCAATGGAAAGGTGATAAATACTGATATATGCAGGCAGCATAAGCAAGTGTTTGAAGTCTCAGCTGCCAGTTTTGGTCAGGATGGAGCTGTCTCCAAGGCACGTGGCTTGGGAAGAACAGTGTGAAGTTGTGTAAGTCTAAGCCCAGCAAAATGTGGGGGAACAGCACCAAGGAATATGATAACCAGCCTGGTGCACCCTATTCTAGGTAGAGTGTGAAATGTGTGCTGCTTCACTGGGAGCAGAAATAGTTAGGGTCAGAAGGGGACATGACTTCTCAATTCAGGTCTGAATCTGGTCTTTTTCTGAGAGACTGCAAATTAAAAAAAAAAAACAAAAAACAAACCAACAACAACAACAAAAAAAAAACCTCCAACCAAATTCACAGTTTGCTCAGAAGAGAAAAAATATATTGGATTTCTTCTCTGTTTCAGAATGTTGATATCTCACCCTGGGTTTAAGAGATGTCAAGTACCTTCTCTGTGAATGGCTGTTTTCACCAGCTTTAGTCATTTTATTCCCTCTGGAATGACCTCAATCCTCTTCAACTACAGATTTGCTGTGCCTTAGCAACACTGTGATGGCACAGGAGAACCAGGGGCTGCTGGTGACATTTCTGATTTGTGAGCTTGGTGTGAGACCCTGGGAGAACCAGAGGCTGGAGGGTCACAGCCTGGGGTGCTCCTGCGCCATGTGGATGGAAAGTGTCCTGGTGTCGAGTCCAATGAGGGATGTTAAACCTGCATCTCAGAGATTTGCCCTCTGTCACCCTTGCTCTAGTCTTCCTCCGACAGGGGACAACAGAGGAATCTGTGTTTTTGGGACCTGATCCATACAGGAGTGATGCTCAGCTTACAGTGGGGCAGTCCATCAATAAGAACAGAGGTCCTGCCATGCACAGCTGAAGCAGAGCAGCAGTATCTCAGTCTCTTATCTACTTCTGTGAAAAATAAACTCAATTATCCCACTGTTGCACATTTCCCTGTTAGTCTGGGCAGAAATACTGACAGGTAGTGAAAACATGGGTTTGTTCCATCTTATAACCTTGAGCTATTTGCCTTGTTGGGTTTTTTTGGTGATTTCATGAGTCCAATATGCAATCATATACTGGCAAAGCAGGGAAAAACAGATTCACACACTCACAGTTTGCATTGATAATGGGTTATACATTTGAAGATATCGATCAACAGCAAGGAAAATAAATTGAAGTAATGCAGGATTTGAGAAAGCTGCTGACTACAGACAACTGAGTCTGCATTCTTTTGGTTTGCTTTCTTTGTTTTAGCTTATTTAGACAGTGGGAAGGCTGCAGAAAGAAATTTTCAGATATTCCAGAAAAAATCTATCATGTTCTTATCTGAACTAAATTGCACACCACTATAAGCAAAAATCTGAAACAATGAAAGCTCTGGTCGACACTCTGGTTGACACCCTTGAATGACAGCAACAACTTATGAAGTTTAGTCACCTCCACAGAGTGGCTGAGGGACTTTTATCAGGATATATCATAATGAATAACCAACAAAAATGTGTCACTACTCTTCATTGGTAGTGTTTGAGAAGTAAAAGTTACCTTATCACAGAAATACTCCAAAAATATGCTGCCCCATACTGGGAAAGATGAAGTTTATTTGAAGGATGGGTATCTCACCTCCATCATCTGCTAAAGAAATAAAAGATTTCCCTTTCTCAGGTAGTCAGTCTGATCCCCTTACTAGTTACTCAAATTTAATTGAGAGGAAAACCCATTTAATTATGACACTGTGAAAGGACCTTAAAACTATAATCAGGGTTCATTTTGGAAATTTGTCAGAAAGGTCATTCAGCCCTTCACTGTCATTCCTGTTGATTTCTGGTCCCTGAATCAAATTTTCTAGGGACTATAATGATCATCTACTACTGGTAATTTTCTGTGGAGATATTTCTTTCATCTTTCTCTAATTCATTCATTTTTAAAAATCCTTTGACGTCTCCTATCCTCACATGGTCTTTCTGCTGGCGTCCTCCTGCTTCATCATCTCTCTTCCTCCATTCTGTGTCCCTCATCATTCACCAGCCTTACTTTGGATACTGAAACCCATATATTTGCCTTCTGCTCCACTAAATACCATGTATTTACCTGCTGATGGCCACAGCTCGATCCAGTACCATTGTAAATCTCCAAAACATTGTGCTTCAGGGCAATAGAACCCCATCAGCTGCCAGCAGAATGACACTATTTATCAGCTAAATAAACACTGCTTTGGCTGCCAGGATTCGCTTTGGTCCAGTCAATGCCCTAACTTTCATCTGACCCTTGCCAAGCATCTGAATCTCTTTCCTTGCTAACTATGGTTAAGATCTCCATCAATGGGAGTTTTTAGGAAGTGATTAATATTTATACTTAAAGGAAAGGGGTGCATCCTGCATGGGGTTAACCCCAGAACCAAGTGAAGGTTTTTGTTCAGGATCCAATATATTCCATATCCTACAGAGCGAGTATGCCAGAACCGGTTAAAAATAGCCTCTTCCATTCATTAGCGTCAGCAGATGGCCATTAATCTTCCTGAAAGTATTGATTCAAACTACTCGTCTCCACTTTCAAGGCCCTTCACAGAGTCCCCTCTGCCCATCTATCATCCCTCCTTACACCGCTGAAAAGGTGGCTGGCTTTGGGACAGGCGGGTGACAGTAACAAACCAGCCGCCTCCCTCACACGCTGCCCCTCACGTCTGGAGGGAGCTGTACAGAGCACCAGCAAAGCTCTTCCATTTGTCTCCTTTAAAAGCTTTCCTAAAACTTCCCTTTGCCATCAGGGCTACAGAACCATTCCAGGGTCACCCATTGGTGTGGTGGCACTGGAGCCTCTCCAGGGCACAACCTTGCCAAGGGCCATGTTGACGCTGTGTGTTCCTCCATCTCCAGCATCTGTCTGTGCCAAACTGCAATGTTCTGTCTCCTTGGCTCAAAGGGCTGGAGTGCAAACCCTCTGAGCTGTGCCCTGCAGAGCATTTCCCAGCACAGCATTGCAGTATAGGCAGAGAATAGGAAGCAAATCTTGGCTTAGGAGGTCAAGAACTGGAAGATTCACCACAAAAATGGTGCACAGTACCAAAACCCCACAGACTAATGTAAACCAGAATTAGTAAACCAGCATGGGAAATTTTTGCTTGGCTGCAATTTAACCCCTGCATGTCAGCCCAATGCTGCAACTCAAATAATGCCTGACCTCCCCTGAGACTTGCTACCAAAAATATAATTTGTGTGGTTCATGAATGCCACCCTTCAAGGGTCATCACAGCAGTTCCCTGTGCATCAGTACTGCTCTCACCCACAGCAGACAACCCCATGTAATTTCTAAGCCACTTGGCATAAACCTCCCCGTAGCATCTTTGATAATTAACTCTTTTACTTCTAGAATTGATGTTCTGTTGTTTGCTCCAAACCCAAAGGTTCACTGTGGTTCCTTTCAACTCTAGACCAAAAAATTTAGCTAATATATGTATCTTCCTTCTGTGCTAGATCTTTCTTCAAGATCTTTCCAAAGCCATGTGGATTTTCCTGCAGGAAATATTGAAGATGTGAAAGGCTCTCACCAAGAAGATGTATCTAAGACATCAAGAAATGTATTTTCTCTTCTTTCCCAACCTCAAATTCCAAAACAAGATATTACATTCCTTCTGGAAAGAAATTCCACAGTCATTCACATTCCATCCCTTACAATGGAAAGGAAGATTTCCCAAGCTCAGACATCACCAGAAAAGCAACCTGACATGGAGTTCACAGCACCTGAGAAACAACTTTTTCTTGAGAAGAAAAGTGACACACTCACACCCCTTCTGCATGAGGAGCCAGAGCCCAGAGCCCCAGCTGTCAGTGTGACCTCCCACCCTCTTCTCCATTTGAAGCAGCAAAGAGAAACTACAGCACAGACTGTTCCTCCTCATCCCAACACAGATGCAGGTTCATTCTCTGCAGCATCACAGACTCGTTCCAGGCATTACTCTCCCCGGAAATGGCCAGGTCGAGTGGCAGCCTTGAGGAATAAAGCAGCCCAGGGTTTCCCAACAGAGCAGCCTGCAGCATCTCCCCTGGCCACGCACGCCCCCTCCCCTCACAGCTTGTTGGGTCCTTCCCTTGATGCTGCCTCCCGGAGCGTTGGTGCCCCAGCAGGGTCTGCTCCCAGAGCAAGGCTTCCAGCACCCACTTCCACAGCAGCCAGGAAGTTGTTCAGCAGAGCAAGGGCTGGTGTGGAGCTGCCAGAAGCCAGCGGCGGGGTGCACCACAGAGGGGTGTGTGCTGATCTGCCGTGTTTCACCGGGGTGTGGTGCCAGCCAGCTGAGGATGGAGAGTTCAAATGTGGGCCTTGTCCACCTGGATACAGCGGTGATGGAATTACATGTGAAGGTAAGGGAGAAAATCCTCTTTAAAACATGCTTATAACTCCAAGTCTAACAATTCTCCAAAGTAAAAATTATTTTTTTGTTCTAAATCTGGAGATCTTTGTAGCCAGGACCATTCTGTTTTCAAAACCAATTATATTTCAAAATAATAAATAAAATCTGTAACTTTGAAAGAACTTTTTCTGCTTACAAAAATGACATATTTATTTGATACCATCTAATCTGTTAAAACCTGGGACAGATTGTGATCTTGCTTAATGCCCGATTCATTCAACCAAAGTCATCACATTCAGAACCATATAAAATTTCTGTGAGAGAGTAAAACTGATTCTACTTCTCTATACAACACATTCTAGAAAAAACTAATTTTTCTAATATCTTAAAAATTACTTGTAAATATCTATCTAATATCTTAAATATGAAACTGAAGTTGTCATCTGAAATGTATGGCACCAGAAGGGTTTTCACAATATACTGAGTTATTTATTAGGCACCTGAGAATCCATCCATAAAACAATAGGATTATGTACTTTGTTCAAGCAATGAATTCCCTGACTTTGCTATCATTAATCACACCTTTTGCTGACATCCCTCTGATAAGCTGATATCTTAACTGGCCTTCCACCACACAAAGCAAAAGTATTTGTATCATTCATTCCCCTCTCTTTCTCTTCTGGTCTCTCACTTTTCACGCACAGAGCAGTGAGCACTGTTGGGCACATAGTACAAAATCTATAAGGAAAGTTTACTATAATCTTGGGCACTTTGTTTTTTTGCTTATTTGCACATTTTTGAAACGCCTCTCCTAAAGGATTTAGAGTTACTTGGCACAAAGGAGTTTGTCTTTAATTTCTGTTTTATACCTAGAGGTGGAAATGCACCAAACAGGTTCTGGTACTGGGAAGCTCAAAGCAAGTCTGGCCACAGAAAGGCCTCTCCTCAAAGACCACTCCCATGTATATATGAGTATTTGCATTATGGACACAAGGCTGCTGTGTGTTTATTAGACCCATCAGTATAGTCCTTAAAACATAAATCTACCTTAAAATGTAAATCTGCCTCTGCCTTTTACTTGTGAGATGTTTTCTTCAGTTACTGGTATTACTGAAAATCTCCCTGGAGAGTCCTTAGGATGAAATACCTTATTACCAACATCATTCTGCATCTCGAGGCTTGATGACACAATGCACAACATCCTTTATTTGTATCTTGTCTCTGACCATGACACCTGACTCAATAATTAGCCTGCCCCTTCCCTTTTCATCTCCATCCTGAGCCCCCCTCCACACCTGTACCCTGGAGCAGAGCCAGTGCTGTGAACAGCACCCATTGTGCCTCCAGCCGTGGATGTCTCTTCCCATGTCAGATGAAGGTGATTCATCATGAAAATGAGGTTGAAAAATGAGGGTAATTTCTTGGATTAAGGCCTGTCATAACCTCAGCTATCAGCACCTTGTGATGCCCACACTACACCAACTCCCCTCAAGACAGTAGTGCCCTCTGAGAACAGGAGGCACAAATATTGGGAAAAAAATCAAAGTTTAGATGAGGCCAACATTTGCAAAATCTTCAGGCTTCAACATAACATCCTTGGCAAGTGAGCAAAAATGTCAAGAGACTCAGACACTATTGATAGTTGTCACCATCTTATTTCATATCAAAATTGGAGATAAAAGAGCCAGCCTGCTGATAGCAAGTTTTAATACCTTTGGATCTTCAGGGGATGTGACCTTTGTTTAATAAGAATGTCTGAAAACAATCTAAAATAAGAAGTACTTTACCAAGTGGTATGCATGTTATGATAGAATGCAATTTATTTTTTTCCAAATGTGCAGATTCAAAACCAGGCTTGGAGCACTGGTACGAAAAAAACATAAGCAGCATCATGAAAACTAATATCTTTCCTAAAGTATATCATAACACATTTTATATCTTTAATATTATTATCCCTCTGGAGAAGCTCCTGAGTCTCCCTGACACAGTTCAGTTGCAAGTCCTCTCCCTCTGTTTTGTCACCCTGCAGTGGGGGTCACAGACTCACAGGACCACAGGATGGAAGCAACTCCTGGAGACCTTCAGGTGTAACCTTCTCTTGGAAGAACACAGCTAAATGTCAGTGTGTTTGGCTCATATTCAGACATCTAAACTAAGATATTTTCAGACAATTTTAGCAATTTCCATTTGGATCACTGCCTTTGCTACTGACATCTGTGTTGTCTGTCAGAAGTAGAACCCTGCTTTTGCTCCTCCTGCTTTGGTGTAATAAGAATTACAGATTATTTTCCTTCTCTCAGCAGCTACTTACTCTGCAGTGAGGGGAGATGAAACAGCTCCTCAAGGCTCTACAGTTCTTTCTCCTTCCTGCACAAAGGAAATAAAACCTTTTATTAGTTGCCTAATGTTAAGATCTCCCAGGCAAACAAGCCAGCTTTAAAAGCTTCATTTCAGAGCAGTGTTTGGGAGACAGTCAGCATCACCTATATAAAAATAAAAAATAAGTAGGGGAGGTAAGGCCTGCTGTATCCACTGGATTCTCCCACATTTTCTCCTGCTGAAGATGCTCTCTGGCATTTATAGAATAAGCTTGGCCAAGCATTGCTCCGGTGATGAGGGAAGTTGCTAAATACCTAATTTTCACTCTGAGTGCTATTTCCAAGGATATATGCAGTAAAAACCAGTGCATTGTTACAGTGTCCTTCTAGCAGTTTTCGGGACAGCACGAATCACCTGCCAAAGAGCGCTGCAAGAGTGTCAGAGCACGACCAGAGCTTTACACATTTCAACTCCCTGTGCCAGTTGAATAAAAACCTAACCCTGTAACAATGCAGAGCGAGCCCAAACAGGATGGCTGCTATCAGAGCGTTTCTGACATTTTGTCTGGTGTGTTACAAGTGGCACGTGTAACATTTGGGGCTAGCACTGAAACATTTGTTAGTGTTGGTAGTCACCCTAGAGCAGCTCCTTGTCACCCTGTCTTTGTTCCTCACTCTACAAGGTGCACAGGTCATCACTTGCAAAGATGCTGCGTCCACTGGACAAGGAAAAGGGGAAAATGCTGTAATTTCTCTGGACTCAGCTCATTCCCCAGGGTCTGTGCGTAAGGCCCTGCCTGAGAGCAGCTGTTGTACTCCTGGGGCTCCTTAGGGTGCCCTAAGGTGAAACACTTCCTTTCCATTTGATAACAAGATTGAACTTAATGAAAGCTTTGGGTATCGTTGTTGGGCTTCTTTCTGAGAGAGCTAGACCTGAAAACTGATGAAACATAAGAATTTAAACCAAATTTCTGATCATCCCTTTTTTGTTTGTTTCCCTGACTCCAAGCTCCTTTGATAGGGAGTGTCTGGTCACTAAAACTGTACCATTAAAAAGTCAGTCTCCATTTCATACAATACAGACAATTATTTAATAGCATTTTGGGTTTGGTTGACAGTTAAGGACTGGTATCTTTCTAGTATTTCAGCAGTCAGCAAAGAGCCTCAGCATTCCTGTTAAAGATAAAGTTTTAATACTTTAGAAAAATATTCTTAAGAGGGTGAAGTCAGTAAAATCTGGAATGTTTTATTGGCTTTGTACAGTATTTTCTAAGAGAAGGAGAAATCTAGAACAGTGGGAAGTCTAAAATAGTGGGAATCATGTTTTCTGCTCAAGCATTAAAAACACAGCATTTCCTTGACATTACAAAATTGCTTTTCAAACCAAATAATTTTCAAAATAACATGAGAGATGGAGTAGTTGGGAAAAAATTATGACTTCACCATGTACAGCTGCATGAAACAAGGAAAAAAATTGGGTAGTTCACTTTTGGTTTAGGTTTTTGATTTTTTTTTTTCTTTTTTTGACATTTTACACCCAAAAAGATCCATCATATCAAACCAGAAGTCCTTCCCCTATCTCCAAGAGCTGCCAACTTCATTGTCTGGCAATATGTGGGACAGTTATAGGGATACTGTTTGGAATAACTTCTCAGAAATTATGGATCCTGTGCTCCAAAACACCAAGATAATGCCTTGGAGCTTTATCCTGTTCAGCCTTTTCAGGTCATGTCTGATTTCAGAGTTTTCTATCCTAAAGTCATATTTTTCCCAAGGACCTCATATATTCACTTGTTCTTTGTACAAAAGCTCTTCTAAAACTTTGTTCATTTATCCCTGCCTCTTTTTCTGCATCTTTTCCACTTTTATTGTAGCTTTTCTGAGCTGTGGGATCAGACCTGCCCATAATATTTAAGATGGAGCTCACCACGGATACAGCCATAATGAAGTCTGGCATTTTGTGCTCTGCTCCTTTTTAAATGATTCTTACTACTTTATTTGGGGTTTTTTTGGCTGCAGATGAGCACTCAGCTGATACTTCACAAAACAAAATGCATTGGTACAATCTAACCAGCACTGGTGTGTGCATTTGTATTCCCAATTTATTCAGTCAAGTTTCTCTTGTTAATATTCCAGTTGCTATGATGGACATTTCTCTCACAACCAGGCTCCAGACTGCTGGGCTATTTAAATATGCAATGAGTTAATTTAATTGCAGTAACACATGCTTTAATCCTATGCTTCACTTCATTTATCTGTGTATCTTACATGGAAAAGAAACGCTTCAGTCCACATCTTTCCAAAAGAAAAAACCGCAACCTAGGAACTTTCTTTTCCCTTTTTTCACCCCGCCCTTGTGCTGAACACATTAAAACTTCATCTGCACATTTAGGAAGTTAGGTTGATGTATCTCTGAAAGGAAATAAATAATGTACAATGAAACAAGGTAGACTACCCTCCCTTTCAGTGAAGTCTGTCCTGAACTGACTTTGTGCAGAATTCTAAGCAGGCAATTCTCTCCCAACTCCAAGCCTGGCTGTATTTGCACAGGGCCTCACATGTGGATGGCACAGGGAGTTACTCGCTGTGGAGATGCCAAGCAATAACTCTGTCCTGGAAGACATTTGCTGATTAGGCTATGGAAAATCAGGGAAACAACACAGCATCTGGTATTCCTGAGTGCCCCTGAAGTTATTGCAGAGAAACTTATAAAAACTGTATGATCTCATTTTAATGGAAAATAGAAGTTTGGGGATATTTCCCAAAAAGCCTTTTCAAAGAAAACAATAATGCACTTCTCCATTTCCACCTCCAGATTTTAAATTGTAAACATAAACATACGTACACTTGACAGAAAGATTGACCATTTGCAGCAATGTTTTCCTCTTTGCTGTTATTTTTTCCTATCCAAAAACGCTTAGTATAAAAACACCACAATACCTTTCTACAATTTAGCAAATGCTCATGGAAAAAATATTCATTTCAGAAGATAGAAGTTTGGGAAAAGAATTTGACATAAGCAGTATATTTCTATTACACTGGGAAATGTCTTTTAAGTGAATATTACTCTCACTCTCACAGAGGAGCCAGTGTTCAGTTTTTATCTCTTGCTATTCACCAGTAATAGAACAGTTTTAAACATTTTACTATTAAATGTCACCGTAAGAGCTAAATGCTTTAATATCCAAAATACCATGTTCTTTTCTGACAGTTCAGATGCATCTCAGAATGTGCAAAGGGCAGATGGAAAGTGTTCTATTCACACGGACACACTTGCTCTAAGTGCTACACACAAACCACGCTGAAATAAAGTGTAATATGCTTGAATGTCACCGTGCTTGGCACAGCACCCAGGCACCTGGAGGCTTTATGCAACCATCATCCTACAGGAAAGGCAATCACATTTAACGTACTTTAAAAAGAGTGGTACATTTTTCCCCAGGTTTTGTAACCCCCTTAACTCCACAGAGGCATTATTAACAAATTCTACCTCCTTTAATTTCTAATTGCAAAGAAATCACAAGACCAAGTGGCTCCAAGTCCCATCCAACCTGGCCTTGGACACTTCCAAGGATGAAGCAGCCACAGCTTCTCTGGGCAACCTGTGCCAATGCCTTATCTTCTTCACAGCTAATAATTTCTTCCTAATAGCTTATCTAAACTATCTAAATCTGTTTAGTTGTCCAAGCAAAGATGATCTGGGTTTATCCCTTTTTTTATTTTTTCTCTTTTTTGGGGTTTTGTTAGTTTGTTTGTTTTAGGTTTTTTGGGTTTTTTTCCACACATATATACTTGGAATTTCAGCTAAGCATATGTTGATTTGCAAATGTCTAAACCTTATAGCCCAATCAAAACTAAATTTAGCCTAATGACATTCTCAGCATATATAGTATGAGTCTAAAATATACCTTGTGAGTTTTCTATTCTTAGGAAGGTCAAATCCTAAAGTTATGTAATGCAGCATTGAAAATTTCACTGTTAAATACCAAATACATTTCTTTAATGCTATTTGTGTCAAAACTGTTTATTTAAAAGCACCTTCTTGGAGGTTGACTTTTTTACTGTGATTGGAAAATGTGTGAGGCTTTCATTATATTTTTTTTGGACGGCAAAGTTCATATTCTATGCCTTGGTGACAAAATCACAGGAGGCGAGGAGGTCTTCAACAAAATAATTGCATTTAAATTGTGTGACTCCCCAAGAATTAGTCCTTCATTTAGCTTTCCATTTCCATGGCCCATTTTCCAGCTTTAAGAACAAATTGTGGTGCATTAAGGTTCTCTTCTCTTGTAACAATACTTAAAATGAAAGATGCTTTGTTTCAGGTCTCGTTAGCTTCATTTTGCTTTTTCCTTGGCATAACCTTGCTTAGCTTCGTATCCTTCATAAAAGACAAAACTCTGCCAGTGAAGTGAGCCAAAGTACAACATTTTTCTCTGTATTCACTTCCCACACACAAGGGAAGATATTTTTCATTCTGCTATGTGAGGTGTCTTTTTTTTTCCAGAGGCATGAGGTGCCTCTGGCACTCATTTCTTGCTCTGCTCTTTCCACAGAGCTTCTCCTTTGAGTGTCAATGGTTATCCTGCCCCTTCTGTGACAGTTTTGTCCCTTCAGTGATCATCCTGTCCCTTCAGTGATTTTCCTCCTCCTCTTTTGAGTTTGCCATACACAATTACCTCTTATTAGAGGGTTACAAACAGAATTGTCAGGGACCTGCCTTAGATCTTAGGTTTAAGGGTCCAAAATTTCCAGGTTCACTGTACAATAAAGCCTTTAGATTCAAAATTATCAACATTTGAAAAACAAGCCTGCCTTCAGCAAACAGCCTGTTTCTGGAGCTGTAGTCCTTGCCACAGTCATCCTCTTTCTTCCACAGAATTATTCTGCACACTGCAACAAGTCAAGAAATCTTTATCTAATTTGCTGCTTTGTCTGCAGAGCTCATGCTACTCATTAAATATTAACATTTTTGCTTAAATGTTTGCCATTTTGCTGACAAATCCACACACAACTCTTTTCTATAAGGAAGCAACACTTAATCTCTGCCTTTTTGTGAGTTCTGACACCTGTTAAGGCTTACTGACCATCCACAAGGCAAGTTTGTAGAGAGGGATGGGCAAGGTCTTGAGTTGTAACTGCATTTGCACTTCATCCATCACTAGCCTTCAAAATGTCTACTTTAAAATGTGCATGCTCAGAAGTTAAATATGATTATGTTAAAACCATTCCCTTGCAGACTTTATACAGCTGCTCATTAGTGCTGTATTGCTAATGTGATACCTACTGCTATCCTGCAGTGTTTTCCTCAGCCAAATGACTCTGTGGATTAATAAAATGGGATGGGGAAAGAAGTAACCTGTGCTGTGCTCGTAACCACAGAGAATGTAATATTTGAAGTGTATTTTTTTCCTCATGTTTCACTCTTGCAGCGCAGTGTGAGCCCCAGTGTGAGCATGGAGGAACTTGTCTGCCTCAGAACACCTGCTCTTGTGCCTACGGATTTGTAGGGCCTCGATGTGAAACAAGTATGTATGAACTCACTCAGGCTTCCTTCATTACATATTTCAATTAGCAGAAAATTACAAGAGAAAAAAATACAAACCAATCTTTTTTTCTTTTTTTTCCCCTATATTTCCCCTTAAAGTGATTATTGAACACAAAGGATAACACATTCAAGTAATACAGTGGCTATTTCAGAGCATATATTTACCAGCAGCATCGTTGTATTATGTAAAAATATGCACATCTAAATCAACGTTTTCTTCATAAAATTGCTTCTTGAAAAACAAACAAAAAAAGAAAGAAAAAAAATGCATGTTATTTATAGTAATATTTATGAAATTTAAGATTGTGAGTGAATGGAGTAATGTTAATTCTGAGAACACAAAACACCAGCCATACCTATTAGGAGTAATGCTACTCTGCAATACAAGTATAAAAATAGGTTCAATACAGAGAATATCTGAAAATCAGCCTTCAAACCCTTTTATATCAGAAAAACACATGCACTTCCATCATTACTGACCTCGCTGCTTATTTAAATATCAGGTTGCCCTGGAGAGGAATAAAATTCTATCTGTGAAGCCAAGTAGCTGGAATACTTAAAAAGCAAAGAATTTTAGGTGTATTCCTTCTAACAGAGAAAGCAAACCAAGGAAAGGGACAGATTCCACCCTCAGTTTCCCTCCTGGACTAACACCGTCAGTTATTGGCTGTAATAGGGCAACTTTAGGATCTGCACTGGTGTCAGTGATAAGATTTTGATCTGTTGTGTGTTTTCCAGTGGTGTGCAACAGGCACTGTCACAACGGGGGGGTCTGTGTGTCACCAGATGAGTGCCAGTGCAGGCATGGGTGGAGCAGCCCCTCTTGTGAGACAGGTGAGTGCTTGGCAGTGACTGATCCTGCCCTTTGCTGCCCCAAATCCCTCTGGTTCCCCCACAGTTCAGTGCTCAGAATGGGAATTGCTGCTTAAAGAATTAAAGCCTAAGAAGAGGAGACCAAGTAAAAACCTCAGAAGGCCTTGAGTTTATGTAACTATTCATAAGTTTAGATGTTTATGTAAGTATTCCTATGTTTAAATGTTTACTTAATCTCCTGGTTTTATTGAGGGAACCTACAAATGAAATGTTTTTGCAGCTTTTTAAGCTTGTGTGATTCTGGAGCTAATTCTTAGCATGCTGTGCTGCCAGAATTCACACTGCTCCTCCTGCCTGCACCTCTCACTCGCAGAGCACCTACAAAAAACATCCACAGGAGTGTGGGAGCTCAGGAGAAAAGCCACCTCCACCCATCAGTACAAAATGACAAGGTGTGGACTGGAACTAGGTACTTATTTCTAGTCAGGGCTCAAAGTTTTAAACAGACACAGCTCAGACCCCCCTCTCAGGAGTAAAGTCCTAAAAGCTGGGGTGGATATTTCCTCCAAAGGCAGAGAAAATACAGCACTCACCTGGGACAAGGCATGCAAAATAGTGAAATATTAAAAGATGAGGACTACCTGAATTAGTGCCAGACCTCAAGGCTCCAGAGGCAGTCTGCCTCTGCCAGAGTGAATATCAAATGACTGAGACACCTTCAGCCTACATTACCTTTCCTGGAAGGTGAGAGATGTCATTTTAACCTCCATCTCCTGGAGATTGCTCTTCCTGTAAGTGTTAAAATGACAGACCTACTGAGGACACATAAATCAGCCCAGCTGTGACCCACAGGAAATTACTGGGATTGTCACTGCTATTCTGGTTCCCACTAGCTCTGCTTTTTCTTCTCGAGGAGTTCTCCAATTTTATTTTGGGGTGGTTTTAAACAGAATCATTGCAAGAGAAGGACAGAAAGCAAGCAACAGTAGCAGTAACTTCCAGAGCAGAATAACAGCAGCAGGATTTTTATGTCTGCTGACAGCTTTGGTGAAAGGCTGCCAGACTCACCTCTCTGGCACTGTTTTGTGTGCACTGCACAGAATGTTTTGTGGGCACTGCTGTGGTTTCCCACCTCAAGTGTTATGATAGGAATCTCAGGAAGAAAACAGATATAAAAATTAAAAAAAAAAATAGGAGTTTACCATTGGAAATATAATCACTGACAGAATGACAAGATTATGGACGTCTATGAACTAGTCAGGACAATGAGAGGACTAAACCAAGTTCCCCTTGGGCAATGAATTAAATCCATTTTGACTTCATAAGTGACTGCTCCTTAGTGAGAAAAGCCTCTCATCTAGACTACGATTTCACTTTCTTTTTCTTTCCAAATTGACATTTTATTTCTTCTTTAGTTCATCTGAAACATTTTAGTGACCCTTAATTTATTTAAGCTTAAATGCATTTAATTTATTTAATGGGCTATTCTGCAAGGTACTGAGAGACAAAGAGAACAGAAGGAAAAAAGCTGGTTTAAAGTGTCACTCTGCTTTACAATGAAAACTTTATCAGATTCCTTATTCTTCACACACTGACTTCCCATCCAAATCAATTTGAAATTCTAATAGTTGGAGTTGGGGGTTTTTTTACCAGTCAGGTATTAACCACATAGAAATGAAAGTAAGACAGCTTTTAATTCCTAATGCCTGTTGTATCATCTAGAGTAATAACAGATACATGAAGAGGCAAAGGGAACTCAGCCAGTGGCTTTGTTAGTGATGAATGAGCCAATGTGTTGTGGGAACTGGCATGTAAATGAGGCAGAACAAACAGGTTTTTGGGTGCACACCTATTCAAGTCCATGGAAATGCCACAATGCTCTGCTGAATGCAGACAAAGCAGCAAACAATTAATATCTCATCTCCAGGTTATCCAGGGTGCATTTTATTTGACTACATTTACTACCTTGGGATCGTGCTTGGTGAGAATACTGGAATAGAAATAAATGAACTGTGTGAATCAAAGGAATACATCCAAAATAAATTAAATTATTACATTAAATTATAGTCTATTTCATCTCCCAAGCTATGCTAAAACACCACTGAAATGCTCCCACTGTGTCGACAATGAATAAATGTTGCAGCACAACTGACCTGCAAGAGTTGCATTAAACTTTTCACTGTATCACTAGAAATATTAATTCTAATGGCATGTGCAGCAGCAAAAGAGTGCCTACTGTAAAAACTTCATTATCAGAGATTCATAAAGCTATCTTCTATTCCCATGCAGCTGTGTGCAATCCTGTGTGCCTGAATGGAGGAGTCTGTGTACGGCCAAATATGTGCTCGTGTCCTTCTGGTTTCTATGGGCCACAGTGCCAGAGAGGTAAGAAAGTTCTATTTATCATCTTGATAAAGGGCCCAGGCTCAAAATATAAATATCACCTATAACATTACCTACCCCCACATGAAATATATCCAGAGACTCTCCTTGTCATAACCACGTGTGCTCCTTTGTTGTTGTAGTCTGTCATATATCCACATTTTATTGTTCCTAATGGTATTGGGAAGAAATAAGAACTTATTGGTGATGCCATTAATGGTAACTAAATAATTACTTTAAAACGACCTGAGTCAGTGATATTACATAGCAACTATTCAATTAAATGTTAAAGCATGGCAGTGGTTTGTTCAGTTTGGTACTCTGTGGTGTGTACTATACTGTGTTTCAGAGCCACGTGATAATTTATCTTCAAATGCATCTCACAGTGTGCCCTACTTGACCACCCTAAAATGTTGTGGATGGGAGACTTCTGTAAGACTTCATCAGATCCTTGCTCAAAATTCTGATTCAATATTGCTCTGACTGAGCAGGACCTGATTTTGAATGCCTGTCCTAGCTCTAAACTGAGGCAAACAGTATCTTGGGCTTCTCACTCCCTCTGTGCTGCAGAAGACGAATGAATGAATCCTTTAATGACCCGGTATCTCAGGCAGAGCACACAAGAAAGAGAACTTAGGGCCCAAGCAGCTGGAAGACCCCTGTGCTAAGACTACTCACTTTTCTTTTTTTCAATGTGTAGTATTTCAATATGTAGTAGGATCTAGTAACTCTTCCTGAGTCTGGGAATATAAATGTACTCTCATTACCAAAACTACTTCAACAAAAGTTCTTTGCTCTTACTCTCTCTTTTTGTTTCCCTGGGTCTCCAAGATGAATGTGATCCTGATGTATATTTTTTCAAGTGAGTGATTCACACAGAAAAATCTGATTGCAAATGGAGCTGGCTGAAAACCTTTGGTTTTGTGCTGTTGGGGGTGAAGGAGAGAGTGAAAATGATACAGGCTGTAACTTGATGATCTTGCTCTTGAACACAGAAGGTGATTTTCATCATCTAGGTGATCTGAAATTTTTTGCTCTTAAGTGTTCTGGTTTAGACAGATCTAAAACTTGAAAATATTTACATTCATGGGATGTGAAATTGATTGGAGGATGTAATGAATAGATACTGAAGGAAAGTAAAGCCCTTCCTGCTGCTTGTTTGAGAAGGGGGAAGAAACAGCACCAAGACCAAGCTAGCAAATGTCAAACACTGATCTATATTTCATGGGGAGAAGCCCTTGAGGAAGCCCTTTGACAGAGACTTAAAAATCTGACACCATTGGGAATATTCTGACTGCAAGTATCTAAGAGACCCTTGTGTGCTAGGAATCATGTCCCACATTTTTTCCACAAACAACACAGAATCAGAGTCTCCATCCAGGCAACTCCCCAAATCCCCCTTTTGGGGAGACACCTTCCCTACCCCAGCTAAAAAAATACCTCTGTGAGCTGCTCTCCCAACAGAGGCACCTAAATAAGGAGCCTGTGTTTTGGCAGTGTTGATTCCCCACATGATTTTGGCTCATTGAACATTTCTTTTCCTTTCCCCAGCTGTTTGCACTCCCCCCTGTAAGAACGGTGGTCACTGTGCCCGGACCAATGTCTGCTCCTGTGCCCAGGGCTACACTGGAAGGAGGTGCCAGAAAAGTGAGTTACACATTTCCCTTTGTTTTCCAACAGTTCTCTGACTCCTAAACAGCTCTTCTCCTTTTTGTGCGTGTTCCACAGAACATTTAGCCTGTATTTATGCTGGGATCAACTATATTTCTATGAGAGCCTATAAAGCTCTATGTTATACCCAAAACCAACTTGTTAATTAGAATAAGTCAAGTCAAAGTTGGGAGGAGAACATTTGGCTGGAATCCTCTCTAAATATTGTATGCATTCAAAGTGAGTAACATTCATATTTGGAGATTAATTAATTATTTTGGAAGATTTTTGGGGGGGAAAAATTACAGCCAAAGGCCAAGAAGATGACTAAGATCCTTAAAAATATTAGAACCTCACAGTTCCAGCTTAATTAAGGTAATTGGTTAACAGCACTTCATCCTTGAATTTTTCTTGTCACTGAAAACTCCCTCTTCATGTTACCATCAGTATTAATATTTGATTCTTCAGTTCTTCTGGGGAAATAGGTTATTTTGGCACTTTTACAGACTCAGTTGCTCAACAACATTTGTCAGCCAGGGAGTTTAGGATATGTATGTGAAAACTTTTTTTTTTTTTAAATATTATTTCTTAATCAGTCTGAAATTGGCAAGAGGGGAGCTGTGAAAACAACCATTCTTGGCAGGAAGAATCTGTACATTTCCAGAGCATTTTACGTCTCTCGCACACAGAGGGAAAAAAAAAAAAAAAATAATAGCCAGTAAAAAATTCCCTGCAGCAACAAAAGCCCTCTCATTCCCCACACTGCTGCTCTCCCCTCCTTCAGCAGGGAGGGTCGTGACGCACGGTGCACAACTGAATAGTCTGTTCTGGCAGGAATGTGCTGGAGGGAGAAAAAAGCAGGAAAGAACCTTATGTTTGGCATCCTGTTTTTGAGGTTAGAGAACATTAGAAAAGTGCTGTTTCCAGCTTTAAACACCCTGCCACATCTCCAGGCAGATCAAAGGGAAGCGCACTGATGATGATTGCAGTCTAGCAAAGCACTCCCTGGAATCCTCCAAACTCCACCAACTCACAGCCGGTTTCTTTCCTCTTTCCAAAAGTTTCTGAGGTTTTGTTGTCCATCGTGGCATAATCTTTTGCAAAAATGTTTATTTGAGATGATGAAAACATTTCTGTTCTGTCTGATCCAAGCCTTCATTCTATTTTAATAACTGCTATGTTGTCTGGTTTATTTAGCCCAGTGTTATAAAAACTTAAATATTTGTGAATGTGATGAATGGAGAAAATTAAGTGGAAGGAAAACACTACTTTTTGCTGATTCTTGCTGGCCACCGACTGCTAATTGGTGAAAAATGTTGAGTAATGTTTCTTTTTTCTTGCCTAAAATCGAGAGCACATGGGACAAGTATCAAGATCCATCAAAAGAAGTCACTAATTCACAAGATTTTATAACAAGCAGTTTCTCTTAGAGGTGTATGTCTTCTTATTGTTGTTAAACAGAATAATTTCTCTCTCCTCTGGCAGAAGTTCCAGATTTTGCAGCTCCTCTGGAACAGAAGCCTGCAGGGCACAGCAGAAGTCAGTCTCAGCTGACCTTTGCAAACTTTCCTCCACACAAAATGGAGAAAACCAGTGCTCCCAGCAGTGGGAGGCTGCTCTCTGTCCCATAAACCTCTCAGAGTTCAAATGCAGAACACATCTCACCCCTTTTTTAGGCATGACTTCATATCATTTTGCATCAGGCATGGACTAGATTGGGGGATTATATAGTATTTGTGGCATACACTGAAAGGCTAAAAGTGTGAACACAGGCACATGTTCCAAACTCACCTACTTACACACAGAAAGATGAAATAGAGCAGAATAAATCCCTAGTGTGCAGAATTCTCACTGGCCAACCCCTTTTCTTCTTAAAAATGTAATAACTACCATAATATCCATTTGAAATTCCAAAAAGAGCTGAGTATCATGCAGCTCAGACTGCAGTGTCACTAGCAGTAAACATATCTGAATTTATATATCTATTAGATTAATTTTGATAATCCTGAGGCCACCTGGGGTAGCTGACTGTGCAGAGGTGAGGGAGCCCCATGGGCTGTGTGCCTGAGTGCTCAGAAATCCAACTGGGAAAATTTTTGTGCAGTGATTCTGCTGACCTTCCTGGGAAGGGTATGTCAAGAAGGAATCAGGAAAAACCAGTAGATTTCTGCTTTACCGAGCATTTTTTCTGGATTTCAGCATATTTTCTGTTGAGCTTTAAGGACTCCATGTAAGATGAGTTGCACAGGACATTTCAGCTTGCACAGAGTTGTAAAATCCACACAAAGAGTGAGGAGAAAAATACACATTTCATGATAGGAAAGCTGTGATCAGATGTGAAGTTTACTGGAAGTTTAACACTGCATCATCTCCCATTTCCAAATCACCAGGACAATATCAGAGAGACTGCTAAAGGTGAACCCCTGGCCCAAATCACAGCCCAGTGGTGTCCCCTGTTGCTGCCAGGTGATCCCACGCTGAGAAATGTACAGGTGGCTTAGCCACAATGATGAATGTGACAATTCTGAGAAACAAAAAAATCCTCTTGAAGGATTTTACCTTTATTTTAATTGTTCTTTGCACTCTGAATATGAAATTTCCATGTCCTTATGTCCTTTTACACTTCTACTAGTTTCAATCACCTCTGACAGCAAATCACCTCTGCTATGTACTTACACTGAGTCTGTAATCTTGGAAATTTGGGGTGGATTATTACCTGACTAATAAAACCTATCAAGATAGAGTAAATTTAATACTAATGCAGACAAACTGGCAGTTAATTCAGTGTTGTAATTGTTTAATATGTTGAAATTGTTTCCACTGCTTTTAGACTTTTCTCTTTCCTTCTTAACATCTCACCTGCATGGACAGAGAAAGAAAAGCTTCCATTTAATTTTGGCAGCTTCAGATTCTCAATTGAAGGAGATAATTAAAACTAAAAGCCACACAACCCATGAAAGACAGATTATTTTTCAACAGAGCCCAAACAGGCTATTGGTTTATTTTAAATATATAGAACCATGTCTTAGTATTTTCACTTTCATCCCTGCATAGTTTGGAATTTCCAATACTGTCTGCACGACAGCCAAAAACTGCAGGACAGAGTGGTGGCACCACATCTATTCCATTTGCTTCCTGAGAAAGTGTCGAGAAAGGCATTCAGCCTCAAAGTTTGTGTTTTCTATCTAAATAAACATCACTCTAAAACCCCAAAAAGTGTAAATCAGCGAGGTCTGATTGGCTGCCAGCTGCAATAAGTGCCTGGTGATTATGCAAAGCAGACACCCACACCCGGGCGTGAGGGTGGCAGCGCTGACAGGAAAATGTGTGGTTGTGCCTCAGCAATCTACAACCTCCTATCTTCACTTGAGAAGGATTGTTTCCAGTATAATCAGTCTTGTTGAGAGGGAAGAGGCAAATGCTGGCAGCACCTCAAAATAAAATATATTTCTGGATCAACTTTGCATCCAACAAACACACTCGGGCGCTAAAGAAAAATTGTTTGTGCAGTGGTTTGAATTCCCGTTTGAAAAACACATCTTTAAAAATCCTGGGATGTCACTGCTTTTCAGGAGACTTTAAAGCAGGAGTCTGACTGATATTTACTGCATCCTTACAAAAATTATAAACAAAGACAACACAGTAGGTTTCCTTTATTTACTACGTGTATTTTCATAGGACTGCTCTACAAACAACCTTTTAAAATGAAAGCCCATAAAGGCTGAGTTTCTTATGAAGGGTTGGAATGAAGAGAAGGGGAGAAGAAGAAGGATTCACGGGACCGAATTTATCCTCTCCTCTGCTGTCTGTTTCTTGTGAGTGCATCTCTGAGCGAAAAAAAGGCGAGCCACAGCTCCCTCTGGAGCTCATCAGCAAGCAGAGGTCACGGGAAAACAGCATCCTCCTCCTGCCTTTTCCAGCACGCCAGGCACACCTGGAGCCTGAGCCCAGCCCCTCTTTTGGCACTACCTCATGGCCATGCAACACAGCCAGAGACCTGGGGTTTGGTCCCCATTTAAAACAGTACAAGTTTCTGTGTGCATCTGTTTCGTTTTGTCGGGCTCAATCCTGACGGCTTTGTATGACATAAATCATCACTGGGGCTTTGCAGATTGGATCTCAGAGTTAGGAGATAACTATTTCTCCATTTCAGTAATTCCTGCAGTCAGGATTTATAGCCAATTCACAGTGTGCAGTATAACTCACAGCCATTCCTCCAGCTCGGCTTGCTCCTCTTCCCTCCTCCTTTCTTTTTCCTTCCCGGTAGCATGAGGACTTTCTTTGCATGAGAGCTGGAGGCAAACTAATTGGAAATGTGAACACTGGGTTTCAAAGGCAGCTTTTTGCTAAGCAATGTCATATTGTGAAAGTCACTGATTTCCCACATTCCAGCCTTCCCATGTAATGTTTCTGTACATTATTGCCTCTCCAGCTGCATAAGCAGGAAGTTTTACTGCTCAACAAATCAGACTCCCACCGAGTTGTCATCTTGACACTGTGTGATATATTCTCTGGAATGTCTTCATTGAGTAGCCAGATTGACTTAAGCTATCAAAAATCAGCCAGTTTGAAAGCCAAAGGTCCAGCAAAACCTCCCACACAAACAAGCAGGGAACAAACCACATAGCTCATCCAAATGGATGCAGGAATCATTTCCATCAGACTTGCTTTCCATATGGCAAGGATGTGCTTAAAAGCAACAAGTGTTTGTCTAAGATTCCTGGATGGCAAATGTGCTTGAACAGTGGAGGTTTGGAAGTAAATGAGCAGCTGCTTATAGCAAACAGACCTGTAACTTCCTGTTCAAAGCATTATCTGTGCAACAAAAGTACAAAGGTTTGTGTGCTGGCTTGTCCCTTGGTTGGTGCCCAGTGTGGAGACACAGGAAAAGGAAACACTGGTCTCAGTCCCTACTTGATTTCCAGTCTATGTAACAGAACAGGATCATATTAGATGTCATCTTCTTCCCCTGGGCAGGAAATGCAACAGAGGATTAAAAAAAAAAAAAAAAAAAAAAAAAAAAAAAAAAAAAAAAAAATTAAAAAAAAAGTGGATTCACATTCGTGAAAGGTAGAGGGTTAAATTANATTCAGCTGAACAAAACATGATCCGTGCATCTTGCCTGGGGGGAACAGGGAGAGCTGAGACTTCCCAACAGGAGACAGTGACTCAGGGTACAACCTGGTTTTTGGTCTGCTCTCACAGCAGAGCTCCTCACTGCTCACTCTTAGTAAGGATTTGTGACAAAACCATTAGTTGGCCTTTCTCAAAAAACAAATTTTTTCATATATATGTAGCTGATGCATTTATTTTAATAGGGGGTTTGAGCACATACATCTGTCTAAATTTATTTTTCAGGAGGAGAACAAGAATACATCTGGGTAAGAACTGAATACATTTCCTAAATAAGCCCAAAAGCCTTATTAAATTTTTTATTCATTCCATAAGCAGAACATTCCCAGACTACAGCATGAATTTTACTACAGTAGAACATCTAAATTTTAATATTCTTTACCTGTATCTTAAATGCACTGAAGAAATGCACCAGATCTACTGCTGTATGTAAAAGCATGCCTAAAGCAAAAGAAAAGGGATTCCTGAATACTCTCTTTGCAGTGGGCTTTTGCATGAGAATAAGCGCTTTTTGCCCAGTAATTGATTTAAGAAACAACATTTTGGGGTCTAATTTTTGCATAAAATATTTTTAAACATCTCTTACAAAAGGAGCAATGCCTCTATCATTTAAAAAGCCCAGAGGACAGATGGTCATGGAGATTAGTGTTGTCTGTTTATCCACAAAAAAGACAAAGGCAAGACAATCCTCTCCAGCACTGATTTCCATGTAAGCTCAAGCTTATTTCTGAGGCAGATAAGAACAGGGTGATGATGAACAGATTAGTGCAGTGCCAGTGCAGGCAGCTGTCCTATTCCAAACTTCCTGACCAGGTCCTTACTTTTTGGCTGGGTTATCAGCCAGCCCGCTGCACCCTGTGCCTGCTCTCCTCATCTTGAGACTTGAATCTCCTTTTTCTTTTGCATAGACGAAAATGAATCAAATTGCACCAAGCACAGGCAGTGCCTTAGCCCGCTCAGGGCAAGGGGAATGTGCCCAAATGGCCTAAATTGCAGGTTATCCTCAAGCACAGAGCTGCAAAAACAATCAACAGAGGAGAAACTCTGTGTCTGAGTCCTCTTTCACTTCTCATTCAGGCATGACAAGCAAGCAGCTCAACAGAACAATTTATACACAGGCTGGAATGGTTCACTGACCTAATAAAACACAGAGCGTTCTTCAATGAAGAGAAAATGTTACCAAACTTAAGCCCCTAACAAGTTGGGAATACAACCTGTGCTGAGAGTATACTTTGCAATTCCCCACATTAATTATACACTAACAGTTGCAAAGATGAGAATAAAGTAGGACTGTAGTATTTTTCCAATTAATAGTGTTGCAATCAGACCAAAACCAGTCCGTAAATGAGAAAAAGGATTTACTAATGATCTCAAAATCTCACAGTTCCTAGCAGAGTATTCCCCAAACATCCAAACGTGTTCCTACACCATATTTTGTTTATGGTGGCTTCATTCTGGAAGATGCTGAAGTATTCCACAGCTATCCCAACACAATACTACTACATGTACAGAGTTTCACCTGACAACAGACAACAGGCAAAATGAAGACCATGAGACCAAGAGGGAGAGACATTTCAGTCCAAGGAGACTGGGGAGTCCCCTGCCTGTATTGCAACCCCCCACCAGTTTCCTGAGGTTTAGGAGTCTTGCCTACCACTAACTCCCAGGGAATCTTTTGGAGGTACAGATGGAGAGATCAGGATCCTCCTTTGCTGAGAGAAAATGTTATCAGCTGCTGAGAATGAAACAGGAATGCAGTGCATCACACACTGACTCTAGGAGCACAGTCTAGCAGCTCAGTAGTTTTTCCATATAGTAGTAATTATTTTTCTCATTTTTACTGAACTAATAACTAAATTAGATTTATTTCCAGCTTTAATATCTCTAAAAGGCCCCATAAGCATATCAGAGTACACATCAGAATGAGGACCCAGACATAATTAGGCAAAGCACTGACACTGCACTGCTATCTGTATGGTTTACAATTTTTCTGACCATTTTTTCTTCTAAAATGTGTGCTAGGTCATGCAAACGAACTCTTATTGCTAGAGCTCTGTGGTAAAGTGAATATATTAGAAATGCAAACTGTCACCACAACCATCACAATTACATTTACAGTTCCCTCTGTGTCTTGTAGTAATTTGTTCTCCCGCACTGAATCCCTCAGAGGTTTCTACGAGATTATTTTTTACTATTGAGAAAGGTAATTTATTGAAGAAGTGCTTTGCATCTCCACCAGAGGTACATGAAGCGAGAAATAGGGATGAGCAAACCTCAAAGTGATTGGTAGTTTGATATGGATAAGGATCCAAATTTTAGAGCATTGCACAAAATTTGGAATTTTGTTACATGACAAGTATTCTTTCTCCCTGAAATTTAATCTGTGTCTATAATTACTGGCATTCAGTGGATCACACATCTGAGGTTACTCAGATAGAGCTTGCAGAGAAAGTTATTTCTTTATTTATAAACCCAAATCAACACAGATGAGGAATTTCAGATAAAATCAAGCTGTGGAAAAACATATGTGCTTAAAACTCAGCATGGGCAAAAACTATTTCCTCACTGCCCTTGGAAGCAGAAAAAAGGGGACTAGAAATTGCTGGTGTCCCGAATCCATAACGTGTTTTTCAGAGCTGTGTGCATTTGGGACCTTCACAGCAGCAGATATATTGGTACATCCATCTCGCTAATGATCTGTTGAGCATCAGTTATACCCTCTAAAGGGGTGAATGACATTTTTTACCTCCACTAGCTTCTGCCAGTGCAATCCAAACAATGGTGCCCTTTGTTAGAAACATCTATTTTTTTTGGCCAGAACACACCCATTTGGGGATATTTTTATTTTTTATTTTAAAGGATTGAAGATCACTCAGCAAGATGAAATCTTTATTTGGAGCCTAGAAGCATCCAAGCAGTTGTTCCCTTTCTGCAGTCAGGATAATGTTTCATCTGAGCAGTGCTGCTTGGGTGCATAATGCACCCAGAGAGATGGAGAACCTTCTTCCAGTCGATCAATTGAACTGTGCTATTCTGTGAAACTGCTGGTCTGACCTTCCCGTTCGTGTCCTGTGAAAAGGATCAGCAACATCCCTACACTCTAAGGCTGCAGTGTCATGATTGTGCCATTCCTGGCACAGAGCTTCTCCACGTTCATTTTGTTTTATCAATAGGTGATATATTTTACCTACAAACACTTGAAAGGGCTAGAAGTTCCAGCTTTAACAGAAAATCCACTTCTTTCACATTTACTGGCTTCATTTTTGTCCACAGCTCGACTTCTCTCAGCTGTATTTTCCTGACAAGACCAGTCAGTGATATTTTTAAATCTGTCCCATGCTCTGTGTCTGTACTGGGTTGTATCTCCCCAGCTACAGCTCTTTGCTTTTGAGAATGTCACACCAAATCAAGGTAAACACCAAGCAGCAAGGAGGAAACAAACATTAAAACAACATGTACCCACAGAAAAAAACAAACCTGAGACTGACCAAGCTCCCTGCTCCACAAAAGAGCAATAGAACAAGTTGAAATATGCGCTGGACCCACAGAGAAGTCATCAGTTCAAAACCAACACCAGCCAGAAATAAAAGCAGTGCCTGTGAATCACCCAGAAATGTCAGCACAGGGATGGTGACTTAAGGGATAAGCTGAAGTATGTATCTACCAGTAGGTGTTCTTTTGGCTGCATTTCTGTGTTCTTTGTCAGCAAGGTACAGCCTGATGCATTGCCTTAGCTGGCCCACACAGATGTTACTGCTTGAGGCTATTTTCTCTCTTCCATCCAAAGGCAGGATGAACCCAGAAGCAGGTCAATTTACTCAGCTTCTACAGGGAAAAGAAAAAGGAAAAGGAAAGAAAAAGAAAAAGAAAAAGAAAAAGAAAAAGAAAAAGAAAAAGAAAAAGAAAAAGAAAAAGAAAAAAGAAAAAGAAAAAGAAAAAGAAAAAGAAAAAGAAAAAGAAAAAAGCTATTTTGAAAACTGCAGCTTCTAATCAGCACTGCATCTTGATGCACTGGCTCCTCATCAGAGCCATGGCTCAGGATATGTGATGACAGGTAATTTTTGATTCAGAAAGAAATAGTCTCTGGAGTCTCATGGTGAGGAAAGGATATGGATGTTTCTGTTCCTGAAACATTGCAGGGGATCTCTTTCTTCTAAGATTTCAGGGTCATGGTGTAATAGTCCATCTTTTTTTTTTTATTTTGACTTTATGAGGGTGGTGATATGTCTTATTTGAACAAAATTAAAAGCTTTTCACTACTTATTATCTCCTTTCAGTGAGAAAAGGTGTAATGAGGTCGTTTTGTCTAAAGGTGGTTTAGGTTAAACTAGGAAAGGTTTTTTCTGATAATCCACAGAAGCACTGGAAGTCTGGAGGACATGTCTGGCTGTTTCTGATCACTGTATCTGGTCAGCAGATACTGCTGATTAATAGTGTGACCCTACAATAGAGTCAATTCCAGTATCCACAGCCCAGCAGAGCATGTCCAGTGTTTAACTTCACCCCAGTCCCCTCTGGCTTTGCAGAACAGGGATATTTTGCTTAATACTGTGTACATTTTAGTAGAATGTTACTGTAGATGAGTGGGAGCAAAGGCAGGCGGCAGAAGTCACTGAAATTGTGGGTGTCCATGGTTGTACTTAACACCAGGAGTACAGGCTTCACTTCATACACAGCATTTCAGGTGCTGGGTGGTTTTAGTGATCTCCAGAAATATTTATTTTGCAGGCAAATTCCTCACTTTGGCTGCCAAAACAGAAGGTCTGACTACCTTAAAGATTTTAGGGCTGAAGAGTTTAGTATGGAGCTTCATGGAGGTTGATAAAAAGAGTTGCAAGAAGCACTTCACCGGGTCAAGGGAGCCTAGAGGGGATAAGCTATGAAAAGGGTCACAGGAAATTTTAAGTGATTGTAAGGTCATAACGCATTAAAGCCATCAAAGAGAAATAGCTGCTGCCTTAAACAGAAAACTCAGCAAGTTGTGAATGCCTTTCAGCGCGTGGGAGGACTGTGCACATTTTATGTGATGTTCTGTGCAACACCTGTGTTTTATCTTAACACCTGCAGCTGCTTGTTACCTTATCAAAATCACCCCTCATCTGAAATACAACACAGAACCACGTTTTTTCTTCAACCTGCATTACCACCTTCAGCACAGGCTTACCTTATCTAACCCACCAATTCAGGGGAACATGAAATCATGGAAGTGGTTCTGAGCTGTAAGTGGTGGCCTTACAGAATTGTGGCACATTACTCTGTGTAACACCATTGCATATGAAATCCTGTGCTTTGGTTCTTGCTGAAGAGCATGGAAATGACAGCACTGGCAGCTAGGAATGATGAAGGCTTTAGTGATACTCACTGACTGCCAGCAAGCTTGCACCCAGGATCTGTGGATAGCACAGGACTCTCCCCACTCCCAGTGATACATCCCACCTAACTGCAACAAAGGGAAGACACAAATGTGTTTGTATCCATGGCATCAGGACCAGTCCCCAAGAGAGATGGAAAACTTATCAAACCACTGCTTCTCTGGGTCAAGATTCCAGGGCTTTCTTAAGAGGAGGGCAAAAAATAAATGAGTGAGTCTTTTCAAAGTCATGCCAGTACCTGGGAGGATTGCAATAAATTGATTTGCTCTCCCAGTGTCTGATAATTTATTTAGTTTTCCTGTGAGAGGCTCGAAGATTTTTGTTTGCTATTTTGAAATTGGAACTCCTCCACAGAGGCCAAGGAGTGGGACTAGAAAGGATCCGAACTAGTTATCATTAACAAATGTTGAAGTCTGCCTGATGGGTATTGAGGTGGAGTTGTATTTAAGAAAGTTAAAGAAAGGGAGGACAAGGTGGAGATGTCAGGAAGGAAAAAAGGAGAGATAACACTGCATTCATTTACCTAAAGGTGCTTGTGAATTCCTTGGCAAAAAGAGTTTCTTCCCCTGGAGGGCAGGCAGGCAGAAATGCTCCTCCAGTTCAGAACAGGTTTGGTACTGACTTGAACCATTAGCTCACTTTGAACTGAACTCCTTTGGATTTATCACTGAAGTCAGAGATGCCATAATTAATGAAGGCAGTTCATGCTATATTTTTATAGCTACTTGGTCATTTGTAAGGCAACTGAACAAAAAAAGGGAGAAATGGAAAGTTGAAAGTCAGTTTGAGCTTCCGTATTTTATTCAGATCAAGTCTGGACCTCACCTGTTGCTGAAATCTTTGCTGAACTACTAATTTCACTCCCTGCAGCTGAGTCTGCTGTCAGTACAAAAAGAATAAAAAACTATAGGAATGTGATTGTTTGTGTAAGGTTAAAAATATACAGAAAATGGAAGGAAGAAATGAAAGAAAAATAGGTGAAATATCCATCTGAACAAGTGCCACTGTCCACTTTCTAAGAAGTGATGGGAACATATTGTCCAAGTTTCATAAGATCTCAAAACAAAATCTATAGATTTTCAACTGATTTTAGGAGAGCAGATTCCTGCTGGGGACACTATGGTCCATGAATATCAAAAAGCACAAAGTGATTTTAAATCTAGAACCAAACTTTATGGTCTGGGCTCATCTTTTCTAAATTCTGAATGTCTGAGCAGTTTTATAATTGAAATATGAAGTCAAATACAACACAATGTAAGATTGTGGATCAAAAATCTCTTATTGGATATGTGAGATAAAAGGGGAAAGAAAAAGGAAGAGGGAAAACAAGCGATTAAATTATTTCAGAGTTATGGATGCCATGGCCCTTTGAACTCATCTAGGTTTTAACCAGTGGTTGCAGCATTTTTTTAACAGCTCAGCAAGAACTGTAGATCCCTGTTAGCCTTAGTAAGCAAGAGGCCAAGATTACAGCATGGATCAGGAGAGGTGGAGAAAGAAGGAAATGGAGGATGACAGTTTAAGGGCTGGGGTCCAAGCAGCCCCTATAATCATGGCCATGTCTGCCCTGCCTAAGGGCAGGTCACGCTGCTGAGGGATCCAGGAGGCTTGGCACAGAATGAAATGCAAATGCAGCAGCCAAGCAAGAGCAGCAATACAGCTCTAAAAGCTGCCAGTGCAGCAGCATCTGGACTGAAGGGAGAGACCAGCGCACAAAGTGCCACAAAAGCAATATTTCACTACATCAGAGGAATAATTAGGGAACCTAAATATACCTACTTAAAAACGCCTGATTATCCTTGAGAGAGGAACAAAAGGTTATCCTCCCATCAAATAAAAGCTGCAGCATTTTTGCATGCTATCTTTTAGTAATCATCCCTATTTTGAGGCTCTTTTCAGGATTCCACCTCCTACAGTAGAAGTCGGAAGGGGGGCTGTGGTCGTTCAGAGTCCTGTCTGCAGCGACAACTCGACAGTCAGGATTGCTGCAGCATTGGCATTCCTGTTCTGTCCCTGCTGCTGATGCGCTAAAAGGCAGCGCAACCTCGAGGCTGAGGGAGGCACTGCTGTGTTTTAGCTGTCAGCCCGGAGTCCCCTGCTCCCTGCTGAGGTGTCCCACAGCCACCCATCCCTGCAGGCAGGGAGGAACGACACCGATTGTCACGGACGGGAAGGAGTCACAGCAGCTCCACTATGCCTGTAAAGCTTTGAACATGGCAGGAGCCTTCGGGCACAAATGCGAGCTCACACCTTGACTGCCAAACTCCTCCCGACTTGGCTCTCCTACCCCAGTCCAGCCACTTGCTGTGTTACATGGCTTTTTGTACTCCACCCAATTATCCAATGCTTCCTTCCATGTAAAATGCAAATCATTCCCACTCCCACCACACTGGCACTGCCATGTTTCTGAATTACCCTGCCTCTGATGGGTGCTTCCTACACTTACCTTAGCAGACAAGGAGAGACAGGACAGGAGGAATTTGGGTACCTGCCTATGGCATCTCCCTACATCAAAGCAGGCTGGGATTGCAGATGTTTGAGTTCCCAGAAAAGTGAGATTTTAATGCTGGATGTTCTAAAACAACACTGATAAATACAGCTTAATCAGAGACACAAAAAATAGCTATTCTATTTTTAATGAAATCAACAAAAAACCCCATCTGGCTTCTTGTGTTTGAAAGAACAACTCAGCTCTCACATCTTATTTGTACAGAAGAATAAAATGAAAAGGTAAGTACTTTAAGAAGTAATGGGCAATGGAAAAAAAAATTTTTAGGATTTATGCTTGGTTGAATGCAAAATCATACCCAAAATTGTGTGAAAACAATCCATCCTCGTCAAGGCTTTTCTTATCCAAATAAACATGTGAGAACATGAAGGAGGAATTTTCCCATATGGAAGAGAAAGCTCTAACAATCTTTGGCCTGTTCACTTGCTTTTCTGAGAATCTTTGTAATCAGCCTCTCTTAGGTCTGGTGAGGCAGCTCTGACTAGAGCTCCCACCAAAGAGTTTCCACACATGGCACAGCATTTCCCGTAAGGATTTATGGGACCTATCAAACCTCTGTGTTTCAGTTCAGATCCTCAATTCCAAACTTCTTTTCTGTTCTTTAATTACAAGCCAACTAACTTTGTGCAGGGAGGAAGCAGATGAGCCTCCACTAAAATCTTCCCTCATTTCCCAGCTCCCACGTTCTTCCTTCGTTGTGTTCCTGCAGGTGTCTGTGATCCCCCGTGCATGAACGGGGGGAAATGTGTCCACCCAAACGTCTGTGACTGCCCATCTGGCTGGAGGGGAAAGCACTGCAGCAAACGTAAGCACCCCTGCTCCCATCAAACAGTTTATATTAATTAGTCCAGTCAACACCAATTTGCAACCTTTTAATACTAAAAACCAGCATAGAATCTGGTTTGCTACTTCAGCGGTTTGAAGAAAAGCAGTTTTAAGTACAGGTAATACAAAATGCTATAAACAGTTGATGCTTGCAGAAGAGAAAAAGCAGTGTGGGGGAACCCTGGTTCTGCTTCATGCAGCTGTGTTATACATCTTGTTATGGAAATTCATTTTTATAGCATTAAACTTGAAGCATTGATTTTATGTTTTAACAGCTTCACATATTTTGTTATATTCTTCGGAGAAATGTCATGTATTTCAAAGTACAGAACTATCTAAAGCTTGCTATAAAGCTTTCCAAACTGATGTACTCTCAAGGTCATCGGTGCATAATTTGGAGAATGACGTGTTCTTACTCTGTACCTCTGACTACAGTTACATAAAAATGTAATTAAAAAAAACCCCTCTCACCCTAAAATATTTTCAAGGAATATTTTTCCGTACATGGCTATTCATTACCATGAAGTTGACAGATAAACTGAATAAATTTATAATCAAGATGACATACTGTATGCAAACCAGATTAAAATATTGGCTTTTTACCCTTTGGGTCCTGCTAGTAAATATGATTTCAGAACCAGAGGTTTGAATTTATAATAATAATAATTTATTCAGAAATGCTGAAGGAAAGAAGTGTCTCTCATACATATATACACCAGATCTTGCACTCACTCCTTCAGTATCTCTGAACAAATAACATATGCAATAAACATATTAAAACTTTACTATGGAAATATTTATTTTTTACATGGAACACGTAGTAGGCATATAACATGCATGAATGTATCATAGACAGATTATTCTTAGCTGATGATGAGCTAAGCATTAGAAACGCCAAGTCTCCCAGTAGACAATTATCAAAGATAAATTTCTTTAGCAGAAAATATCAAAGAATCCTGCATACTGATGATGTGAGGAACAGAACACATCCATTCCTTTGGAAGTTGGCCATATGGAATAAAGCCTAGCAGGTCACCTCTCAGACAGCTCTTGAACGCACAGATACATCACGTACATCCTCTCACTTGTTTCATGTCAACCTGTTCAGCTGTTTGCCTGCAGAAGTGTCTCAATGGAGGGGAGTGTGTCGGTCCCAACATCTGCCAGTGCTCCGGAGGATGGGTGGGAATGCTGTGCCAGACCCGTGAGTGCTCCCTTAATTACTGCAGCTTTGTAACCACTGCAGATTTTCACACATGGGAATTTCTGCTGTGTGTATGCTCTGTTAGGTTTATGCTTGGACTCAATCATCTTAAAGGTCTTTTCCAACCTAAAAGATTCCATGATTCTATTACGTGTAAAAGTCAAACATAACATGATTAGCACCTAAATTCTTCCTCTTATTTGTCAGAACTGTCTTATGCTGCCAGTAAAACTGGTACCTTCAAAGACGTTTCTAGACTCAGCGTAAGAGGCCTGACTCATCTTTTTCTCACATGGATGCTGACATCAGCCTGCCAGACAAAATAAGTACTTTTAAATTAAATAATCTGAAATACGAGGTAAAAAGGAGAGGTCAAGGAGAAAAGGAAATGGAGTACCCATTCTCTATACCCAAGTGGCATTAAGCACAGAAATTCTGTGTGTCTGCTAACCTTAGAGCCTGACTCTGTAAATTCTACTTGTTCAGACTGGCCAAGGTAGCTGGAAGTATTTACATTTCGGGGGATTGGAAGACCTGGAATGGGAAGGGATCTGTTATTGCCAATTACATCCAGGGTCACTTCAGTTTGTGTCTGCCATTAGCTTTACAGCAAAAGGGTACAAGGAAAATATCAAGGTATTATCCCCTTTAAAGGGCATTATCTCCTTTATCTTCCTTTCCCCTCACACTCACAGAACATAATTACTTATGAAAATCTTCTGTCAGCTAACTCCCAATGGCTGTGTAATTGTTTCTTTGTGCCAGCTGCCTTCTAGTTCAAACATGGGAATGTTTAAAGTTATTGATGGCATATTCTTGACTCAGTTTATAAAACATATAAACAAATCGTGCTTTCTCCTATGAAAGGCAAGTAAGACTAACATTAACAATTTCTGCTGTCCTATGCAGGCACACAAGCCCAGGTAATTTTTTATAGATTTATCTAACCTTTGAAACTTTCCTCCAAATCCCTTCATTTGCTAGTCATTCTGATTTTACTATTTCTTCCCATAGTGGGAGGTTAAATCATTCTTTTTTTGTCCAAAAGGATCTGGCTGAACCTCCCAGGTCCCACAGCAACCCCAAATTTCTACTTTTTTGAAGAGAAAGAGAGAAGACTATTGTCAGAGAGCAGATGGTGAGGTCTTACAAAGTTGCTCCAGGGTATTCACAGTGAGGCAGGGGCGAAGCAGGGGAACAGGAAAGTCCTCATCCTCGCAGATGTTAGGTGTAAGTTTTGCATAGAAGTGTAACCCTGAAAGTAAGTCGTGTTTCATGTTTTAATGGGAGGCTATTCCCTCAAACCCTGGACTCAGTGAAACAAATGTATTTATCTAAACATGAAAAGCCTGTTGAATGCCTCCCTTGCTCACCTTCTCAGCTCTGGCAGAGCTGTTCCAGCTGCAGCAGCACAGAGGGCTGAACCCAAGCCCTGGTTTCTCTTTTTGTTGCTCTTGTACTGCTTTGGCCTCTGTCCCATCTCCCAGCAGCTCAGGGACAGTGGGCCAAACCCACAGGCTCTGGCAGAACCCGTGAGCTTCTGGCAAGGAGCTGTTTGGTTCATCACTCCACTCCCCTGTGCAAAACTGCTTTGTCACATTTGAGCTCCTGAGGTTTCCCTGAGCTCAGCACCTTTGTCTCGCTTGGATGTGTATTCCCAGATTCTGTGTTCCACTGTAGTATCAGGAAGGCTGAATTCAACCTAGATTTGCACCACTTTAACTACAGACTTTGGCTATTAAACTCCACAACAGAGCAAAACATTCACATTGTAAGATAAGAAAGCTGACACATATTTTTCATGGTATGAAAATATTATTTCCTATTTATATTTGTTTATTGTATGGCATTAAATTAAATCAAAAACTCATTTTGTTATACTATATTTGAATATATTAATTCATACCATGTATTAATTTCATGTTTTTGTATGATTAAGCTTAATTGTTTCCATTTTGTTAATCTCAATATCTTCCATTTCATAATGCGAATATTCCAACTCAGTCTACAAGTAATAATTCAGAGGATAGGTTTTTTCAACAGTCATTCTGTAATCCAGGATCCATTAGGGCAGGATTGTTTCTCAGGGGCTTTTACAAGGGTAGGAGATGATTGGATAATCCCAGCTTCATTCTTTGTTTTCAGCCTGTGAATTCACTCAGCTCTCCTTATCGGGATGGAAATGCAGATACAGGTTTCATCTACACCCGGAACCTCATTTTTTCCTCACTGACTTCCTAACACCCTAGGAGGGTGACTAAACCACAGGATACACAGAGACTTCCACTACTGTTTTCTGAATATTTCTCAGATGGAACAGATTGTTGCAGTCCTTGATGCTGAGATAGCCAGAGCAGGTCCTTAAGCCAATGAAAGGGACAATGGACAAATACTGAGAAATCATCTTGGACATCTACTTGGACATCTACTTTTTGATTTATCTTTCATAAGAAGTCACAGATAACTTCCATCTTTTCAGTTTCTAACTCACAAAGGCCTGAGCACACATGGAACCATTCAAGATGTTTGGAGACAGCAGCTGCCACAATAATTCCCCTCTAAACACTTTCTTTCTTCAGTCTTCTACAAAACCAAAAAAGGCAAAACATTCTCTTTTAGTTCTCTAATAATTTAACTATTTACAAACTCAAAATCTGATGTCTCAGATTTTCTTGTCACCTTTCACCAGGAACAAAGACAAAGATCCCTATCACAAGTGATAACCCAAAAAACTTCAACCTTTCAGCAGACAAACCCATTGATAGTACTAGACCAATTTTTCCATTCTACTGCAGTGAAGATTGGTAATGTCTAAGGCAGAATAATTTTATGTCTAAAATATTTTGAAAATGCCTCAGAGAGCTGGAATGGGCTGTCTATCAGAGGTATCCACTGTATGCTAAGGAGCTTATAACTAATTTGGAACAGCTCTGCTACATTTTGGAGATGAAATCACACAGGCAAAAACTCTGCCTGTTTTGCAATGATGCACAAGGGAATTGCATGTCCATGTCATGCAGTGAATTATGATTTCTTAATGCTGCAATCAGTCAAACTCACATTGACATTCCAGAGACATCTGTGCAGGAAAGTTTATTTACAGTTCCACCGGTCCGTGGCTGCAACTAGAGAACTTGGCAAGAGCAAAAGAGACTTTCAGTAGACATTGATAATGGATAAAACACAATAGTCCTCCTTTATCAGACTGTAAATAAAGAGGTCAGTCAAAAGAGTAGTTTTCTTCCCCATTCATCTGTAACTGAACAGAATGGCTTCTGAAAGAGAATCGATAAAATAGGTCATTTGTCCCAACAAATAAGGTGTATGGTGGAATACACACGTTATCCTTGATAAATACCTATGACTTTGTTTAAGGAATAATGGTCAATTTTCAAACTGTACTGCAAATGTAGGGAAATAACCTTTTGGAAGAACAGGTTAAAAAAAGTAATTTGAAATATTCAATGTGTCTCAACTATAGAAAAGAGTAGCTTTATAGATGACAGTTCTTCCATTAGAAGCTTTTTTGTCTGATTCTGTGTTTAGCCTTCATGGCTGCAAAAGTATCCAAAAACTCACCTTTCTGAAAAGAAAGAAACAGTATCCCAGGGTCACCATGTGTTCTCATCAGAGATTTCCTTCCTATTCCATATTAGACACCCAGTTTAAAGCTCCATGCCTGTGGCTTGCCCTTGCCTCCTGTGCTGGTAACTCACATCTCTCTTTCTCAGAAAGAGACATTAGGCCAAAGAAATGAACATCTGGCAGCAGAATCTGATCGCCCTGACAGACACACTCAAACCACAAGCCAGTAAAGTCAGAAGGCTTCTGGCCAGGGGTACAGGTCTGTTGTTCAAGGCTCCGAATGCAGGATCAAGGTATAATTCTAACAATTAATTATAAAGTATAAGAAGGTTATAGTTGTGAAGGATGTTCATCATTAAAATTCATGCTGCTGTCTTCTGTTCTAATATTACTGAACCCACACTGGCTCCTCATTGCCCTTCAGAATAACTTCTCTTTATTTGCATGTTATAAGTGTCAAGCTTATGGCTTTATAATTTCCTCAATATTCTTCCCATTGTCTCTCTCTGCCTTGAACAACATCCCAGGCAGGATTTCTTCAAGCTTTCCTCTGTAACCCTTCCAAACCTTAAAAAAAGCAAATAATTTTGAAAAGAATGTAGTTCGCATGCAAATTATAGTTCTGTTCTTTTAAAATGCAGGGATAAAACTCTCTCTGTAATTGGCATTTATTGATTATAATTTTAACATAAGCTTAGCTTGTTAAATGACTTTGCTGAATCTGTACAGGATAATGCATACATAGCTGGTGTCATTTTTAGTGTTTAGTGGCTTAGCATCCCTTGTAAATACATTTATGAAATATTCATTTGAACTTCAGCTCTGTTATTATCCTCTGTGATGTCAATTCCAATTCTCCTCCAAAATGTTTTTAACTTTTCTCCTAACTGAGCTCTTGTTTTTCTGAGCACTACAGAAAGAAGCTGGGGCGTGAACAGGAAGAGATAGACAGGAAGAAAAGGATGGAAAAAGGAGGAAATATTTTCCCTTTTTAAATTTATTTGCATCCACTGAGAATTAGGGAAACCAGAGACAGAAAAATAATCCTAGTACCTCATCTAATGCCCATGTGTACCAGAACACCCCCAGATGCTAAAGGGATCTGCAGAAAATCCACTGCTCTTTGCATTACCTGATCCTATTTTATCCACTACCAAGATGAAAGGAAGATCAGCTTCCATTTTTCTCCAGCCCATATTCATATCAAACTAATAACAGAAATACACACAATTCTTTCTCTAATAATATTATCACACACAGTTCTCTCTCTTCCTGTTTACCATACAGTGGAACAAAACTTGCTTGGGCACAAGGAGCCGTTTCTGCTGACGGTGCAATCCCTTTTGGGAAATGGTTTTGTTCCAGTGAGCAAAACTCTAAGAACTTTCCAATTGTAAATCTGTCCTTTCAGGGTTCATGGAGGAGCTGGAGTAGCACTCCAGAGATGATAAGCTCCCTGTTCTAGCTTGAGTGTGATTGCATTTCTCCTCTGCCCTCTCCACACCCAGAATTCAAACTTGCCCTCTGCCCTCTCAGAAAAAGGAAAAATTCTGAGGTTTGCAGTTCACAATTCTGTATCTTAAGGAGATTTTTGCAAGAGACACCCAACAAAACCAAGTTTAAGTTTCTTCCTTAAAATTTGTTTCAAGAAAACAGCACTTTTACCTTTTCAAAGTGACAGGAATACATCAACAAGCTCATAGACCAGGAAGGCAAGTTCCTAGCTCCAGGTCACTGGAGTCCTACAGCAAATAGCCCCTGACACAGCTGGCTTTTCCAAAAGGAGCACCTGAAGGTCACCAACACATGCAGGTCTCTGTGTGTTCTTATTCTGGACATGGTCTGGGGCAGTGGTTTTGACACAGCATGAGCTCTCACTACCGGATTATAAAAATACTCTTTTGCCAAGCTGGTTACAGTCTCTCCTCTTTAAGATGTGTAGAGTGTCAGTAAGTCTAGTTCTTTGCTTCTCTGCCCCATAGCTGTGAGGTTTGTTAGAGATATTTAGATTATCATTTTCCTCACTCTCAAAACCTCAGCCTCCTCACTGGCATAATAACCTGATAGAACAAACCCAGTACAAATTCCACCTGTGAAACATTATGCCATTGGCCTTCCAATTATAACTCTGAGAATCACTTTTGGATGGCTTAGGATCTCACAATATGTTTCCTAAAGAAGTTTGCCCTGGTCCATCTCTGAGACTTCAGATGTCAACCCAAAGACTGCACGAACTTAAATCTGTGTCAGAATCAGAGCCTAAGTGCAACAAACTGAAATGGCGGAATTTGATCCTTCAGCCCTTTATTTTTTTTAAGTTGATTTTCTGTAGGGAAAAGAAAAATTCTCATGGGAATGCAGCAAATTCATTCAAATCTGATGGAACATCCTGCTCCATCATGAAGGAGATTGGTCCCAGACTTGTGTTTGCTTTGAGCTCTGTCTTAATGGTGCATGGTTGGCAGCTTGCTATACTCCTCTGCCAGACAAGAAAATGTAAGAAACCACTTGTTGAGTCACATCTGACCAGTTTTTAAGGCATTTAGTTTGACTGCCTGTAACTAGGATACAATATTCTGGCAATATTTATCGAAGGTTTAGCTCATGAGATCTAATTAAAACACTGTGACATGTGTGTTCTTCTTGAATTGGTGCCCTCTGAATTGGCTGTTCTTTTTCCTCTATGCCAAAACAATGTCATAACAATGGAAACTGCTAATGAGGATGAAAAAGCAGCTGAAATTTGACTAATTGCTTTTTTCTCTCTTAAAAAATAATAGAACACTGATTCTTTTATTAACAGAATATCTTCAAATTGATGAGGCTTTATAAATGCAGTGGCACTCTAGATAAAACATTTCTCTGATTTTTTTTTTCCTTGGGATAATTAGTCCATTACTCATTCTCTATAACCATGAAATCACATGTTCTTATTTGGTTTCCAGAAGTGTAAAGTGTGAAGTTCACCAAACTCTCCTATTTATTTATTTATTGTGATAGCATCACCTTTGGGAGTACATATTTAACATATTCTTTCATCTCAGCTCGAGGTCAGCTCTTTTAACAGCTGGTATTTCTTTTTATTGGAACAAAAGAAAATCAATTTTGGCACAAATCTTGCCCAACCATCAATGCCCAGAGTGTATCCTGGCTTTCAGTGTTAGGCCTTTTACTGATCCATTTCCATCTGAGCCAAGGTCATTACTCTGTCAGTCTTCTCTTTCCCCCATTATTGGGAAAAAAAAGGAAAAACTAAAAATTGTAAACATAAGAGACACAGAGGCGTGAGAAGCCTATGACAAACCATTTTTAATTTTCGATATTTCTAAATATTCACATCCTGATTACGAGACTTAGGTAAGTGCATTTCTAAAGAACTTTATCTCTCATTTGTAGCACTTTGTGAGCAAAACTGTCAATTTGGTAGCAGATGCATCAGACCAAATGTCTGTGCTTGCAGAAGTGGCTATGCTGGTTCAGCACGTGAGAAGAAGGTAAGGCCCAAAACCACTGACCCTTATGGTGTCCAACAAAAATAACCATATGTAACTGAAATAGTTTACAGGTAAATGAACAAAGCCTTGTTAACTTTATGGAAGATGTAAATAAGGTTATATTATATTTGAATGGAATGACTGCTTAGCTGCAAACTAGGCCTGTATTCAAGTTCAAGATAATTTTTTTCCCTTTTTTCTGCCTTACCTTCAATAAGACATGTCTGACTACCAGCATGATTTGCAAGGCTCCAGCACATCTGGCAGTGGGGCCTGACCTGACCATCACACCAGTGCAGGTCCTTGAGTCCTGTTCATGCCCTGGATCACCACTAAGACAAAACTGTTTGGGTTTTTATCAGCCTCAGTCATTGCCCATACCACAAACACTATTCCTGTCAGATGTCCTGCCTGGCCCAACCTACAGCTCCCAAAAGAGGAGGCTGCCCCATCAGTTACCTGTACTGGAAGGCCAGGGGCAAAAATCAATGTATTTTCATTTAAATTACATTACATATTAAGAGAAATCACAAAACTCTCTATTCAGCTAGTCACTTAATTTTGTTAATGATAATTAGAATTTAATATCTCAATTAAAGTTCTGTATAGACTTTTTTAACAAGTACACTCTCCTTCTAAACTACAGCTCCTACATCAATACTGAAATCATCTGATGTAGATGAGATGAGCAAGTGATGTAATTTTCTATATACAAGAAAAATCTATTCAACAGGTTAGCCATAGCCTAGGAGAGTGAGGTCCAAATTTGTCAAATAATAAATGGAAGAAGTCTAAACAAAGGCAGGGATATACAAGATAAACTGGAATTATTCTTGGCAGGTGCTTCCATTCAGGAGACTTCCCTTGCTAGGTCAAGAGCTGACCTTTTGAATCCATCAGTCCAAGATTACCAGGACTGCATTAAAGAATCTTTCTAGTTGTGAATGTGCAAAGTATGATATTTGTCATTTCACAAATGAAGTGGAAATATATTACATTTAGAAGAAAATATTAAATAATAATAATTAATAATAATAATAATAAAGAGCGTCATTTTCCACATGAATAATCTGTTACACACTAAATCAGTCCTGACAGAAAAGAAAGTACAAAAAGACTTTGCAAATTATGTATGTCCAAAATGCCAAGTCACCAGTGACAGTACAGGCACACGTGTCTCTCTAGCAATGAGTCACCTGACAGTTTTTAAGACTGTTTGAAGCACTCTTCAGTTTCAGGGCTTATTCTGCAGAAATCCTCATTGGCTGCTCTGATATGGACATGTATTGCTTTGATGTGAAGAAGGAAATATTCTGAATAAAAGGGACTTAACAGGTTTCCTTCAATCTGTGAGCCTTGCTGAAAGCTAAATTCAGTTAGTAATTAAAATTATGGATTTTGTGGTGTCTAATATAAATTACATGGCTTATGTTGTATGAAAGCAAATGAGCTGCTCCTCCAAAAAGTCATAATTTTGAGAGATATGGAAATGAAAAGCTAACTTATTAGCATGGACTATAGTAAATTGTACACACACACATTTCTGTGAAGAACCAGGGATGATAAGCCTCCCAAGAGTTCATTTATCAGACTGGATTGGGTGTAAGTGAACAATCTGTGTAAGCTTTAATCAACTTCTGCAAGCCTATCAGTCATGGAAACCTCACAGTTTATCAGAGTAATTGTTCAAGTATTTGACTACATTATTAGAGCACAGTTTTGACTTTCCTAACACTGAACATAGAGTCTGCTGTGAGTAAAACTGATACATCTTGGTGCCACCTTGATGGGCAGAGGGAAAAGTTAGCTCAGGTCTGCCACTGGCAGGATTTACATGTCTGAAGGAAACTCAAGTCTCTGCTGCCTGATTTTATCCCCTTTGCCTGAACCAAACCAGCCAAGTCGCAAACCCTGTTCTCTGTCTAAACTCCAGTTTCCCCATGTCCCTCCTGGTGTGCTGTGGCTGCATCCAGCCCCCAGCAGCTGCCTCCCCAAGTGGCTCCTGTCACTGATTAATACATTTAAAGAAAGAGATTTACATTTTTCTGCCACAGCCCTGACACCTTATCACTTATTTCCCATTTGGCATTGGTGCAGTTGACTTTTCCTCTGAAAGCACCATCTTTATCATCTTTACTTAATTTTGTCTTATGGATTTCAAGTTGTTTCACTCATTTATCAAAAAGATTTTTAATTCTAAGCCTGCTTGCACTGCCTCCAAGTGTGACATTGTTCAAAAATGTGACATCTCATTGCCTGAGATATTAAGGAAAGCAGTGAATAGCAGAAAAATCAGAACCTACAGACTATTGATAAAATTATTCCTTGATAATGTTTTCTCAAACAGGCCTTACTGATTTATTATGAATCATACTTACTGGCATGACTGTCTGAGTAATATCAGAAGTCTCCCTAAAGTGAAAAACATCTGTTCTTTGTGGGCAGAGTGACTTCTTCCCTCACTAAGCTTGAGGAGCTTATAAATTGATTGTTTAATAATTTATGTTAGCATCTCCCCAGATACCAACTTAGTCTGAATATTTGGCTGTCATTCCCTTGCTTTTTTTTCTTTTTTCTCATCTAAAGATATGTACTGTGCTTCTTGGGACTATTTATACCCTTTGGGAGTTCTCAAAGCAAATCACTGCTGGTTTAAAAACTGCATCTTTACATAACTCTGAGGATCTCTTGACCTGAAAAAGCTGCTTCATGTAAAGACCCTCTTAATTGCTGAGATGTTCCATATGGAGAGTTAGTACACAGCAGATAGCGTGCCATAAATGCAAATCCCAGTTTATTGCCCAGCCATTTAACCTTGTAAACAGACCTCAAATCTGACTTTTCAGAATCTAAATACTCAGTTCCTTCCCTATTCTCCCCTGCATTCATGTTCCCTTGCTAATTCTGATCATGTCAAACCTTTTGTCACATTTAACCTTTCTGTGAAGAGTGAAGAAGAGGCACTGAGCACATCAGCCTTGCCTGTGTCGTTTGCAACCTTCTCTCCTCCCTGCTGGATTTACCACTGCATTTTGCTGTGGGAGTTAAAACTCAGGCTTTGCTCGCTTTCTGTTATGAATCTTCGAATAATGGGAACAATACAGCAGCAGTGACACGTAAAATTTCTCAAAAACCCTGGATTAAATTGGAGAGGAACAGCCTCTTCCCTCTCTCTTCAGCAGCAGCTGACAAGGGATGCTCTAGGTGACTGCACCTGAATTTAACTGGGGAAAAGAATGCAAGGTAATTGCTTCTTATCCAGTTTAGGATACTGATTTCCTCCTTTAAACTTAATTTTTGGTCTTCAACTTATTCTCATAAAATTAGAGTGAAATATTAATTTTTAGCATTTTTCTTTTTCAGAGTACCGACTGAAAACTCTAAGGAAATAGAATCATGGACTTGCAGTGTGGTTCAGGTTGGAAGGGACCTTAAAGATCACCTAGTTCCATCCTTCCTGTCTTTTTTTTCTTTTCTTTGCACCAAGCATCTGCAGGGCAAGAATTATTTACTGTGGAAATACTGAAAACATCACAAATCCAGTCAAACTGTCTGATGTGAATAGAAACAGAGAGCTGGGGAAAAAAGAGGTCTTATTGAAGAATTCTTTTTTTTTTTTTCCCCACAGAGTAAACAGTGCTGGAGTCTGGTTTTGCCAGTGTATTTGGAAAAGCTGGATGGCCCATATTTGTTTAATCAAGTTACTCCCCTTTCTCCACTGTAATCTTATCATTGTTCCCATTCGTGCAGTTAAGATTCCTGGAGGAACAATATACATTTCCCTAAATTATTCATCATCTACATCCTATTTCTCACATTTATATTGCCAATTGATTTGCAATTCATTCTGTGACATTTTTGGTTTACTTTGTTTTGGACTTCTGCTAAACAAAGCCTGCCAACAGCATTCCTCAGAAGGCTAATGAACTTGCTAGAATAGCAATCACTCTCTTAGAAACCTTGTGCGTATTTTTAATTTGCATTGACTCTAAGAGATCCAGATAATTTAGCAAGTTCCATGGCAGACATGAGGACAAATGCTCGTGCTGACTTTTACACTCAAACCTGCCATTAGAGCACATTTGTTCAGGGCTGCAAGGGGTGACCCAAACAAAACAGGCTAAACAAACCTCGTTTCCAATGGAAGCACAGTTAAAAACTTTGGCTTTAGTCCCAACAGAGACTGGGACAATCACTGCATCATTTGTACAACAGGGAATTTTGTGGGAAGTTGAAATTGATATTGCATCTGTTGTCCTAACTGATACCATCACGCTTTCCTTGTTGTTTGTGCCTTCCTAAATGGATTAAAGTAATAGCATTAATTAAGCCAACAGAATTAATTTAAGCTAAGTAATGTTATCTAGTTAGATATAAATGGTACATAATACACATTACAAGCTATTGTGATGGTGTATTTTCCCAATAAGAGTTTAAATATTAATGTCCATCTCTTGAATATTTATTCTAAGACAGAAAGGTACTGAGAAGTATGGCCTGTTGCAGAAAACAACTACAATTAATTAACTTAATTTAATTAATTTAATTTATTGAAAAATAAATTTATTTTTAATTCAATTAATCTCAATTAAGTCTAATTAGGAAAAGGTAAATCTTATATAAGTTATTTTTAACTCTGGAATTTACCAGTGCATGGAATACTAACTGGCCATCTATTCCCCAGGAATGAACCCAGTGAGCACCTCCCAAAGATTAAACACACTATTGATTTCAGTACAGCCTGAAAACACACAGTGTCTTTAATAAACTATTTCTCATATTAAGGCAATCCTTTGCTGCAGGTAGTGACCTTCACATCACTATTAATTAGTTCATTTATACATTAAGAGACATTAAACCACAGATCAAGGGTGCTCAAGTTATCCAAGCTGCATTCAGCATCAGTCAATGTACAAGTCAATCATCTGTGGAGTTTTCTGAAAATACAGCTTGTCTCTTTGTAAATTATTTGACAAGTAAATGGAAGTAATATGAGATTAGAAAAGGAAAGTCAAAGAGGAGCAGTACTGAGCTGCACACTCTGCTGGTCAGACTATTTGTGCATATATATACATATATTTATAAATACATATATAAACTTACACATAGAAATATGCACATCTAAATCCAGATTGACATTTCAGTATAAATGTGTACATATAAATATGGAAATACACAATATGACACAGACACGGACATAAACTTTTATTTTACCTCAATAAACATATATCACTCTTCCAGATGTTACACACTTTTTTTTCCTCAAATCCTTATTCTAACTAAAGCTGTCTAAATCAGAGTAGGCACTTGTAGGACTCTTTTAATATAAAATAAATGTGCCACGTACTATTCACAAATAGTGCCTGGAAACCTCACTATCCAAAAGTAAGGAAGGGTATTTTAGAGTCAAACTGGGAAGAAAAATCTGGATACATGATGCTAATATCAAGGTTAACCTGTCATATCAAATACAGATATATCAAGATTAAGAAACACCTTTCTTCTTGTCCTGAATAATAAAATAACATCAACCCCTTTATGTGCTTTGTAATAGAGATTTCTATAAAAATGCCCTTCAGACCAGCTACTTAAATGTATGTGCTAGCATAAAATAAAGCTTCTCATATCATCTATTATCTTGCTTTGGGATAAAGCAAATTCGCTCGTGTATTTAAAATGGGATGATATTCACGGACAACTTCTGCTGTATGAAAATGGGATAAGTGCCCTGAAACGCTTTCAGGCAAGAAGCCAACAATCTCCATGCCTCATACAGAAGTGGCAGAGTGATTTTTATTTATTTTTTTTTTTAAGGCGCACCTGCTTTAGATGAAAGAAATTGAATTCCAACTCCATAACTGTCAAGCGCCACCGCAAATAATAGAGCCTAAGCGGAATCATTCCAGCAATATTGCTATTTTCCTGTTGGGGCGATGGAGCAGAAACCAGCCTCAGCTCCGTGATGGCACTTTACGTGCATGCTCTGGGAACAGTTCCATTCATCATTCCACTGCTTAAGCCCTTTCAAACACATGTTCTTCATTCCCGGGTTAATCAAACCTTTGGTTAGCTAACTCAAAAGTGGGAGCAGGGAAAAAAGAGGTGGATTGTGATTTTGCTGGAATTAGATAAATTCCAAAGAAAATACTGCAACTACAATAAATCGTTTGAGCACTTGCATGTAATATTTCTTGCATGACACCCCATGCATGAGGCTGTTTCTTCTGTTGTCCCATAAGCAGCTGAATCCTCATTTCTTTTTTGCAGCTCTCAATAGGATAAAGTGAACAGCAGGACTATGAAGACAATAATTTGGATATTGATAATCTGACCAAGCACATTTTTCGTTTGGGAAGATGCAGTGTGAAGAAATTGCTAGTTCTCTCCCTTTTAACCTTATATAATCACACAGAAGAATAAAGGAAAAAAGCCAAAATCTTTCTCTTATGTCAATAAACCAACATTTATTTTCAATCTGTCTATGACAAGACTCAAATTTATGATCTGCTGCTGCAGTGATACCATCACCACCACTCCTGACAACAAGATTTTACAATCGTACAGACCATTTTATAATAAAAATTTAGTGCCATGTTATTCTGCTTTCATTAAAATTTGATGGCGCAGATTAATCCCCTCTTTTTTTAGATTTTTTTAATAAACATGTATGTTTACCCATGGTCTAGAGAAAAATGAATAAATAAAATCTTGATTTTACTGAGATATTTCAGTGACTACCAGTGAAAAGACCTCAATCATGTTTAACTAACACAAACTCAACGTCTTTCTGCTGAGTAACTGCTAAAGCCAAATGTTTTTGTTTTCTGAGTTCTTAATGTGTCAAGTTATATTTGGGGAGGTATCAGCGCAACACCTGGGGAAACAAAGGCATTTCCTGGGTCAGTCAACCACTGATATGCTAAGGACAAGTAAAGCCCCATAGAAAAACTTAAAAAAAACCCTAAAAAGCCTAAATCCCTGGAAGCATTTTAGAAAACCATGCTTCTAATCATACCATTGGTGAAACACTGGAAAATCTATGTGGGCTCAGAAATTTGCAGCTTAATCTACAAAATTCAGATTTACAGAAACCTACAGTTGTCTCACCTACCACTGCCCATGTGTTTCATCGCAAGCAGGGATATGGATATGGAAAAATGATATGGAAAAATGGGGGAGAGGAGAAAGGAATGTGAAGAAGGGAATAAAAACAACAAGTATAAGTTCAACTGGAAAAAAAGAGTTCTAAACTGCCACCTGGACAACTAGTTCAGTAAGGTAAATCCTAAACATCCTGGGTATCCACCCCCTCCTTTTGTTTGTCTCACTGGAAGATTCAGGGCAAATACTGACTGAAGTCTTGGTGCCTTGTTTGAGGAATACAGGAATTTGGATATTCCGTCACTCTTCCTGAAGAAACTTAGGGGAACAATGATACAAGCAAGGATTGAACCTGTGGAACTGTAACTAGGTGTAATATTTGATCTGACCCTTGCTGTCAATTTATAAGAAAAAAGCCTGACTGCAACATGCTTGAATATTTCAAATTGTCTTTTTTAAAAACCTTGGGAAAACTGTAGCTACTATAATTCACTGAAACACTCATCCTTCCTTTCGTCCTGCTCCTGAGTAGCATTTTTGCCCCACATTTAACTAACACAGCAAATTGTNGTCCTTCCTTTCATCCTGCTTCTAAGCCTCTAAGCTTCTAAGCATTTTTACCCCGCATTTAACTAACACAGCAAATTGTTTTTAAATCTATATATTCTGTTCTCCGATAGATGATTTTCTATTCTTTATTTCAGAAGTTTCATTTTGTGTTGCCAGCCTCTCCAGTGTAAACAGTATCCCAAATGCAAAGGATTAAAAAAGCAAAATACACTCGACACTCCTTGAAAGTTTCCTACAAACCCTTCAACAAAGGACCAGACTTCAAAAATCCTTCCTATATTTTACAAATACACACTGATCTAGACCACAATCATCACTGTTTATATGAAGTGAAGCTTTTTAGCAGTTTCAGGAAGACATTAATGCTAAAGAGAACACTGGCACTCAATGTGTATCTACAAGATTAAATTTAGGGTGGCAATTACACCTTTCTTCAAGTACAGTCCCAATCAATAACAAAGATTTCTATTGCTTTGCCTCCCTGCCTACCAGAGACAATGCTAATGATCAAAACTGCTCGCCAAGATTGGATTTGAAAATCTAAAGCAGCTTTCCACGCCTTGCAGCCTCTCACTGTATTTCTAGAAGGGACCATTTGAGACAACCTTCATCCCCATCTATTTTTAGACAATTAAAAATGGGTTTGGGTCACGGAGGATTATTCATGTGTGGCTAGAAAAGAGAAACAATTGCTAATAAATAGCAACACTCGAGCTCCAATATCTGATACCAAACTATGGGCTCACAGGCCCTGTCTGCGCAACTCTCCTTTCTGAAGGATGAATTTGACACTCCTCTCACAGTCACTTCAGCACTTAACTGATTTGTTTCCCTTGATTGTTCAATATACTTTGCTAAAAACTCCCTAGATGTGACAATTACTTTACTCCCTGATTATGTTTTAAACACGGTATAGGATAATAGAAAAATTATTCTTTAGAATTTCATACATATTTTACACCTTATTGAAAGCTACCCAATAAAGACATTTTCTTGGGAAAAAAAAAAGCTCTTATTTTCCAAAACCTTGTCTTATAAGCCACTACTTCTGTTAAATGTCAAAAAATACAGGAAGGAGCTAAAAGCAGAATTTTCAGTAACTGCATTCTACCAAAAATTTGTACCACCTCACTACAGTTACCTGAAGTTATAAGTTACTTAGTTCTAACTTCTAATTGTCATTATGACTTCCAATATTCTTTGCTTGCTGAAGACTTGTTTCAAAATCCTATTAAACCCAGAACAAACAGGGTACAATAAATCATGATCTCTTTTTATGGGAATAGCAAACAGAACCATTAGGCAGAAGGGGGGTTTTGCTTAATATAAACCTTTTTAAGAGCACTGTAATTGGCAGTTTTAACTCATCCCTGGCTGATAATATTCATTCATGTGGATGTTGAAACATTAAGTCATTGCCTCTGTTCTTTTAGGGTTTTCTTATTGTTTGTGTTGTTTTCAAGGCAAAAAGTAGCCCCTACACTTTTCTCCTAGAAAGCAGGAGGCTGCAAAACATATTAAGAAGTTGTTTTCGGGGGATCTACTTGGCCACTCTTAACCTTTGCCAAAAAGATGGGACAGGTTACAAGCTCCACTGAACACAGGTATGTGTGCACATACGTGCATCACCAGGGTACACCAGCTCACAACCTCAGCTCAAAGCAGAAATTGCTTTGAAGCAAACAAACAAACAAACAAACAAACCTTTTAATGGAAAAATAGTCATGTTATTCATCATTCCGTAAGGGACAGTACCATTTAATTTTATTCTTTTTTTCCTCTCATGTTATGAAGTGCCATTTGAGTTCAAAGAAGTGCATGTTCTCCCTGTAGAATAGATAGATACAACATCTCCAATCTTTTTATAATAAGCAGTTTTGCATCAGAAATGTCTCACTTTTGGATGCTTGCAGATCTCATTCCTTGATTCATCCATGAATAAGTCCAACAGCAGAAGCCACTAATTCTGACTGTGGGAGACCACCCATAGGGAGAGGAGCATGATCTGGTCTCTACGTGTATTTAATGCTCAGCCTTCCTGCCAGAACACCCTGTTCCCCATGGATCACTGACACGACGGCTGGGATGGATTGATGTGAGGAAAGTTTGGGGCTCATTTCAAGCTGATGACGATTTGAGAGGATCTGCCAAGTTATATACCACATCCCAAATGAGAGAGACTTTGCAATACTACATATACATAAATAAAGGAACATGGGATTATGCATAGAATTGTTTTCCTTTTTAATTATTTAACTACAAAAGCTGTAGCTAATGATATGCTCTGTGGACCTTATACTACATCTTTATGCTCAATTAATTTTTTAACATTAATATCATTTGGGGAAGGAGCAGGACTTAGCAGAATGTACAAAATATGCATAACAGTATGTACCTCCAAGATTACAGTTTATACTTGGGCAAACTAATTCATGCTCAGGAGCTCTAGGTAGGAGCTGCCACATGCAAAATTAATGGCCATTATTCAGAAAAACTTGTCACTGTGCTTGAGAACAGGAGCTCAGGGGCTGGTTTGGACAGGAAGGAGGTCTCGGCTTTTCAGGACACAGACATTCCTCTGTCCTCTATATTGCTGCCTATCTATTTCTGCTGAGGTTTGGGAGATTTTAGCCAGTTTCTCCCAGGAAGAGGAACACACAGATGCTCTGTGCAGTTCTTTTATAAAAGCTCCAGGCCCTGTACTGTCAGCAGAGGTGCAGGAGCTCCTCCTGCAGAGGTGAAGTCTGGCTCCAGCAGCACAGCCTGTGCCTCTCTTCTCTCCCATATCCAACAGGATGTGTTCTGTCTCTGCAACTAAACTGAGACACAAATTGCCTTTCTTTTCTGCCTCTGCCTAAGTCCCAAGCAACTCAGTGTGGTGGTTCATTTTTCAGGTTTTCTATATTACGGTTTGAATTTGACCTTTTTATTCTGTTCAATGGTTTGTTCCGTTTACCCCTTTGGTTTTTCCCTATTTGGTTCGCTCCAATTCCCCCTCCCACCTGTCAGTTCTGTAAACCCTGCCCCTGGCACCTGTCAATTCTGTCCAAGCCTCTCCCTGCCTTCCAGAAGGTTCTAGGGAGAGCATCGAAGGATTGGCTGGGGCTCAGCAACCCCGCCCCATGGCTCTCACCATTCGTTCCCCTGTTAATGGACAGGTGTTCCACTCCCCCCCTGCTGTAACCCCATTGGGAGAGCCTTGTCTCCACCTATGGTACCCACCCCACTGTAAAATCCCAGGTTTCCCGGGTAAATTGCGGTCTGTTGGGCACGTGTCATGGAATAAGTATCTTCCTGTAGTACCCGGGTCGAAGCCGTGCTTTCTTCTTCGGCCATTGCTCGCGTTCCCACTCGCACTGCTCGGAACCCACGCGGCTGCGTGCCCTGCTTTCCAGCGCGCAGCACTTGTAGCGGACGGGCTGCAGGGCTGG